>VWZF01000641.1:493444-717171 GCA_013396755.1 Sclerurus mexicanus | reverse complement strand
ACTTTTTGCAAGAGCATGTAGTGACAGGACAAGGGAAATGGCTTCAAACTGAGAGAGAGTAGGTTTAGATTAGATATTAGAAAGAAATTCTTTACCAGGCTAGATGGAGCTCGGAGTGACTTGGTTTACTTAAAGATGTCTTTGCTCATGACATTGGGGTTGGAACTATATGATCTTTAAGGTCCCTTCCAACCCAAACTATTCGATGAGTCTGTGACTTACTGGCATTAAAGCAATGTCTGCACAATATAGTGACAATAAGCTGGTGGAAGTCTGGTTGTGCCCACCTGAAGTTATTGCCATACAAATCAGACACAAAGGGTTTTAAAATGTCTCTTTTTTTAAAATTTATTTTATTTTATTTTATTTTAAATCCACCTTTCCAGCCACTGAGTTCCAAACGGGGTCTCACAAAGGCTTGCATTGTCACAACCACCATCACAATGAACTGTGTTATTGGGGTTAGACAGAGCTTAACTTCTTAAGTCAGACAACTTCACTGGCTGAAACCAGTATCTCATGGGAGTGTGCCTTCCCACGAAGGAAGGCCAGCATTAACACCAGCATTACAAGCCTCACAGTGGTCCCTCTGATATGGGCCAGAGAGTGGATGTTACTGAAATGAAGGAAGAAGAGAATGTCTGCTGTTGAATATTCAGCTTGACCATTTACTGAGAACCCTATTTTATGAAGTGAATTTGCAAAAAGGCAGCGTTAAGTTGCCTTCAAAGACTGACTGAAATCTCTGGAGGGAACTCCCATGTATATTCAGGGCAGCTACCCAAACTCACTGGCAGAATTTAGAAGTCTCCCACTGAGAAATATGCCAGCAGATGCTTTCTGACATTTAATGCTAAACATGCTATAATGAGGCTATAAACAGCCCTTCACTCCAAAACATATGAAGAAATAACACAAGACCCCAGAGAGGGACAGTTCTGTAGAAATGGGTTTGTTGTTCCTGATTAGGATTCAGACACCCCTCCCTGGTGTTGTTAGTCCTGGTTTGATTTGTTCTAGGGCATGTCAGATGTTTGTTTCACAAACAGACTCCCTGATACTTTAACCATGATGGGAAATTAAAAATAAGATGTATAAGTAAAGAAAGAGAGCCACAGTCTGAGTCTAAAAGCAGCACATGGTCATGTAGTCCCTACAACCCACTGCTGTCATGAGAGCTCCTGACCAAAGTTTCCATTTTAACTTTTGCAACAGTGTGGTTGTCACCTTACAGTGAATTTCAGGAAGATTCATGTGCCTACTTCCCTTTGGCTGCTATGAAAATCTCAGTTCCCCAGCAGTTTGTTACAATACCACTGACATAACCTTCAAAAGAACACTGCAAGGCTTCTGGAGAAAGAGGTGTTTCAGTCTGACTACCTGAAGATAAACCTTTTGGCTCTCTGATCAATCCTATTAACAGTTAAATGTGGAGAACCTTACAAGAAAAGAACATTAAAAGGTGTGAGAGACACCAGTATAAAATAAAAGCTACAGAACAGGAACAGAATAACATCTGGCTCCCTCAAATGGAGTGAATGGCATGTTCATAGCTCGTGTTGTTACACACAAGTCAAGGCTTGTGCAAGGTTTCTTAGGTTCAGCTCACTTTTCTACAACTGAAGCTCACATCATTAACATGATCCACAATTAACAACATTAATGTATTCCATAGGGAACACTGTTCATGTTCCAGGACTTTGAACTTACAACAGGATCATAAATTAGAATTTGACCCTACGCACCTAATTGTGCAAACAAAAGATCACAATACATGTTAAATTGAAGTTGTTTAACACACGTGAATTCCTACAACAGAAAACTTTTAAGATATTATTGCAAGTGATTGCTGACTTACCTGTCTGGAATATTCCACCCTGCATTAGCCAGGGAACTCTAAAACTATTACAAAATACTTTTATTGAACATACTGCATACACAATCACAATAGTGCTCATTAAGAGCAACATAGTGCATACAGTTTTAATCCCCCACCAAAGTAGACTCAGACACTCCAATTCTCATTCTAGCAGAGAAGAAATTTTGGTGAAGGGCTTCCAGAAACTTAATGGTTGACATGTTTTTAATAAAAGATTAAAGTTAAAACATTCCCTCAGCATGGCAGCCAAAGGAGGGTATGTGGGACTCAGTTTCCCCCTGTGGAACAAGCTATTAAAGGCTGTTTTCTGGTCCAGCAAAAGTCAGAAATGAAGCTACAATACTAGGTGCTACTCAAGGATTGGCCCAAGTTTTTGGATTTTCCAGGCCAGGTCTCCAATCTTTAGGCATTCAGTGCTAAGGGCCCCCAGTGAAACTAACCTGCCGTGTCCAGTGGATGAGAATACCTCACACTGCTCAAATTCCCAAAATCTGTTTTACTGCAAATCTTACATAGGTTTTGGCTCTCCATTATTTGATGAGTCCCAAGAGGTGCCTGAAGCTGCCAAGATTCTGGAATAGGTTTGGGGAGGAAAAATTAGGCAGGAATTATATTTTTCTAAGCCTTCTCACACATTCCCATGTTCTGAGCATGTGAAGAGCTTTCCCTCTACTCCCAGATCAGTCTGAGTTAAAGTAGTATCACAGATACTCTTCTGTTTAACCCAGCAATAACATTTAGGTTTTTGAAAAGAGGCATTTGACAAATAAGAACAAGAGAAATAATTTCAACAATGATAACCCCAAGTACAGTTTAAATTGTCAGAGAAGCAAGTTAAACAAGGATGTTAGCTTGTTAGCATAGTTTCCCATTTTCCTTACATGTTTTTGGAGTGTCTGAGTATGTTCCTTGCATGCTGGGGACATCAAATGTTGAGAGATGCAAATTCAAAACTGCTGTGAAGACGCCTCTGATATCCCCCAGCTACAGAAATAAACTTTTGTTTAGCTTTGCAAAATCATCAAACTTCCTGCTCTCTCCTATCTCCTCTCAAGGAAAGATAAAGGGCTGGTATAATAGGTGCCCTACTTACCTAAGGCTTTGATCTCTCAAAACTCTCTGCTCACAGATTTCTGGAGGAGCCCCAGCGTACGTGAATTTACAACCCAGCAAGCTGCTGTGCTTTCCAAAAGGGCTGGCTTCAGCACCGTGTCTGTGAGACATCAAAGCAGAGAGGAAAGTTATTTTCTATTTATTGCTCCCATTTCCCTCTTCACTGCCTCTGGACACTGTCAGTCCTAGAAGATCGTGGAATGGCTTGTGTTGGATATGACGTTTTTCAGGACAGGCTTTACTCTGAACTTCTGTGAACCATATCCAAGGAGAAATACACTCATAACACATTTTGGGGTTGGGATTTTTTTATTTCCTTGCAGGAGTGAAGAGTGTGAAATATGACCATTAGATATACTGGCCTTTGCTTCAGATAGACACACACACACTTCACTTTGAAACAGCTACCTGAACCAGTAGGCAAGACTGTGACTAAGCCAGCATGCTGCTGCAAGCTCATGGGAATGGTGCTTAGACCCTGGCAAAGCATGGACAGTATTTTGAGGGCTTGGATTCCTGCCTCCTAATTTAACTGCAGTGACCAGTTCACAAAGATTATCCCTAAAATGGTCACTTGGGAGCCTTTCCAAGTCTCCAGGCACAACTCATGGCTGCATACCAGTTCCTGCACTACTGGGTCTTGCCCTTACATGTAATCTCTCACTACTGGGGGCCATGCTCTTCCCAGTAGAAACTGGGAAGGAACTTGGATAGTGTTTTGTCCTTGGGAACATTCCAGATGACTGTGCAGCACCCGTGGGCCAAGTGATTGATCTGGATGACAGAGGGAGGGTGAACTCTTCCACACATACCATGTGCGCATCTGGGGGACAGAAGGAATGCTGTGCTGCCAGAGGTTGCCCAGAGAAGCTGTGGAGGCTCATGCCTGGAAGTGTTCAAGGCCAGGCTGGACAGGGCTCTGAGCAACTTGGTTGTCCTCGTTATAGTGGCCGGGACCAGTTTGCACTGTGTGGGTGTGGCCAGGGCTGTGTATTCTACACCCTCTGTGTGTCATTTCTCATGAACTGTTAGTGATGGATCATTTGCAGCAGCTGCCCAGGGCGCATCTGACACCTCAGACTACAAGCTGGGTGTTTAAGAACTCTGTGAGATAGGAAAGTTTTCTGTCTTCACACACATGACTGAGGTGTGGTAACTCCCCTCTGGGGAGTCATTAGCACCTTCACACCCAACCTGAGGGGTCATGTCTGCTAAGGAGCCATCCAGGATTCCAAAAATATCCCATGACTCACAGAGTAAATCACCCATTGTGAAACTCCTCGCCCTGGGGGAGGTGCTGGGCATTCGCATCTGAACCTGAGCATATCTTATCTTGGGGTTTGGGAACTTGTGGTACCACTCATCAGATCCAGAGGAGGACCAGAACCTTGACAGGGCTGGGACTGCCACTCTTGAACAGACTGTAACCATCATCTTCACCAACAGGTTTTCCTTTCCTTTTACTTTGGACTCGGGAGGACTACATGGCACTCAGTACAGGGACTAACACGCACCATTCTGTTTGTGCCCCAGGGTGCTGGGTTATACATCTGTTTTTGTGGGTCAAAATTAATTTTTATTCTGTATCATTGTTTTTATTGTAATCTTTGTATTAAATTGTAATTCTGCTTGTCATCTCTTTGTGAGATGGATTAATTTCTCTCTTTGGTTTACCTTTAAACCAGCACACTGGTCTAGTGGGAATGTTCCTGCCCATGGCAGGCTGGTCAGAACTAAATGATCTCTAAGCTCCCTTCCAACCCAAACTATTCTGTGATTCTTTGATGACTGAGATCCCCTTCCAATTGTGCCTACAGTTCTGGTGTTTGATTTAATGCTGAGCAGTCAATACAAGGATACACTCTGATTGCACAGTCTGTGCCACCATTGCATCGTATCATGAAGAGGCAGAAGTCAACTTCCCAACAGCACAAAAATTAATCAGAGTTTGAGTCATTCTTTTGTTAAAATAGCACCTACTGCTGTATTAACAATGACTTTATATATGGAGTAATGCTACATTTTATTTCAAGTATTTTTTCCCAGACAATCATGATTTCTCGTGATTTTAGTCAAGTCTCATGAGCCTTTGTTCCGAGCTCTCTATTAGTGAACTCATTGTGCTATATTCATGAGAAACATGCCTGCCAGACCCACCTCCAAAGAAAAACAGTGCGATTAACCTGACAAGGCCTGTTCTTGGCTGGAGTGACACTGGGCCAGCAAAGCCACAACACTTGCAGGATCTCATCCCTGTATGCTCAGCCGTGGATTGTGCATTATGAGCCTGCCCAAGGAGGCAGGACCTTAACTGAGTGGTGAAGGATATTCCTGGTTGATGGCCCATGTGCAGACCTGGACTCAGGAATGCTGGTGTAGCAGGTATGTGGGAATTCTGCTTGTGCTGCCATGCTGTGGAGAAAATGAGGTTTCCTTTCCTGCCATTTGCCATTTGTCAGTGTTTCTGGTTCAGCAAAATGTCTCATTACATAGCTGCAAAACACCATCTCCATGCACATGACAAACACAAAGGGCCTCCAGAGACCTGTGTAGTCTGGCTAAAAATATCCATCCAAATTAAATCCACTCTCCAAAATGGACAAGTTATGAAGGAAATGAAAGCACAGGAGGTTTCGCTTCACAGATCTGCAGACCAGTGACATTTTCTTTTGTTTCGGAACACTCTTGAAAAAAAGAGAAACCAGAGAATTTCTGCCTATTCCACAGTCAGATCAGGTGCTCTGAGTAACAGGCTAAGTGTAGAAGAGAAGGTGGTAAGAGCCCAAGCCATTAATGGACAAAAATACCTCAGTCCTCAGAGGGCTGACCTGCTATTTATCACAGGCAGGATTAGTTTTAGAGGCCACCGCTGCTCACTGACAGAGCTTTACCTGGGACAAGGATGCCAAAGAGCTTGGAAGGTTCATTGAAGCTGTGAAGGAGAGCTGTGTGCAAACCCTCTGCATCATGAGTCAGCGTGATCTGAAAGAATATTTCTGCTTCATCCCAAACCCACTGACTGGTACAGCTGGAATTTCAGTGAGATTTCAGCACTGACCCAATCCGAGGCTGGAGCAGCAAGAGGGGGCATGGCCAAGACATCCTGTAATCCTAAGAGAAAAGGACTCTCACCCCTGGGAAGAAGGATGGTCCTTTCTGGACAGAAGAAATCACTGTGTGGTGGGGAAGAGCCGGTCAGCATTTTGTCACAGGCTTTCCCTGTAAATTGTTTCTCTTATACCTTTTGTTATTAATATTCTTGCTGTCACTGTTGTTTTATCTCATTGCTGTTTCCAGTAAGTTGTTCTTATGTCAACCTGTGATCTTTGCCTTCTGTGCTTCCAGCTGGAGGCAGAGAGAAGGAAGTGGCAGCGTGTTTTATTTTATTTTTCAGCAGGACTACTAAACTGGAGAATATAATTCCTAAACCATGACATGTACTAACCAAATATGTAAGAAAAGGGAAAATCTGAGCTACCCATAAACCATGGAGGAGTGTGCAAGATCAGTCTCTGGTGCTTCATGGGAAACGTGGGAGAAGGAAACATATTTAGTTTTAGTTTGTTTCCAACCAGCTGTTTGGTGGGATGGAGGGGGATAGGATACAGCTTTATCCTTTCAAGAGACTTGTGAAATACCCAAGTACATGATAATTTTGGTCACTGCAATATAAAAAAGATATTAAGCTATTAGAGAGTGTCCAAAGGAGGGCAATGAAGATTGTGAAGGGCTTTGAGGGGAAGCCATATGAGGAGTGGCTGAGATCACTTGGTGTGTTCAGCCTGGAGAAGAGGAGGCTGAGGGAAGACCTCATTGCAGTTACAACTTCCTTGTGAGGGGAAGAGGAGGGGCAGGCACTGGTCTACTGCTCTGAGGTGACCAGTGACAGCACATGAGGGAATGGCCTGAAGTTATATCAGGGGAGGGTTAGGTTGGATATTAGAGAAAGGTTCTTCACCCAGAGGGTGGTTGGACACTGGAAGAGGCTTTCCAGGATGCACCAAGCCTGACAGAGTTCAAGAAGCATTCAAATGATATTCTCAGGCACATGGTGTGATTCTTGGGGATGGTCCTCTGCAGGATCAGGAGTTGGACTCAATGATCTGTGTGTGTCCCTTCCAGCTCAGCATGTTCTGTGATTCTGTGACCTGGCGATGGTTTGTTATCTGGCATTTCTTTCCTCTTTTTTCTGAACTGATTTGGTCCATGTGGGTTCATTTCAACAACTAATGCTATTCTGGTAAACCTGCAGCTAGACTGTCCCAGTTAAACCTCTAAACCAACCCAGTCAAACCTCTCACCTCTAGTTCTGAACACCTGACCAGCTGTCTCAAATGTGTAGTGAAGTAAGGACCAATGTCTGGAAGTCTCAAACCAAGTAAATGAAAGTTAGAAAGCTAAAGACTTCTAAACCATTAACTAACAGAGCAAAACACCAACAAGTTGATCTCCATTACTTAGAATTTTAGCAGCAAGATAAAGAATATTTTTCTGGGAGAGTTATTATGTGCACCCAAAGCCACTGAGCTCAATGCAGAGTTCACCAGGTGATGCACTATGGCCCAGGTAATGCAGTAGATAAGGTGAAATGATCTGCTGGTCCTTTTCTGGCTCTAATCCTGTAAATGTTACACAGAGAATCATCGAATCACAGAATTATTTGGGTTGGAAGGGACCTTAGAAATCATCTCATTCTAACTCCCCTGCAATGGGCAGGGTGCCACATACTAGACCAGGTTACCAAAAGCCCCATCCAGCCAGGCCTTGAGCACCTCCAGAGATGGGACATGCTGCAGTCATTGTTGCTTTGGTGGAGTATAGGAAAAGACCACAACAGCCCGCAGTGAATTGGGCAGATGGTGGAGTGGTAAACAGAGAGAGAACCAGTGGGCTCTTCTCTCACAGAAGTTGATGGCCTTTATTAAAACTCAGGCTAGCAGTGTTTTCTGCCAAGTCTCACTTCTCTGTGAATCTCTAAAACCACATTACATGACTCAGATGAAACCCATGGCATGGACAAAATTGGCTGCAGCATTATCAGCTGTTGGTTTACTGATACTCATTATATAGTAAGGACCATGCTCTGCAGAACAGATGTGAGAAATTACCAAGGGTGAGCAATTGCTGTTTTAGGGATGGCACCAGACAGACACTGGAGACTGAAATGTATCAATGTCAAGAAGCAAACACATTTTTTTTCCCCATCTCATCATCTTACATCATGCAGAGAAAATTAAAGGTGGATATCCTCAAGCCATGTTCCCTTCTTGCCCTCTCCCCTGTTTTCCTTTTGGTTCAAGCCTCATGCACATTAGCTAGCAATTTTCAAATTTCAACAAAATGACTGATTACTACAGTTGGTCCAAATGGCACAGGAAAATCCTGCAGATTTTTTCAATGTCAGAATCAAAAGACTGAACACAGGCACAACTCACCTTGGCTATCTGGAGCAAAAAAAAAAAGTTAAGTTATGACATACAAGCCAATAAATGACTTGTCAAGGGCAGAGACGAAAAACACTTCCCATGTAAAATATATCGGTTTCCTTATTGTTTGTTGCTATTTTTAGTGGAGAAGAGTGTTTTTTGGCACAACTATGAAACTTAAGGGTTGTATATTGCTTATAGAAGTGTCCTTAAAGGCACCAAATCAGACTAGGGCTATCATGCTATCATGCCAATTATCAGGTGACTGCTGGGAAGTGTGGCTTGTACCTGCTGCCTTACAGCCGTGGGAATCTTTGCTTCTGCTGGCACAGAAACATCTAAAACATTTGAACATTTGAGATTGTGAGCTGAGCCAGTGGGAGAAATGTGGTTTGTCACCCTCGGGTTGTCACTCTCATGTTTCTCTCTTTCCAAGAGCGCTCCAAAACAAAACAAAAATGTCACTGGTCTACACATCTGTGAAGCAAAACTTTCTCTCACAAAGATTTTACTTTCATTCCCTTCAAAACTTGTCACTTTTGGAGAATGGATTTGATAGCGTGCAGCACTCATGAGGTGACTGAAGCTTTGACAAACTTCATTTTGGGAAAAATGGCAGAAGTTTAGTGAGTCTGGGCTCCAGCTGAAAGAACAATATGTTCTTCAGCTGTTTTTTTTCTGGTTCCAGTGTCTAGACTGGAGTACAAGCTCCCTCCCTGCAGAACAATGTGCAGGGGTTGCTCATGCAGTGTTATCAGGTGTTGTCAGGAAAGGGTGGCTTGAAGAAATTAGCTGTAGTACAGTAGATTAATATCCAGCACTGGTCTTCAACTTCTGCTGATGGCTGTTTTGCTGCTTTCAATGGGGAGAAGAAGGGCAAGGAGGAAAATGCCCCAGAGCCTTCACATCTATAATATGTTTGGGGCGTGGGGGAGTTGGGGGGGGGCACAGTGGTGATGATATCTCTATTCGTTGGAAAATGTTTCAGAAATTAACAAGAAACTTCCCTGAAATACAGAAGGTATTCATGTCTTCAAACTCACACACACACAAATAAACACACAAGGGAATAAACTATTGCTGCTGCCAAGCTTTGAGCGAAAACCTTGGTTGCTATTGTGTGGGTTATTGTATCTGTGATGGTCATCCTCAGAAACTTCCTCCTTTGATGAAACAGATGCCTTGACCTAGGCTTGATTCCAGGTGCATGAAAGTAATTCCAAATAAGGATCTGCAGCCTGACAAGCTGCTGTGCTATAGAAAAGGATAAACTGACCATGTTTACCAGCAACTTAAATTAAAGGAGGCTTTTTGACTTCATCACTTCTTTCATCTGCCAAAGCGATACACCTCTCTGCACCTCTAACTGTGATTAGGAAGGAGATAAATCACAGTAAATTACGTTTTTTTCTTCTGGAGATGCTAACAGACAAGGCTGATGTTCCTCAGTTTGCCAAACACTGGTGGGTAATGAGGGAGTCTTGGGAAGGAGCATCCCAGGGGAGCGGGCAGGAGAGAAACGGGAAAAAAAGATGCCCAGCAGGCACTAAGAGTACTTCTTTCTTTGCAGAATTCAGTTAATTAAAATGTACTTCCCCATAGGTTTGTTCACAGGGTTGGTATTCTCACAGTATCTGAATTATGGCAAATAGATGAAAATCCTTTTGGCTGACAGTTGTCATTACAGGAAAACAGCATCTCAGTAATTGGTGAATAGCTTCTATTAATAATGGTACTACCAGATGTGACAGCTGACAGGTTGTGTCAGCACACAGTCACAGAGATGATAAAAGGAGGTGTTATTTTGGGTTTAGTTCCAATAAGCAGCAAAAGTACTAGAAAGAGCAACTTGGAAAAGCAGTGTTGTTCAAGTGAATACTTGTTCATAGTTTATATGTAAGAATAAGTGAAGGGTCTTTGATTTCTGAAAAAACAAAAGACTTCACAGAGCAAAATCAAGTGAAGATAAATAAGAGCTGGGTAAAGTTCATCTGAGTTAATCTTGCCAAGGAAACACAGAAAAACCTAAAAGTTCTTTCAGGCACATAGATTGAGAGCACTGAGTGAATATATTTTGTCATGGCAGAACTTGAAGCTAATGCCTTGGTGTCAAAGTGAAACCATTACGGGGCTGGAAGAAGCGTTTGACACAGTTTGTGATGAGCATTGCAGGCCTGTGGTCATCCTGAGTGCTTGAAGGTCCAAATTTTATCTGGTGGTCATTGAAATTTCAATATATTTACATTATTTGTCACAGTGTATTTTATTATACTGAAATAACCAATGATACACTTCCAGACTTCTTGTCACCTGTAGGCTGTCAGAAACTGTCACTCTTCTTTCCCAACACATAACTGCTCTAACTTTCAATGTCTTTTGCAATGCACAGAAAGTGAAATGGAATCAGCTCAAACATGTTGTGAACTTGCTGTTGCTCAGTGTTAAGCAGGACTGTGGGTATGGATGTCCCCGGGTCAGACTGACAGACATCACCAGGGTCTGGATTAGAGAGGCACTGTTTGCCTGCCTGCTCTTCTGCCCCTGTTTCACTTGGACACATTTAGGAGTGAGGAATTTGCAAAGGTGGTTGCAGTGCTGTGGTTTGGGCTTGCTCTTTCTCATCGTAAGTCATCATGGTTTCTTGAGGTTTTGAGGTTGCTGATATGATGCTGAAGGATTTCCTTGGTGTTCTGGTTAGAGGCAAAATAGAGAGGACGTTCCTGGGGACACCGTGGGGGCTAAAGCCTTTTTCATGGTCATGGGTGACTGAGGGACAACCTGGGGTCCCTCTGTCATATGCTCTTTGTCAGGAAGGAGGTGGTCAAGTAGATAAAAAAAATCCCATAAAAGAACTTGGCCTCAGAGGGACCACCCATAGAAAAAAACCCCAAACCTGTCTGAAACAGAAAACAAGGAAATAGAATATGCTGAGCTATGGTCACTAAACATTCAGAGGGCTCAAACTCCTCTGATCCCCAGGAAAGGATCAGTTCTACACTCCACTTCTGGTAACACTGACATGTGGAACTGAAGGGTTGGCAGAGAGGGCCTGTTCATCTGTGAAGGTGGAGATTATGTGACTGGAGAATAAAATCCAAAACATATGCTGTGTCCAAGTGACTTTTGACTTTTGCAGCTGACCTGAATGCATTCAAAACTTTAGAAAAATTCCTGAAGAATAGTAAAAGGAATGATAGAAAGACGGAGAAGATGCAACATGAATTTGGCAGAACTAGAAGGTGCAGGACCAACTTAACCTTGGCTCTGATCAGTGATTTCCCAACTCTAACCTGTTCAAGGTGTACATTTCTGTAAGGTAGGTCCATTATTTCTGAGATGACAGGAGAGCAATGGCCACTTGCATGTTAGTAAGAGGCATTCAGTGTCTTTTGTGAACCAGCTGATCTTGCTACAGACTGTGGGTGGGCAAACTTAATTTCTAGGTACAGATCTGGCAGTTCAAATCTAGATGGACGCACAAAAGAACCCCCATTGCAAACAATGTCAGATGGGAACTCTTGGTGAAACTGGAATAAACTGGGGCTGGTGAAATGACTATGATGTGACACAATGGAAATGGGCTGAGATATATGAGAAGCCAACAAGTGCAGGGATTGATAATGAGAAGTACTTAAAGCTAGGGAAAGGTGATACTGGAGAGGCTGTACATTAGAGAAACAAAGAAGTTATGCATATATGACTGAGTTTGGAGAGCACTGCTTAAGAGCAAAAACCAGTCTCATCTGATGCAGCAGAATCAAGTTCAGTGGAGATGGCAATGTTATATAAGCATCAGGAGACTTTACCATGATAAACAACACTGGTGCAAGACCAATTATTTCTAAGTTGGCCACAGATCACAGGCAGCAACTCAGAAGATAAAATACCAGAGAACTGAGATCCTGAAAATAATCCTCCAGCATCCACACTCTTGGTTTAAAAGAGGAGTCTGAGGAATTACAGTCCACAACCCCCAGGGAGAGCTCAGACCTACAGTGTATGTTCCACCAAGCATTAGGGAATACTGCCAGCCTCATTAGCCTATTGCAAGTGTTCACAGACTCATGTCCAGAGTTTTCTCTAGAAGAGAGGAAATGAGAGCATAAGAGCAGAAAAGGAGGAAGGTGATGTGTCTGGAGGAAATCCCACAAGTAGCCTGACCTCCTCCGCTGCCACTATACTGCCTACTCCCTCCCTGCTGCTGCCCAGAAACACGGAAATTGAGTCCCATTCTTGAAGTGTCATCTGCCCTCTCAGTCTGTGCTAGTCACTCCCCAAACCCTCCCACTTCTCCTCCTAGTCTCCTTCCATCAACTTGCTAAACTCTTCCAGTAAAGGCTGATAAACCACCCTTTCCACTCCTGACCTTGAGTCTCTGCTTGCCCATCATACACACAGAAACACAATGGTCTTTCCCCAAAGGACCTTTCATACTCATCACAAGCACACATCATCATTGGGAGTCCAGCTACCTCACTCCTCCAGCAAATTTTTCAGATTATGTCACAGGACCCATTTGGCTACAGCTTTAAAAGGCAATTTCCCGAAGATCAAGTCTCTAAAGTCCAAAAGCTTGATTTCCTTCTCTTTATTCTCATAAAATTATCTAATATTTTAAAACTAAGTCCAGAACTAAAAAGATTGTCAAAAGGTCTCAATCATCCACCAAATCGCATTACAGTGACTTCTTCCTTTCTCAGGCTGACTTCCCAAGTTGCAGCAACCTCAAGAAATTCCCTTTTTGGCATCCCTATGTCAATGAGAAGGTCTGGCAGCCTGGAAGACTTCTTTGAGATTAGGAGCAAACTGTTATCTGCAAAAGGCTTCCTCCTGGAAGCTGGTCCACATTTTGCATGCTGGATGCTGTTCTGGTCCTCATATTCCCGGTTCTCACAGCTCAGAAATGCACTTAAATGGGAAAGGTTCAAAGAAGGGCAAGAATTACAGAAGGTCTGCGGAAACTGAGTGAAATGGGACAGTCACCTCAAAGAGCAATGACTAGGGTGGGATATGACAGAGGTCTACAATACCTTCATTGCCCAGGAATGAGTGGATGGGACCAGCACTTTAGCATCTTTGTGAAAAAAAGAATGCTGGGCATCAAATTAACTAGTTGGAACCAGATTCAAAATAAAAGAAGATAGGTCTTATTCAAGAACGTGTAAACCCATGGAACTGCTATTCAGGGGCTCAAAGGATAGGAGAAGGATAGTTTATGATTTATTAATAAGAAATCATGGCGTAGGAACATCTCCCAAGTTAAAAATTACCAGCATCATAAACACCATCAGAAGGAAGCATCATTAATTTACCTTGTTCTTCCTCTTCTCTGCACAGCTGTTTGTAACCACTCTTGGAGGTAAGATTTGGACGAGACGGACTCTTGGTCTGAAAGCAGTCTGCTGTTCCCACAGACAGCTCCTGGGCTAGAACAGTCAGACCATCAGCAGAAGGTGCATTCACCTGCCTGCCTCCAGCATTCACCTCATCTCTCACCTCCCTTCTGCCTTAAGTTAGTGTCACTGCATTCCACAGATGACTCCTGGATGGAACAGCAGGCAACTTACCACTCCCTGCTGCTTGTCATCTTTGCCGCAATGCTCTTGCAACAGTCTTTTCCAGCTCAGGTACACCAGCATATAGATATTTACAAAGTAAGTACTGTATTTATTAGTTTAATATATATATTTGATACATACACTGTATATCCTATATCCACCTGTTATTTTGAGGAGTGTTTAGAGTGAGGACAGCCACATGAGCACCACAGTAGTGTTGCCATAGGTACAAGCATGAGCTTGAGTGTTTGTAGCTTGGATTTGCAAGATTTTTGATGAAGAAAATTTCAAAGCATCACAATTATTGTAAACCCAAGAAGTGAGGCAAGATGGGCAGACAGTTTTAGACCATCAAGTTAAAAAGCAATGATTGTGGAAACTGATTCTGTGATTAAAAAGTTCACAAACCTGGATGGCAGGAGAAGGTCTGGACTGGTGGATGACCAATACCTTCAGAAGCCTTGGGTTCCTGGCTCTGTAACAACAGCCAGACCTCTTGCCCTGCCCAGGCCTCCTTCCCATGGTTACAGACAGCACTTTTCCTTTGAATGGCTCTTTATTTGTTTCTCTCCACTGCAGCACCTGCTGAAGCGATGCCAAGCAGGCATACCAGTGAGTTAGAAACCTGTGAACCACCTGACTTGGTACTGAAGTGGGGCTTTGAAATCATGCTTTAAACAGCACATCACAGGAAATGCCATCAAATTCAGCAACTTCCCCAAAATGAAGCCAGGACTTTGTGTTGCATTTGAATTAGCTACGTTACTAGCATTAGAACTGTACACCCATAGAATCACCTAAGCTGGAAAATACCTCTAAGATCATCAAGTCCAACCATTAACCCAGCACTGTCAACTCCACCATTAAACCACATCCTCAACTGCCAAATGTACACATCTTTTAAAGCCTCCAGGGATGTTTACTCCACTCCTTTCCTGGACAGCCTGTTCCAATGCTTGACAACCCTTCAGGTGAAGAAATTTTTTCTTAATATCCAACCTAAATCTTTCACCTTGGATCAGAGGCCTGGATACCCTGAGAACAACTAACTGATCTTGCTATTACAGACCGAGGCAAGGAAGGCATTAAGTACTTCAGCCTCTTCCTCCTTCTATGCTTCCCAACACATCCAACAAAGAATGGAGATTATCTTTAGCCCTCATTTTATTGCTGATGTATTTATAGAAACTGTTTTTATTGTAGTTTATGGCAGTAGTCAGGTTAAATTCTAATTGGGCTTTGGCCCTTTCAGTGCTGTCCCTGCAAAATCCCACAACATCCTTGGAGTCCTCCCAAGTTGCCCCTTCTTCCACAGGTCATAAACGCTTTCTTCCACAAGTTACAGGCAAAGCTCTCTCTTCAGCCAAGCCAGTCTTCTTCCTCACATTTCAGGACATGGTGATGCGCTGCTCCTGTGCCTTCACAGGAAGAATATCCAGCCTTCCTGGATTCCTTTGCCCTTCGGGACTGCCTCCCAAGGGACTCTGTTGCTGAGCATATGTACTCAAAAAAATAAGGCATCTCAGATCACAGAAATTCAGAGATTCATGTTATCATGAAATACGAGTTATTTGACCTTGTCTGCTTGAGATTGGCAGAATCCCCAAAAATGAGGAGAGGGAGTAGTTTACTTGATATCAAGAAGACTTATTCTTTCATCTCTTGTCAATACAATCTACAGAGCATTAATGCTCATATGAGGCTGAAAGTTATGAATCAAGTTTGTTATATAATTATTTTTCTTCATGTTTTATCTATAAACTATGCGACTGCCTGTCTGAGTCTTTCCATTCAGCAACTTCATGAGACTACCTGAGTACAAAGGAATGTGACTTAAAGGCCAGACAGGAGGGGGAAAAAAAGGAAGTAAGCTATTCTCTATGCTTTTCCATGATGTGTCAGAGTGTTATCAGAAGTCAAGAACTTCAGGGAAAGATGTCCTAGAAAGAGGCACCATGGAGGAGGGGGGAAGTTGCTGGGCATCTACAGCACCAAAGAAATCTACATACTAAACCAGATTTACAAAGATGCAGTAGTGATTCTTCCCTGCATAATTCAGCAAACCCAGTTACAGTTACATTTCAACAGACGACTCCAAATGCTGCTAAAAGAGTTTATTAAAGACCATACTAACAGTTCTCATAACAATGGCACGTACAGTGATTCAAAATCATGACAAATAGCGTGGAGTTTTGAAGAGCATTATTATAACACACCATGGACAAGAACAAAGCAGATGTGCTGTCTCAGAAGTCTACAAGCAGGCGCATGAAATACAGGAGTCACATCATACAGCTGTACAAGTATCAGAGAAAATAGGAAAAAAAAAAAAGTCATTCAATTGCAGTCCTTGAATTTATTGACAGTATTACAGTACTTTATGGGCAAGGACTGGCTTGTTCCAGCTGCACTTTCCAGAGCACAAGGGCAGCTGGAAAAGCAAAAATATCCCCAATAAAAACCCTCCAACAAACATACCTCAGGTGCAATCACCGCTCCAGACCTTCCTGCTTACAAATTTTCAGTCAGAAATTCTGACCTCCCTGCAATTGCTTTGCTCAGGACAGTGTTTTGTTTTGTAAGAAAAAGAATGCAGGATGCTTCTTTAAGACAGTGCAAAAATATTTCAATGGTATCATCAATGGTATCGTAAGATTAATGACTATCAGCATGGATCAATCACAGCACGGCCAACAGCATCTTCAAGATCAGAACTGAACAAACGTGCTGCCCCTTGACCAGCATTCCAGACTGAGGGCTTGCAGAGCGGAGGCTTCTCTCCCAGGCAAGCCATCGTTTCTGGGTTCATAGTGAGGAAATGGTCTTAGCTACTCCAGGGTAACAAAATGCTACAGAAAGCCTGCAAGTATTAAATTATCCAATCCTCTGTCAAAACCTAACAAAAGAATATTGAAGTGGAAAGAAGTACATAGCAACCATGTAATTTGTCATGGCTCTAAGTCTATGGCTCTAACGCTGATCCCTTCCTTACCGTGTCGGTCACGGCAGCCAGAGCATGCCTTGCGGAGTTGAGCAGCTTACAGCACCCCCACGGCGGCGCGGGACTCCCGGCAGCACGTGGGGATTTATATTCTCCAAGACACACTATCTAATTACAATGGCAGGGCAGCTGCAGCCTACTCCTGGTGTGTTGCCTTTGCAGCTTTTGGCTATGAGATCTTAGGCCCCTCTGCACTTGTCTCCCACACTCACAGGAGCACACTCGTGGATATACATTCACCCTGTGTGCATCTCCAGTGACCTGCCACTTCCTTCTTAAGCAGATGTTGAGGTGTCTGCATATCACGTTGGCATAATCTGTGTCAGAAGATCCCCAGGCAGCTCCACAGTACATGAATTCAATGAGAGATAACTGTGCTTTGTCAAACCCCCAAATCATCTCCTCCCAATTTCCACACAGTTGTGTGTTTGCATCGTAGTGTGATTATGTAGAACCTTTTTAATGCCTGCCAACTTCAGAGGATAAAATCACAGTGCTGCATATCAACAGAACCCAGCAACTCCAGCCTCCAATATAAAATAATTTATATACACAAAGCAGAATTTGCATCTTAAATAAGAAGAGATTGTCTCATTCTCTATGGTGTCTTACCCAGCTACTAAAAAATAAATAATTCACATCAGATTGATGGATTTGTTTCCTATACAGCACACGTGCGCTATTGGAGCTGACAAAGACAACATGAAAAAAACCTTTTGCAATTAATAAAAGAGAATTGTTGAACACTTGCACATATTGGCACAAGGCAAAAGAGAAAAGGAAACATTACACAGCTCAGCTCAGGTGCCTTCCTCTGTGGAGCGGGACTCAGATTTCAACTTTACAAATTCTCTGGCAACTTCATCATTGGTTCTCTGAGAGAGAATCCTCAGGATTGTAAGTCCAGTCTCATCCATGTGAATCCTGCGCCCGAGGGGGCACCAACAAGCACAGCTGCCTTTATCTGCTATGTCTCTGAGCTGCATCACTGCTATCCCCAGTACCCGGTCCTCCCGAGCAAAGCAGTAATCCTTCACACAGACTTGGAGCTCGTAGGCATCGGGGCCGTCTTCATTCCCCAGGATGCTGAAAAATACACACAGATTACAGTTTCTACAGTGCATAAGATCCTCTGCAAAGTAAAGGTGTCAGCACCTGAGCAGGGTGCTGATAAACCATAGAAAACTCCTTTCTACAGAAAACCCTGGTCAGAGAGGGAGAAGTAAAACCTATAGCATGTGGGCATCTTTTGCTGATTTACAGCAGATAAGACAAGCTGGTTACTTAAGAAGGAAAAACAAACAACCCTTTTCAAGTCACCTTTGCTTGTGTTAAACTGTGAAATGAGAGGAGTGAGGAACATTAAAGCCATGCTAATAGATTTTCAACTCAGAAGACTTTAAACCTTTCTGCATCTGTTAAGGGTTGCTTCACTTCAGAATTAGTAATTTAATTAGATGAAGTCTTTGTTAAAGATTCAAAATCTTACACTAAAGCAAAAGCTAATAAAAATAAATCCCCAACCTTTAGGATGTTTCTAAAATTAAAAGAATAAAAGGAACAAAATCTCTTCTCTTAGAGGAAGCCTGCCTTTCCTCACAGAACAGAAAAATTATATGGACAGTCCCTCTCCTCCAGACTTTTACAGTTTTTTGCTGGTCAGCTCTGCTCCTCTCATTTTTACATGTACAGCTGAGTGAGCACTAGCCTGCAGCTCCCTTTGTTGAGCCTTCAAAGAAGGAATATATCTTTGTAATAATGAAAGAAAGCCAAATAAGAAGAGACCAATACTCGACGTTGAGAAACACTGCAATTTTAGCAGTGCAACTACCAGTTCCAAGGGCTGTATCCTTGGAAACAAGTTCAGAAAGCATGTCCCACAGGTCAAGTTGGGATAAAAATGCACATTAAGAGTAAGAGAACAAAAAATATGTAATGAACTCTTAGCCTCAACTCTACCAATAAAAGATACAAAGGTGATTAAAATGACAGAGTAGAATATGTTCCTAGGACGCACAGGACATTTCAGGAGGTAGCTAAAAAACTCTGCTGGTATAGAACAGACTTCAGCATCCCACCTGCAGTAAAAGCTCCCATAGTCTAGCTTTTTCTGCCAAGACACCAAAGACAGGGCCAAGATACTGGTTCATGTACTATTCTGGGCTCTGAGCAGCCTGTTTGTGGACACTGAAAACCTTATCTGTCCTCTGCATCTGCACTTGCCATGCCAGATCCCTAGGCCATTTTTCACACTTACAAGTGAAAGGTTTCATTGTATTTCGGAGCCCAGTTGTTGCTCTTTGACTTGGTTGTGAACTTCCTCTTCTTGTCACTCTGATGGGGCCCGATCATGGTGATTTCAACAAATGGACGGAACATGCCAGATGTCTGCCACTTCAGGTCATTGGCTGCCACAACTGGAAAAGAGAGTCATCATCTGTTCCCACTGCTCTGGACGCCCTTCTGCTCTGCCCTGCTTTCAGTTTCTCCTTGCAGGGGACAAAGTCTAACTCAAAACGTGACAATGTCAAAACATGCATGGGCAGGAATATTTTGTACTACAAAGATACACATGCTTTTTTTGATCTAATTCAAGTTCTATGAAGGTAAATTAATGTCTGGGACATCACTTAGCTTCTGCTATATGCATTACCAAGAAATTAGCCCAAGAAAACAGGCATCTCTGCAGCTCTGGGCAGTCTGCACTGACAGTTCAGTGCTTACATCTACATTATCTGGGGGATAAGAAAAAAAGGGGCATTTTGGAGGCCAATATTAAGGTCTCTGTTGAAAGGAAAATGAGACTGCAGGTAAGGCAAAGAAAGCCCATGAGCTGTGCATGGTTCCAGAATCCAGAATTATTAGATTTTTAATTCTCTTTCTCAAGTCACTGCAGGGAACAGACTGAAGCAGAGGAAATAGCTCTGAAAATCAGCTTTTGCACTGCAGTGTAGATTTAGCCAGAAGAGAGGCCTGAAGCACTCTTTACATAAATCTTTAGAGGAAATTAAAGTAGTTAAGTATGCTGTATTGAAGCAAAGGAGACGAAGGAGGAACAGGAAGCCTGGGATGAATCACTACTTTTGCTATTTTCAGAGCAGCTCTTCAGGGACCAACGTGGCCTTCAGGCTGGGGGAGAGGAGCCTCTGAACTCTTACTGGCTCTGTGAGCTCTGGATATACACTGAGCAGTTTTGCGACATCACCCTGTCATGCTGCCCCTTCTCTGCAGCACAGACTAAACTGTGGTTCCTGGTGAGAGCCATCATCTGATTTTTGTTTACGGTTTACATCGTTGCCAATAAACAACAGCACTGTACATTGCCATGTCACTGGCTGGACAAGCTCATCTGCTGTTTCTCTACATGTTCCTGATGTGAAACAGAGAAAACAATTCTGGATTCAGATCCCATGAGCTAATGCAGAAATATCATGGCTGCCAACTGGAAATCTGCCTCAACGCAGTCACAGAGCCTGAGCAGTAACACATGTTTTGCCATACCTTTCACTGTGACCTTGTGTTCCCCAGTCCCCGGGTGCGTGTACAGGTCAATCTGTATGGACACTTCACCCACAGGANCCCCCCAGGGTCATCCCCACCGGGGCCTGTTGGAAAAAAATTGACCCCCCCCCCCCCCCCCAACCATGCATACATGGATTACTGTTTAATGGCACCAATCGTTGCTTCATGGCCTCAGCAAGACAAGGTGGTGCTTTCACAGTGCACCTTCCATAGCCAGCTTTTCAGTCAACACCAGTAATGTCAAGCTAATGCAAGATACCATCAGGCTCGCATGCCCAACACGCATAACCACTAACATTTCTTGCACTCCACCGTGAAGATCACATCCTACTGAGAATAATAGCAAGAATTTTGGAAGAATTTAAAAGACCAAGCACTCAACAATGGACCTTCACAGAGAGTAAAGGTTTTTCAGAGGTTCCTGCCAAGATATTGTGTGTACATGCAGGCATTCCAGTGGTGGGTATCAGCATTCCTGTCTGCTCAAGGAAGAAGCAAGGACAAAAACACCAACAACAGAACAAAAAAAAAAAAAAAAAGAAGAGAGGACATCACACAAAAGAGGAAGTTTGGGGAAATAAAAAGACATAGATGTCAGTGATTTGCACAGAGCCATAGTGCAGTCTCACCCTCCAAGAACCTTTATTCATGTTGTACATCAGTTAAAAGTTGTCATCTTGACTGCCTATCTGCTTCCCTTCAGAGGATAATGAGAACCCCTTCTCTGCTGTGCACCAAGAATGATGAGAGAGAAGTACTCGTAAGTTGCGTACTTGTTTCCCATTATCAATTAGTCAGGGAGAAAACAAGATGTAGCTTCAGAGAGGAAAAGATAACATGTTGTAACAGAGGGAGAAGATCTCATGACCCTTACAATTCATGTATTATGATTTTTTCATATTTTTAACTTTTAATCATAATTATCATGCAGTATGCAGAAATGACATTTTACTGGGTAGTAAAATCAAGATGTCATGTAAATTACAGAAGAAGACTGCATAACAAATGAAAATGAAGTTTTTGATAAAGATAGTGAGATTGATTTTACTTTTGCTTTGGTAACTGCCTGACCTCAGGCTGACAATTAGCAATGCTGTTGTAACTGAGATACCTAAAGGGTAATTGAGTTCCTATGAAAAGCAGTGTTATTTTGTCAATTTTGAGGCTAAAACACATTACTAACTGAAAAACTGGTCTGTTTGAAATTCCAAGGAATCAAACATTTTAATGAGACTGATCTAACAAGTCAACTGTCACAAGAGTGGTCTGCAGGCAGCAAAACCACTCATTTAAAAATGAAGGGGTTTTGAGCTGATCTGCAATTCTGTGAAGAGAATTATATGCCACAGAAATGTAGGCAATTAAAGTCCCATTAATCTACAAGTAAAAGTATCTGACCAACCAAAACAGAACCTCAAATTGTTACCTTAGGGTAGATTCTCATTCTTGACCTGACTACAATAAACAATCTTTAGGCTATAACAAACATGATCTTGAATGTGCTGTTTCCTCCCTGCTTAGAAGAACAGTGTTACTTTTTTTTTGGTATATAAGCACAGAGTTTTAAAACTGGTAGGCTTAATTATTGCCCTGGCTCATCTGACACTGAGGGTCTGTCACTTACACTGTTGGCATTTTCCTTAGGAACAGATGAGATTACTGACAGTATATAACTGCCAAACTCACAGAAACATCAGCCACCAAAGACTCAGGTCTTCATTTTATTGATCTTTAGTGTAATTAATAGGTTATAAAGGAGACACTGATGCTTCACAAAAATGACAGTGGAATCACCCCATTACTTCTGACAAAGACAAAATTTAGATAATTGTTTCTTTCCTACCTTCCTTCTTAGCTTTTCATACAAAAATCTTGTTCTATTAACTGAAATTAACAGAAAAACCCAATCTGAAAAATGCAAACTGAGCATGTACAACTGAACGTATATACATACTTGCACATTTAGTGACAAGCAGATTTAATTCTTGACATGAAAGTCTCACTGGTATTGCAATACTGAAAGGTGAAACAGCAGAACAAGGCTCATGCAATGGGTTACAGATGTATTTCACCTAAGATAATAAAAAGACTTTGGACAGCAAAAAAAAATAAATTTAGAGATGAAACATTACAAGACTTAATTTTTTAGGGGTCTCCTGAGCACTCAGACCTTTAGCTACCCCTGTTCAAGCCAGATGGTTCAAGCTGGACCATAACCTTGAATGCAAATCAGACATTTCCATATATTACAGTAGCCCTTCTCAGCAGACCATATGCATGCAAGTCCAGGGCTTCAAATACACAACCCGTGGTAAAGGGTAGGGGAACAAGTCTGAAGCATCTCCCAAAAAACAGTCCATTTTCAAGACAACATTCATATCCCATGAATAAATCTCAAGCTCGGGGACAGGCTCTCAGGCAAGGTACAGACTTCTACACCGCGCAACCTGTGGCTCTGTCTGTGGGATGCAAGCATTCAGTCAAAGTTCACTTCTACAGGGAACTACAAGGAACAGGACTCTGGAGAAGGTTTCTGAGCATGGGCAGGATGACTTCAAAAGCAAGGCAGTTGGGTAATGTTGTTATGGTAACAACATTAATCTTAAACATACCCTTATCAGGAAGAACGTCCTCATTAGCGGTAAACCTTATACCTTTCCCATCATGCACTGAGACATGAATTCAAAAGGCAAGAAGCAAGCAGGATAAAGAGAGAAGAGTATGAATTACAATACAATCAGCAGTGTCGCTTAAACATAAGACAAATATTCTAGCTCTTAATAATAGACAAAATATCCTTCTAGGTCTTCTGCCCTGGCCCAGGCTTTGAAGAGCAAGGCTGTCCACAAGTAAGGGATTGTCTGGGTTAAAACAGGAACAGAATTTGTGCTGGTGTAACTAAACTGCAAGCCCTGATCCAAATTTGCAGAGCGAACATTTAACAGCATAGTGCTATAGAAGCCTACTCAGTAAGGACATGAGAGCAGCAGGTATCTCACAAACTGGAAGAAGCAACCATTGAGCAGTGAAGAGAAGCAAACAGTATTTAAAAAATTCTGCATGAAGCCATGTCCTCCCATGGGCTTGTGGGACACTTGTCTTATGCAAAGGGAGACATCAGTCACAGCTGTAAATAGTGGTGCTGTCCCTTCTCCCCCTCCAATTTGTGTGCAGATCTCCAAACCCACCTACCAGCTGTGGTTACCGAGAAGGGTAAGCAAGTACTTGGATTCAGCCCAAATCCCAGGAGAGAGTCATGTTTTTCTCAGAGATATCTCATCACAGATATTCAGTGGAGTAGCTCAAATCTTTTGTTCCCCAAACAGGGTCCAAAACTCTCAAGCCTATTAACGCACAGCTGATTTGAACCAGCTCAGTGGCGTACCATGCCTAGTACTGTTCTCCAGAGTGGCTCAGATAAGCCACAAAAAATGCCATGAGTCAGCTATGAGATATAATTGATGACCTTGTAGCATTTGCATCTTATGTCTTAAAGCTAGAGCTTCATTCTTTCTAAGCTTCTTAAAAAATACATAAATACCTATGCACAGACTTCTGTGGCAGCCCTGTATACTCCTGCTGCTCAGATTATGTTCTATTATCTTTGTGTTTCTGCTAAATATTTGCCCCCAGTGAAGTTTTACAGTCAAGTCGTGCATTGCATGAAGATGCTTTCTCATATCAGCTTTGAATTTGTCACTTTGTGACAACAATGGAGCAATTTCTTCCTCTAATTTTAAACACTCCTGGCTGTAGCATGGACTGGAGAATGGTAGTGCTGGACACGTCCTTGTATCTTGGCTCATCATGACAACATAGCAGTATCCACATAAAAAAACTAACTTCAGTTCATGGTTTGGATATATAATAGGAAACATCTGCATAGAACAGCAAAGATTGAAAGCACTCAAATGTCCACTCAAGTTCCCTGTTAAAAAGTATTTTGTGTAACTCTGATGAAAACAGCCAAGTTCCTGGAGTCGCCTGTGGATGTAAAAGTCTTTGACCTGTCTGGCCA
Organism: Sclerurus mexicanus; assembly: GCA_013396755.1. Classification (NCBI taxonomy): domain Eukaryota; kingdom Metazoa; phylum Chordata; class Aves; order Passeriformes; family Furnariidae; genus Sclerurus; species Sclerurus mexicanus. The sequence continues at coordinate 692,654 of VWZF01000641.1, read as the reverse complement.
CTGGATGTCATCGTTGCTCTGCAGGGACACAGCTACAGGACCGTTCTTTCAGAGGCAGATACTGACTTTTTAGTTAATTTCAATGTTTTAATGTAGTATGTTTCAACCTACGCAAGACTAGGTTGTCCTGCTAAAGGCAGGGATCACAGAATCATCACAGTTGGAAGATACCTTCAAGATCACCTCGTCCAACTGTCAACCCTCACCACCATAATCACCCCTAAACCATGTCCCCAGGTGCCACATGCAGACACCTCTTGAACAGTTCTAGAGATTCCACCACCTCTCAGGGCAACTTATTCCACTATCTAACCACTCTTTCAATGAAAAAAATAAATTCTAATATCTAACCTGAACCTCCCCTGGCACAACTTAAAGCTACTTCCTCTCATCCTTTCACTTGAGACATGGCAGAAGAGACCAACTCCCACCTCACTACAACCTCCTTTCAGGTAGTTTCAAGTCCCCCTGAGCCTCCTGTTCTGACAATTCAGACTCCCAAAACTACATTCAGCTTTTCACTTTAGAAACAAACCGTTTTTTTCTTACAGAATCTCTGTATTTTCTAGTCTCTTAGAAGAATGCCAACATCAAGTGGCCTCATTTGCACAAGAGGGAAATGCGTGTCAGCTAGGGAGTGCTTTCCTCTTGATTTTGGGGCTTGGTGTGATGGTATATTGACAGAGTTAGTACCATCTGTGGGGTCACCAGCACTCAGAGGCTTGGAAGGATTAAAGGAAAAAGAATCCCATGCAAAAAGATGGCAGAAGGACACCCCCTTGGAGCTGTAAGACTGTTGCTGAGATGAAGTAGCCTAATGACATGGGTTGTATTTAAACAGCCTGAAAGCTTAAAAACATTAGCTTTGGTTTTGACCTAACCTCTAATGGCATCTGTCCCCTCTTACTGAGATTAATGAGATTCATAGTCAGCTGGTGAGGGCCCTTGACTGGAGACCAAATTATTCTGCACAACAATCTGGAAATGTTCACATAAAAGCAATGAAAGAGACAATTAACTGTTTGCCCCTTCAAATTCAATGAAAACAGTACCACTAAGCCACGTAAGTCTTCCCAGAGAGCCACCAAAAACTGCGGTGACCCATCCCAGCAGCTTATTAATATGTTGTGGTGATCTGTAAACATCTAGCTCCCACATATTGTGTAGCTCCATGACTCATCACATTGCTGTCAATCAGCCTGAGTCAGGACTACACGGGCTGTGCTGGCAGCTGGCCTGTGACACAGGCACTGACTAGTTTCTGCAGTGGTGTCTTGTTGAAATGGTCCCCCCACCACCATGTAAGTCACAGTACAGTAACTTCAAATTTCACTGAAGTCACCCACCCACATTAATTCATGAAACGTGACTGGTAAGTGAGGATTACAGAGAAAAAAGACCACAAACACCCCAGGCCTTATGTTCCACATATTTCTGCGCTCTCAAAATGTAGTCATGGAGTGGGAAATCACCCCCTTTCCCTCCCTCCCAGTTTGAAAAGCTCTGAACTGTCACATTTCCAGAAACGCTACTGCCAAAAGCACTCTACAAACCGGCAGTACAAGACAGAGAAATTCTGAACAGAGTGGAGAGCTCCATTCAACTCTGCCAACAACACAAAAGAGTCTTACCCTGAGCTGTCTGAGTCTGGACAAAGGTTTTGATGAGAGTGTCTGTGGTCTGAGTGTAGAGAGAGAGAGCGTATCGAAGTGACTGCAGGTCCGGACTCTTCTCCAAGAAGGTCTTCTTCAGACCATTCCCACCAGCATGGAAATATTGCTGGAAAAAGGCACAAAACAGCTTATGTAGTGGAAATCCAGCTTTTAGACCAATAGATACCAACTGCTCATGGCTTTCCTCTTCGAAAGCACTTAAATATAAATATGCTGACTCCCAACATGACAGTCACCTGAGCCTGTTCAGGTTTACACAAACTTCTGCCATTTCCTGAACTGGGAGAGGCACTATCCTCCCAAAGAGGATTTTGGGATGTAAGGGAATGACAGAGACAGAAATAGAAGCACTTACTTTGATTGTATCCAGTGCCAGGTCCAGAACAGCACACTGCTTTGGAGTGAGACTCCTGGTTTCTTCCCTCACCATATGATCCTGCAAACAACCATTATATTTGACATGAGCATGGTATTTTAAGAGGCTAAAAGAAAAGGAGTTCCCATTATCATCACCTTCTCTGGATTCATGCTGTAGCTACATGGCGACAGCATTAATTCAGCTGTTTAAGGAACACTTAATGGAATCTCTCAGAGTCATTTATTACAGCTTAACTTGAAAATAAACTCATTTTCTCTCTTTCCTGCAGGCACAGAAGACATAAATAAGGAGAGGAAGTGGACAGAGATAAGTGACAATTTAAAATCACAGTTTGTCTCTCTAGAAAACCTAGACAGAAGTCTGCCTGCTACCACCATCATTCCAGAGCAGCCACAAAAACCCTCTTAAAACACCACCTAAATCAAGGGATTTTGATAACTATAAGTCAAACTTGTACATGTTGTTCCTGGAATTTTTTTAACTCTTTCAACTACAAAGGTCACTAAATCATCGTGTTGTTGGTGTAGAGGAAGAAAAATAAAACCCATGTTCTATAAAATATGCTTGCTAAAAGAAGACATTGTTCCCATTAAGACCCATCATCTCTAATAGCAAAGAGCCAGAAATCACATGGGAAAGAATTCCCTTTCCAGCAGTGGGAGCACACTCGTTAGACTCCTGGCTGACAAGAAGAATATGCCATTCTTTGTTATTTCACTAAGCTCTTCCTCTGTGGTGCTTAGTCTAGGTCTCAGGGGAAAACAGCACATCTTAGGACGTCAGAGATTTGCACAAACCCAAATTCTAACTGGAGGGTCATGCCAGCTGACTGCAACTTGGGTGCTAAAGCATTCCTGAGAAAGATGCACGCATATCAGGCCAAGGCTATTTATGCCTACTTTAAGAATGTTATAGCCTCTGATAAGAGACACTTCCCAGGAGACACATCCGCTGAACTGCTTTTGAGTAGAGCATCCCCTTCACATGGACAGACCTGCTGGCTATCTCGCGGCTGGGTGATTCTTCACATTGCCTGGTGCTGTTCCCATTCGCTATCCACTGTGATCCATCTCCTGCCTAATGGGGACGAGGATCGCCGCAGCTCAGGCACAGCGCGAGGCATTTGCCACACTTCTCACAGACATCTAGCTGGCAACTTCACACAGTGCTGCATTAAACTGCACAGAACGCACCTCTCAAGTTGTCAGTACCTCATACAAGTTCACATAGTGCTTTCTTGAGTGGTAGAGACATCCCCCCACTTGCCTCTTTCCCCCACATGGGATGCTCCTGGTCTGGGGACCTACATGCAGCAGCACAGTACTCTCTCTGTAAGCTGCAGTGTATCTTTTGCTGTGACAACCTGTCCTGGGGGGAGCAATACCTCTCCTCCCTCTTCTTCAAGAGCTGGGAGTAATTCAATTGGAGATGATGTGGTTTCACACTTCAGTAGACAGAGGGTAAAGCATTTTCTCTGTCTGACAGTCAGATTAAGAGCAAAATCAGGCAGAGCCCAAAGCCACATTCATGGGAGAGGCCAATTTAGTCAGGGTAGCTGAGTTCCCAAGGCAGAGTGACTTTCACCTCTGCTAAAATTACTTTCTAGGCCTGGCTGCCAGATTCCCCAAACTGTGACAGAAACCAAGCAGTCAACATTTTTCTCTTAAACACCTAAAAAGCTCATTCAGCCCTGCCCTGAGCGGTCACTCCCCTGCTGCCCATGCTGTCAATGCACAGCAACACGTCACTGCTTTCTTTGAGTTTCCCAGTGTCATTTACTTCAACACATTATATAAAAATAACCCAGTGACTGGACTGGCAATGCTTGCACCTACTCACAGAGGAGCCCACGACTGTCATTCCCCAGCATACCTGCCCTCTGCAAATCCCACACTGTTCCTATAAAGGACTACGCAGAGTGCTACCTTGCACTTCCCAGATGGTCAACCAGGAGCAAGACACAAATATTTACATCAAATAATTATGCAACTTCAAGCAGAAGTGAGAAACCCCAACTAATCCAACAAAGTTTTCCTGGTCTCTCAGGCTCTGCATTGTATTCCCCACAGGTACTCTCAGAAGAAACTCTGTGGTCAGAGTCTGGCTGTTTGCCCTGGGGGAAGCACAAGGGAGAGGAGGTGGCTGCTCCCTGCTCCAGCTGCTGGCTATTAAGCAAACCAAGCAGAAAGAGTTTGATAAAAAGTGGGAAGCAGGTATGTGGCACCTAGGCACCAGGTTTATGGTTGGCCTTCTGAGCATTTTAAAATACACTGTGAAATTAATTTGCCATCAGGACGAGAGCCTGTGCTTGTCAGGTCTGTCAGTCTCAGTTTTCAGCTGAGTTATCTGATTCACCAGGGCTCTGTTTTCCCTGTTCTATTTAAGACCAATAAAGCTTAAAATCCATCCCATAATTTTCCAAGGCCTTTAGTGAAACTGCAAAATGCAGAGGAAAGTGGCTCTGAAGAACCATTTACTCATGCCCTCCCTGTTAGAGTGTATGTGCCTCCAAAAACAAAAGGATAAAAAATTGTAATATCCACGATGCTTAGATGGACTCAAACAATTTACACGTTTGTAACATTCCTATTCTTCTGGAAACTTTTGGACACAATGTTGGTTCACATAAGGGTCTCCAAAATTCAGGTGGTAGAGTGCTTTCCCAGTTGAGCACAACTCTCTTGTCATATATAAAATCCTATGTACCTGTGCTGCTGCAGTTCTGTATGTGGATATGCAAATAAAGGCTTGAACACACACCAGGGCTTGCCTGATTTGCATGATTATGTGCATTTCTAAAAATGCACCCCAGAGTTAACAAAGTTAATCTCTACAGTAACTGAACTGAGGATAGGCTGCTGCTGAGGGACGACCTTCCTCTGACCAGTGCAAACAGAAACCAGCAAAGCTTCTAACTCGTTCCTGGCAAAAGGCACCCTGTATATGCTTGGAAATTCCAGTAATGAGAAAATATGGAACAAGTAAAAGATAACAGTGAATGTCAGTGGCCGTGCTCAAGAATGCAAGCAAGCCGCAGGAACTCACAGACTGTCCTTGTGATATGGGAGAAGGAACAGAGCAAATTCAGAGCTCTGCCCTTCAGACACCAGGAGTGCACCTCGAAAGCAGGCATGGCTCCTCTTCCTCCAAATGCTGTGTTGTTGCTGATGTTTTTGAAAGGGGGAGAGGATACTCACAGAAACAGGAGTCACATTTGGATGCTGTGGTCCAGCTGTCACTCTCCCAGGCTGGCTACAAAGCTCCTTTCTCCCCATTTTTCCCACAGAAGCAACACGCAGCATTGCAAGCGCAGGAAGCAGGGAAGGAAACGCAATCCTCAGGAGCCACCATGTCACCAGGGAGGACAGCTTGACCGTGGGAGTGCACGAGGACATCACTCAGCACAACTGACAGCTGCTCCCCGGGGAAGCCACACTTGAAGGTTTATGCTATGTGACTGTGAACTGCTATGCAACAGCCTCAAAATGCAGCTAGAGAAAAGTGTGCATGCATGTGCAATGACACACCTGCATGTCCAGATCCCTTAATAGGATTGCTAATAAGCACTGCCTTAAATGAATTGTGTACTGGCCTGGCTCATAAACATGTATGTAAAATGTGTCTGCTGAGTAAGGGAAATAGGTGTATGAAGACAGCTGTACTTAAGTGTGCAAGACAAAAAAAAAACTATAGGAAGGGACAAGTGCACTTTGAAAGTGCCTTAATCACTCAGGAAAACGTCCTTTGCTCTGGGAAGATTTCCCTGATCATGCTCCAAGAAAGAGCTTCACATTCAGCTTCATCTTCCTTGCAGCTCAGTTTGTGTACTGTGACGCTTCAGATTTAGACCTCTTCTTGTGCAATACCTGTCTTGTAGCACAAGTCCAACCACAGCATAGTGCGACTTGCATGTTGGAAGGCGTCACTATTTTCATACCATTCCTGTCATGATCAGTGAATTAGTGCTTGATTTGCTTATGATGAGGTGGCGTGCACTTCATAATGCTCATGTCATGCACTGTCACGTCATGCACTGTCAAAACACATCAACAGAGCCTTCATGCTAAATGCCAGCTTGCCTGTAAAGAGAGCCCACGCAGAAGGAATTTACAGACACAGGCTCACTTCCATAACAGTTATTTTTGTAACAGTCCGTATAATTCATCCACAGCTAGCACAATAGTCTTTCCAACCAATATACCTCATTAGGGACTCCCTTTCATACATGGGGATACAAAGGAACTCGTCAGATACTGAGAAATCTACCTTTTTAATTTTAAATCAATGTACCAAACTGATCACTGTATCTACAGAAGAGAAAAACTACTTTGATAATTAAACTCACAGTAAAATTAACTGTTATGCACTATAGTAATGTTAGTAGAATGCATTTTAAAGCACATTTAATGCATTTGAAAGCATTTCTCTACAACTGCATTCAGCAACAAACCACTGGAAGCACAAGACATGCTATGCACTACTACATCTCCATGCTTGCACACAGGGACAACAACACAAGCCATGCAGGACAATACCTTCAACTTTGACAAGTGTCCCAGTTCCTTAGCAGCACTGAAAATCAACTGTGTGCCCTATGATTGCAAGAAGTTAGAAAAGAAAGGAGAGGGGGAAAAGGTTATAAACAAGCTTTGCACATTTTTCCTTCAAGCAAGTCAAGTCAGTTCACACTAAAACTTTACATAACTACCCCAAGGCCAGTCACAACAACTGGACTCCTTGTTATTTATTACCCAGTGTAAAACCTAGCACTTCTGTGGATACCACATCAGAAGCTATTTCAGAACACAGTATTTTGCTAACTGGTTCACTCCTGCTTACAGCAGCCACTCATTTATACAGGATGCAGCTTCAAATGGATTGCACAGGCTCGGGGTGGAGGCAGTGCACTGGAACAGTCTCCATGTGCTCCTTTAGATTTCACATCTAAACACACATGAAAACAGCCCAAGACTGGCCAAGCAAAATATCACACAACAGATGAAAATCTCTCTGCAGAGGTAGGGCCCAATCATCAGGGTGGGGGTGAGCACACACCAGGTCAGAAACAAAACTGCACCTGAGCTGTTTACGAGTGAGAGATTGCCGAAGTCCTGTGAAAAATACAGCATCACCTTTGAATGTCAAGAGCTTGGCCAATAGCTCTTCTTCCCCCGCTGTGCCTTACTGAAGCTGTATAACCAACAAAGCAGCATATAGGGAGGATAAATCCCAATGACAGAAAATCTTACTTCAAGTCACTTACACTCCTGTATAATGTATTTTTATATACTTTCTCAGCAATGGTTGCAACTAAGTTGTTTTTCCTTTCTTCCCAACATACCCTTTCTCCATTCTGTAATATTTCTTTTGCCTGAGGAGTGAAGTCCAAAACTTCATGAGAAAGCCAATAGCAACCAAGGCAATTCTCCAGTATCATCTCTCAAAGATACTTATTGGGGTATGATGTAGTTTATTTTCTGACACTTCATCCTTTTCATTAACCTAATTTTGTCTTTTTCTTTAAAAAAGTCACCACTGACTATTATTCCACTTGGTCCAAAATCCCAGCTTATTGTAAGTCTGACTGTGAACTTGCCCTCCACTTCAGCTCTCTCAGGCTAGTCAGATTTGGGCTTTAGGACCAAGACAAAGCTATAAGTGACCCCTTTTCCCTAATTAAAGCTCCCCACCATTACCTATCTCAGGAAAACTTTCAGTATGTCAGGAGCAATGCCTTCCCAAAGATGATCTCTGGCTCTCCTCACTTGTAATTGGTCACTAGGGGCTGGTGTTAAAGTACCTGTCAATGTCACTGCAGGTATCAGTTGAGAAGTGCCTAGGAATGTCCCAGCTGAATGCCTGAAATAAGCTTCCAGGGATGGACACTGGTGGGTGGCACTTTCCAGTAGGGTCTTTTGCTCACATAAACACTTAGGAGATGAATCACAGAATGGTTTGGGTTGGGAGGGACTTTAAAAGGTAGTCTAGTCCAATTTCTCTGCAATGAGCGTAGACATCTTCAACCAGACCAGGCTGCTCCAAGCCGTGTCCAACCTGACCTTGAACACTTTCAGGGATGAGGCCATCTACCACCTACTCTAAATCTACCCTCTTCTGGTTTAAAATCATGCTTACTACATGATACCTATGTACCCATTGGTTATCTAGGCACTTGGAAAGTAAATATTAACACATAAAACGTGTTTCAACTTGATCAGGTTGCTCAGAGTCCCACCTAATCTGGCCATGAATGTTTCCAGGGATGGGACATCCTGTATTGGGGACTCCTGGCTCCACTACCCAAAGGCCTCCAGTAAATCCCACTCTCCTTTCTCCAGCTCTCCTTTACTACCCCTTCTCATCTAGACAGTCTTTCACACTCCCACTTAATCACAACTATTATGACCACTCCCCACCCCAAAATACCTCAAACTGTAATGAAGCAAGCCATAAACCCAGAGTTACTATACTGCCTTTTATTCCTGCCTATGCCACTCAGTTTTTCTTTGCTGCCTTTCTTGGTATTTGTTCGTTGCCTTTTAGGTCAGTCCTCTATGGAACGGGAACTACCCCATACATGCATTTGTACAGAAGACTCTGGAGACTGGCGTCTACTGCAAACATCACTGCTCCGGTAATTCTTTGTTTCCCCTAGGATTAAAGTGAACATCAGCCCAGCCAAGGGTTCCCCTCAGCAAAAAGTCTCTTAAAACCTGTTGCTAGAGGTAGCAGGTACCCTTTTACAGAATCAAAACAGGCAGTTTGCAGCTGTAACACTGGAATGACCAAGACCAGCTCTAGGGAAACTGCACACTCTCTTCCCATTAAAGCAGCAGTCCAGAACTGAGTTTTTAAGAAGAGGGCTTTTTCCTTTAGTTCCTCAAGCTTTGGAAATTTCTTGAAGCTGAAAGACTCTGTGACCTGAAATCACAGATCACCTCTTGATTTGCTCTACCGTAACCATCACCTAACCCTCACTGCTCCTCAGCCTTTTATGTTTGTTGAATACAAATCATCACAGAAGGAACATTATTGATTTTGTAGCTAAACAGAAACTCTTGATATATGATTAAATTCACAACTTTTGGCAGGGGTGGAGGAGAAAGTGCAGGCAAGGACGACACATCCACAAAGGAAAGCTTCTGAACTGACACTGGGAGCTTGACTTGCTGTCAGTATCCAGTGGATAGTGTTTCTGAAAGAGCAGTATTTTCCCTGTATTTCCTGCAAGCAAGGTTGAACATGACTGCACATCAGGAGCAACAAAGAGATTTACTGTGGGCAATGCCAAATAACCCACTGGAGTACAGGGCTTCACCCAGCACTCTTGTACCCAACAGATGTGCCTGCTGTTCTGTACGACTGGCTACAGGGTTTTTTATTTACGGGTCTTAAAATTTAAGATTTTTGAGCCGACTGTTCAAGCAGGAAAAACAAAAAAATCAACAGTTTCATATCCTGAATTTTGAAAAACAGAGTAGTCTCAAAACACACTAGCATCAGCATTTCTTAATTCAGTATTTTTCAATGTGCACTGGATGCTGTTTTTAATGTACATTTGAACAACATTAACCAGCCTTGGCACGTAGTCTCCCTGCTGCAGGCTTATTCTAAGGAGGGCAGGTCAGTAGCACTGAGCAATTCCCAGTGACTGGATATGCTCCATGGAACAAAGCTGCTCAGATAACTACTCATTTCTTGCACGCTAAGAAAATCCTCGTCAATCAGTGACAATCTCTGTTAATGCATCTGCAAGAAGTTATTTGACTGTTACACTGTGCTTGTCCTCAATGCTGGTAACATCTAATGAAAACCTGGACAGCTCCTTCCTCTGCCAAACGGCATTTTTGTAAACAAGATGCCATACTGCTCAAAAAAGTTATTTATTCATGGAAAACATACCACAAAGGTATACAGACAGCACTTATTCCAGGGAATGAAAACAACTAAGCTAAAACTACCTGACTGATAGTTTAGAGAAAAGCTGTGCATGATGGAATTGATTAAAAGGTCAAGGACAGAACATGACGAAAAATTAAGACCTTTTCCTGAATCATGCCTAGCTCTGCAGCAAACATAGCTGGAAAGGGGACAGGCCATTGTGCTGTTTTTTCTGGCTCTTCCCATAATACTACTTGTACTTTCCTAAACTTTATAGAAAAAATAAACACACCTACAGCCCACAACAAAGAGATTTTAAATTCTTTGTTAATGGTTTGATGGTTTTTTTCCCCCTCAGTGAAAGCATTAGAGAAGGATCATCAGCTGACTCCAGTCTAATTGTTAGAAGCCAACAGAACTGCACTGATTTATATTCCAAGCAGCTCAAACCCTCAAAGCTTAACTGTCCTACCGCTCAGTTGACAAAGTTAGGAAACAAAAGCCTCCTGCAAGTCTTTTGGATTCCAATCCTTTTTAGTAAAACTTATTATTAGTGAGGCTTATTTTTCTGAGACATACCAGTGAAAGGAAGTTTCATCTGCTATTGTACATTTCTTTCCCATATTTTTTTAATTCCTACATTTGACAACAATGAGATCTGATAATTTGTTAACAGCATTTAAAGTTCATTTAAAAAAAACCTATCATATCTGGCAACATTCATTTTCACACACTAAAATAAAGACTATTTTTTAGCTGTTGTGGCATATTAATCGCTGACAAAATAGGCTTAGAAGTGGGGATGATAGGGGAAAATAATTACCTCTCAGTATAGAGATCTAGTCACATGTGCAGTTCACAGACCATAATTTTATTCAAGGATAAGAAAGCTTTTTCTCCTAATCACAGAGGCAGCCTTGAACTCTTCCGCTCCCAGCTAGCACAAGGGAGAGGATTCATTTAAACTAGCATTAAGTTAAGAAAGGTCTTAGAAAACCTCTTAAAGCCACACTCTCTTCCACCACAGAATAGCTCTGGAGTGGCTCAGGCAGATGAGTCTGAGGAACAGACAGTCTGGAAGTCACATGTCCTCAGCTTAAAGGAAATTTAGTTCTTATCCTGGACCGCGTTCTCATTTAGTAAGAAGTCTGACAAGTAGAAAAAAGCACAGCAGGAGCAAGCATAAATGGAGCCTCACATGAATGGCTGCAGTGTTCTGTGTGAAATAAATAAAGGAGAGGCTCCAGAGGAATCATCTGGGTGTAAACTAGGCAACACTTGGCTGACCTGACTACTCACTGATGGCATGGTAGAGTTTCATCCTAAACAGTGAGAAAGAAATATATAACTAAATCCATGAATAACCCCAAGCGTAGTGCACTGAACCCCGAAATAAGGACTCCCACAGCATACAACCATACAACCAAGACAGAAGGTGTTTAATTAAATGCTGATCTTAAAGTTAGTGAGGTGTGAATTACTCAGTGAGTTACTGGAAATCATGTTGCTACTAATCGCACAAGCCACAGGCAGCCAATGCTCAGAGAGGTTCAAGCATCTGAAAGTGATGGAGGACCTGAAGCTCTGGTCACCAGACTGGGAGGTTGTAAAACCACCCTGTCCCCACTGGATCCTTCAAAGGCTATAGCTGACACTTTCCCACTTGTGTCCCACCCTTGCACAAAATCTTCCAGAAGCTAATTGAGGTGGAATAACTGGTCTGGAGAGTGGCATTTATGCATTGTGCAGTGCCAGGGTGACAAGTCAGACAAACTGCAGTGTGATGGGAACCTTCCACCTGATGCTTTCCATGATCACCATCAAAAACACTTTTGGACCTTCAGCAATTTTATAGAAAGAAAATATTCCGTAAAAGAGTTTCTTTTCTACCATGAATATGCCCTACTTCTTAAGAGCTGCAGAGCACTTTTAGGAGAGAAATCCCCACCAGTGGTCCTTCAAACGTGGAGAGGCACCACGAGGGCTTTCTCTTGCTGAGTGCTGGGAAGAAAGTGTGTTGCAGTGCCTGAGGCTATTTGTCTCTGATTTGCTTCCAGGGGAGAAAAAAAAAAGGGTAAAATTAGATAAGGAGTGCTTGGCAGAGAAGCAGAATAGACAAGAGTAACTACTGCTTCTGCCCATGCTGACACCTCTCAGTTTTGCCTTGCCCTGCCAGCCTTCAATGCTGGGAATGACAAAAATCTGGTGGTGCTAAGAGTAAATTGCTATGGCCCTGAGAACAGCGGAAGCAGCTCTTTGTCTTTGTGGCTCATCTAGCCTCACCACAGGTTCCCTGCTCAAGGTCTGCAGACAAGGCCATTTTAATCGCTGCATTGTTCACAACTGCCCTTCTGAAACAGCAACTCTTTTCTAGTTTGGACTGGTTCAGCCTCCTTGTTACCATGCAGTGATGAGCATTTTGCATTATCTCAGACAACTGAGAATGTGCTTCAATTAGATCCTCAATTTGAAACTGAAGTGATGGCAACAAGAAACTATTTGTGAAGGAAACTCTAAGTGGCATAAGCAACATCCTGCAGGTTGGAAGAATTGGTTGATGGCAGCTATTGCCTCCTTCATGATATGAACACTAAATCACTCTCCTACCCTGCGTTTGAAATCCAAAACTAGCAAGTATAAGGCTCAAGCAGCTCCTCCCTAGTTCTCTCCGAGGCCCTTGATCTCACTGATTCCATTCTAAATGTGTTATGTTAATGCTGCTCTTACATGATGATTTTAGCACCTGTCCCCAAAGACTCCTTTTAAAAAGTGATTCAACAGACAGAAAGAAATTTCACCCTCATTTTTTTCCTTCCCTAAAAATTAAGAAGGCAGAAATGATTACCCCAAATCTGAGCTCAGAGAAAGCAGTCTTTAGCAAATTACGCCTCATGCTAATTTTATGGTTGTAGGTATGTCAGCCCACTGCACCCCAACAGTTTTATTTAAAGTTGTCATCATGAAGACGAGAGACAAGGGCCTTCCCTCTCAGAACCAGAAACACCTAGTGCAAGAGGCAGGTTTGCATCACTTCCCTAGACATTGCAACCCAAGAAGTCCGCTCAAAATACATGAGGGAACTGTTGAAGAGTGAAAACCACTGGAAAAAAAAAATCTGAGTAAATTAGCCACAGACTGCAAGTTTACTCTAAAAGACAGATGAAAAGTTCTGGACCATCTGTAAATAATGAGGTTATAGCCCAAACCTCACACTGCCTCCAACTGAGCATCATCTCCCGGAGCAGCTGGGCACGCATGACTGATATTTAATCAGTTTCTGTGGTTTCTCAAAATTGGGTAAGAGTTAATCTTCCATTGTTAAAAACATCACTACATTCATGGCATGCATTCATCCAGCAAGTGTGCACAGCTGAACAATTACATAAAAGACTGCCTTTGAAGGAAAACGATCTGGACACACTTCCAACTCCCCAACATCATAGAGAGAGAAATCCTGCCAGCCCATACTGATGTTAAAGTCCTCTGGGGGTAAATTGGGGTATGGCTTCATTAAAAATCAAGCTCAAATTAACCACATCTATACAGAGAGAAACTCAACTAATAGATGATTAGGCAAAAGTGTTTATAGGTGTTGACCTTTTGCCACGAACTGCTTGATAATCCCACACACACAGAGAGCTCTCCTTAGAGGACTGCAAATCCCTAATCAATGAGAGTTAATATACTGGATAGAGACTCTTTTTGAATCATGGATTTTTAATTGGGATTTTTTAATAGAGCTTGCTCTGTATCTTGCAACCCTGCTATAAAGAGGGCTGCTCTCTTTCTTTACCAGGTCATAGACATGTTTTTCCAACCTCAAGCAGACAAATTTACCTGGAGAGATGACTCATTAGGTCAGGGAGATGAGTTACAGAGGCAATGGCAACTCTTTCTGGGTATGAGTCAGGAAGAAGAAAATGCTTTACCGTATGGTCTGTAAGAGGAGGCAGCACAATCAGCTTCTCCATGGTATTCATTACCACCCTCCAGAGCTCCTTCAGAACCCGCTTCAACACTGTCTTTTCACACACAGTCGCAAACAGTGTCAGGCTGCAGGGAGAGAGCAAGAACTAAGTAAGTTCCAGGAGTGCAATATGCAATGAAAGAGGAGATGTATATGAAAGAATCAGTGCCTTATCCAAAGCAGTTACAGCAATTGCTTTAAGGGTCAAAATCTTCCCTTTTTACAAGGTTTAGCCTTTGTTCAACCTTGGAGTTCTAGCATAAGAGACAAAGGACAAAATGGAATACTGACATTTCTGGTCTCATTCATTTCTATTTATTGACCTGGGGAGTGCCAAAGGTATCAGCTGGTGATAGGTGGTTGGGAATAATGTATATAATCCAAATAAGAGCAGGCACTGTCAAACAGGTTCCCTTTAAAAAGATGTATCAGGTTTACAGAGGATACAGGAAAAAATTGTAAGCATAGAATAATAGGTTTTAAACTTCAAGCAGTTATTATAAGGAATTTTGTTCAATATCTAAATTAATACTTCCCAGAGTGTTATGCAGAAATTCCTGTACAGCTTCTGACAGCTGCTCAAGTCTCTAAATCTCTCACCTCTACAATCCCCCAAAGCATTTCTTGGACTCCTCCATATTTTGTTGTGATTGCATTCATCACCCATCACCTGCCCTATGTTTATCTGCTCTAACATAAATAAGTTCTGTTTCATCTCCCAAATCCTCTAGATTTTCTTCCTTTTATATTGTACAGGCTACCAAAAGGGCCACAAAGTGTTACGATCGACTTCAAAATGTTTATTGGACTTTGGCATTTAGTGATCACACTGGGAGGGCTACAGAACAGGAGCTCTGTGGCCAGTAGCAGGGCACAGGCCACAGATGACTCCTCTACAGCATGTAACATCTTCTCTCAACTTCCCTTCTTCCCACAGCTAGTTAGACAGTAAATGAACAAAACCAAACAGGGACAAGACTAATGTAGCTGTGATGCAGGTAGCATCAAAAAATACTCTTCCTTCTGTAAAGAAGGAAAGAAAATAATCCAGGCTTGGATTATCATAATCAAAATTACTTGCTCCACAGCTGGATGACAAACCCATAGCATGCAAGTTCCCAGTGGCACAAAGGAGTCTAGCTTCTTAGGATTCATGAGGGGATGCATGGAAAATGCTCAGATGAGAAGGCTCCTAGATGTAATGGCTGCTGCACAAAGTCACTTAGCACACAGTGACCGAAAAGAAAGATGGGATGATCAACACTAACCTAACTCCCTACACTTTAAACTGGCAAAGCTTCATGTCTCTTGCAGCATTTATTATGGAAACTGATGGCCAACCCTTTCAAAATAAAGAACTGCTGTGCATCAGCAAGAAGTTTAACTTCTACAGTGATTAAAAGGTATTTCTCTTTGTAGTTCAAGGCTTGGCTGACAACAATTATGCCCAGTTAACCCTTAGCTGTCCCTGTACAGCTGAATCATGCTGATTTCTTGGTCTGTACAGCACCAGGTATGACCAGAACACAAACGCTTAACAAAATTGGGATACTGAGTAGCATCTGTATCAAGTATGTAAGCACTGTTTGCAATATGTTTACTAGTTGGCTAGAGTACAATTGCTATAGGAAAAAAAACAAGAGCTAGAAAACTTAGAATTTTAGCCTTTTCCAGTACCTGATCAGTAGTGTGTTTTGCTGATTGGTATAATTACCAGGGGTAGAAAAAAGAATGGAGAGTGTGCTCTGGCACTGAATGAGGCCTGAAGATGCTATCCATGGATTGTGAGAGGCAGGTAAGGAAGAAAAGCTATTAACTCCTCCTGAAAATTTGGATACCAGGCATCTCAAGAACAATCAAAAAACACAGAGCTATTTCCCCCTCTGCTCCATTCCTGTTCCAATCCAATGAAATGTATGCATAGCATATATTTGAATACTCCCTTACTTTCCATCCAGGAAATCCATCAATGGCCTCAGGACATTATCTGCATCTTGGGCAACTGTGTTTCTGGCATTAGCAGCAGAATTTGCTGTTCCTTTCACTTGACAGAGGATATCAGACATTTGCTTGACACACTCATCAATACGAGTCTGAAAGCTGAATAGAGGGGCAAAACCAAGATTATCAGTGGCAGAGATACAACGTAAAATATTTCAAGTTCAGAAACCATGCACTTACTTACTCTGCCTTTATGAGACTTGCTGCTCTTTTCTTTACATATTTATTACCAAGGGACATGTTCTCCAGTTCCTTATGCCCACCACCCACACATAGCCAACCACCTCTGAACACGAGGCACAATCGTATTTGAGAGGAGTTTGTTCGTTCATCTTGCAGAAAGAAATGACCTTTCCCTGATTTCAAGAAACACTGTTATTCTTAGCTCAAAGAACCCTGCTGTATCTTTGTTTCCTCCATTTTTGTGCAATGACACAAAGCATGCACGACTCGGAGCACCCAGGAGTCCATCAGCAGAAATCTAATTATGACCCATCATAGGCTAAGTCTTTAAAATGACAGACAAAGCCTGAAGGTAGGCACCAACTTAAACCAGTCCATTGCCATACAGTCCATGCCAAGTGTCAAACTGGGATGTGGGGCTCAGCTGTGCAATGAACAGTGTCCCTGTAATGAAGTGACACACAAGGCATTAAACCACAATTATTTTTCCATCTCTTCCTGCTAAGAGTAGGTTCAAAATTAAATAATGCAGTGACTAAAAATTATGAATAGATCAGCAGAGCTGACAACAAATCAATTCAGCAAATAAAGGAAAACGCTTTGACATTTAAAAGAACAGTTACTAACAACAGGCACTACAAGTGACATTTAACTATCCACTAATGGCAAAGAGATTTGAAACCAGGAAGGTAAGCCAGTATTAGGAGCAAGGATAAAGTTTTAGGGGGAGGTACACAAGATCGGAAGTTAGCTTTACACCTGCATAAATGACCTGAACTTCTGATGTGCGAGCCAGCCAGGACACCTGTGGGTTGGGTGTCACCGTTCAACTCCTCTGCCCTGTGGCTCGCACCTTCATTCTCCACCTGCTCACCTTTCCTGCTCTGCCACCTCCAGCCTCACAGTCCCTCTTGTTCACTTCTAGCCTGCCTCCCACTGGAACAATTCCAGAGCTGTCCCCCTTCATGAAGACTCCCACCTTCCCCACTTCTAGCAGAGAGAGGCTTGCAGCAGTCATTTGTGGCTACAATGTCAGCTTAACCGGGGACCTAAATCACATCAAACAAAAGGGCATAAAAATTTTCCTGTACTGCTGACAGTCCCTGTTCCGCCACAGGCTAATCCCACCCCACAGTTCTCCCAAATACTGCATGAGTTGCAGGACCCTGCTCCAAAATGCTTTCAACCTCCCAGCCAGGGGCAGAAAATAACAATGCCTTAAAAGATAAAATCTAATGAGCCAACAGTGTTACCAATTCTATGAAAAATAATAAATCAGTTACTGTGGCAACAGGTTCACCTGAAAGTGAAGCCTATGTAGATGTACAGCTGAACAGGAGCCCTCGGCAGCAGCAAGCTAAAAAGTGACCTCACCTATGCTGTCAGATGGGGCCTGCTGCTCTCTAATTCCTGCAGGAATTCCCTTCTTCAATGCTTCAGCCGTCAAGAACAAAACAGCAGGCTAGCCTTGCATGAACTGTAAACCCTTCCATGACTCCTGTTCTCTGTGACATCCTTTAAAGCACAAAATACTTCTGTGTCCAGACAAAATCCTCTCTCAGCTCAAAGGTGGTGAGGCTCTCTGGGCACGTGCTGCCTTCTCAGCAAATGCAATTATCTCATAGATGAAGAGCAGTTAAGATCTGCAGTGGCAGGTGTGCACAGTGTTGTAGAAGCAACTGTTTACAGACTCTGCACAGAATATTATGGATACCTGTCTTATCTCCTAGGTTTCTATCCTTGAGAAGATCCTGCTTGCACAGTAAACTGCAGCTCTGCTTTTCCCTTCCTTTTACTGTTAAGGAATGAACAAAGCATCTGAGCCATCTGACTGGCTAAATCTCTTGCTGGCTCATCTCTCTAAAACATTCCCTAGTATGTATGCTGTTACTGGATAATCTCTTTAAATCATATTTGCAAATGTCAAGATTGTACCTTAATTGTTTTGTAGCAGTGACACCATGGAGACAGAATTAATTAAAAAAAAATTTCACCCCCCTAATCATGATTTCTCACTCACTCTCCATCTAATTATGAACTTTATCGATTCCATTCAGCTGCAGTTTGAGTCTCTCCATTTCTTGCAACAGCATCCATTACTGGCATTGGGAACTCCTCACCTATCTCCCTGCTTAGCATTCTGTGCTGATATCCAAACAGCCATTGACAAATTCCACTTTGATTTTTTTAGTTATAAGTACTGCAAATCTGTAGACCCCAGGAGGCCAAGTTGGTACAATTTCCTTTGCCTTGCCCGTATCTGAGCTACACTATGGTTTGCCTCCACATTATCCTGTTATGAAGTACAATACGAAATGAATGGGGTTTGTAATGAGAAGTGGTTGTTTTTGAAGATCAATTGGGAGTTCTGCATTTTCAGATTTTCCTTAATTGACATCTTCTATGGTTCACTACAAAATTATTATAAAGCTGAGCACAATTTTTTCCTCAGATAAATGATAATATGATTTATAATAAAACTTAATTGCCATCAATTACTCTGGCAATACTTTAAAGAGTTCCTCTCCTTGAAACATTAGAAAACACCATTTGCTGCAGCACTAGAACAAGTCAATCTCAAATTCCAAACCTGTTTTATTCTTATTCCAATATTCATTTAACAATCAGAAATCAGTCAGCTGTTTCATACATTTAGAGCTGAATGTTTAAACATGAATGTTGTTTCATAAACGCTAAGCTGGAAACTGCTTTCTGAGCGGTAAAGGAGCAGGCAATTTTGTTACTGACAAGCACTACTTACAGAAAAAATAAAAAAAAAAATCACTCCGTAATGCAAATACATTTCACAGTTGAGAGATCTCCACGTTACATTTCCAAGCAGAGCAATACAGAAGAGAAAGACTTTAAAAATGTTTCTCACTTCTTTAGATGGTCTCAGTATTTGAAAGGCCATGAATTAGGACAAAAAGAAAAATATAATGCCGTTAGCAGGAGTTTCCTTACTCTTCTTAACCTGACTGAATGAGATTAGACAAAAGAAAGGAAGGCTTCAAGACCTCCTAATACTCACCTGTTACCAAACACTGCACTCAGCTCATCTAAAACGTTGTTCAGTTTCACCTGGAGCTCTTTGAGATGGTCACTTGCTTCTGCATCCAACTGTGGATGAAAAAGAACATTTAGTTTGAACCCAGAGGGCAGTGTGCTGTCCTTTGCAGTGCTTCTCTTCACTGTTGAGGAGTGAACACTTAATAAGCAGGTGAACTATCCCCACTGGACTCTGCCAGCTAGGATGCTCTCCTCCACTGCCCACTGCTGCTACAGAAGCTCTGAAACCATCAACAGGTATTTGCCTAAAAAGCAGCAAACGATTTTCCCAGGCTCTAAAACCCTTCAATGCCCTTCCTGATGTTTGTAAAGTTGAGGAAGAAAGTGCATGTGAACTCTCTGTTGCAAAGAGTGCAACTAGGCTGGGAAATCAAGTATTGTGCAACATCTTCAGCTCATAGGCCACTTCAACCCTCTGAGCCCAGAATGAGACAGGGCTTTTCAGACTGGATGTTATTTACTTGTGCATTTTTCCATGCATGATCTTGAAAGAAGCTATTTCACCTTCCACCCTGCTGCCACGTATTCCAGCTGAAGACTGGCCTACTCTCTACTCTCACAAGGTTGGAGCCCCATGATTTTGAAAACCTGGCCACAGTACCATGGCAGGAGCTGTTATGAACTCATCATTTCTGGAAAGTATAATCTCAGCTGTGGGTATTGAGCAAATGTAGCTTTACTCTCACATGGAGCCAGACAGCTTTCTGTATACAAGTGTTCAGAGGAGACTTCAGAAAACCAAAAAAAAAAAGTGCCCCAAGCACTACATGAATGCTGTTGACACCTTGGCAGGTTCTCTAAGAAAGTGCTTCCTCCATTATTATCAGCACAAAGCCACCTGCTTTTACATGGAACAGTGCCCTGTATTCCAGCTGCAGTAATCCCTCCAGCATCAAAAGAGCCAGTTCTGAGCAGCCTACCTGTATGTACACCTAACAACACACGATGAATGCTTTGGGATCATTTGCTCTGAAAATGTAACTTGTGAAACACATTTGCCTTTTTATATGCAGGCAGGCAAGATGTTTGTAAAATAAAAAAGCTCACACAAATGTTTGCATTTGGCATTCATTCAGATCCTTAGTTTTTACCTCTAGGGCAGAGCATCCATTTACAGATGCAATGAGCTGGGCACCACTACAGGTTAAAAGTCATTTTAGATTTTGCAGTATATCCATCTACATAGGATTTGAACCCAACAGGACTTCTCACTTCGAAATTCAGGGCCAAAGCCCTCTTCATATGCCTCAGCATCTGTCAGAGAAAGCCAAGCCTTAGGGGATTTGGAATCTGATCTGTTTACTTTCCTGTTGTAAAGTGGCATGGAAAATTGACACTATTATGCATTTGAACCTGTGCTAATGAAACCCCTGGATCATAATTTTAAAAGTAATTAAACTAAGAATGAACAACCAAGCAAATGACAATTACTTAGGTCTTATAATTTTAGGCATTGCTACCTCTGATTATTTTTCCTTTATCAAAGGGAATTTCTTTTTCTATTATCTTTGTAACAACCTTGCTCTATGATGGCAGAAGGAAGTTAATGTCATACATTCATTCTAGCCAAGCTTCTAGGTAAAAAAACCAAAAACAGCATCTGGTGGTGGTGGCTTCTCTTGCCTCTACATTAATCCTTCCCTCCCACGGCTTGAAGGCACAATGAGTCACAACCTGTCTGGTTTGCTATCTACAATTAATGGCAGAGAACTGTCCCCTGATTTTGGCCATTTCTGACAGACTTGAAATAGGACTAGTTCAAGATTCATCAAAACATTCCCACTAATTGCTTTTTCAGTTTAAAAAAAACCCAACAAACAAAAACCCAAAAAACCAACCCAAAACCAGATGAATTTGTCACAGGACACCTATTCTTCACAATTTACTTCTACTTTTTATAAGCTACTAGACGCATGGTCTAGAGGATGTTTGAGGTCAGGATCAACAGCTTATTGCCCTGGCTCATGAACCATGCAATTAATGATTTATTTTACTGTGAGGCAGCATGGAGTTACTCTAAGCTTCCCCTTGCTATTGTACTTGTTGACTGCAAACTGATGTTCCTCAGAGCAGAACAACTGACTGTTGTCCCAGTACTGCAGGAAGAAACAGCTGGAACAATCCCTTGCCAAGGTGATGAGGTCAATTACCAGTGGAAAAGAACTCTCACTCCCTCCAAAACATCAGCTCACAGCTCTCTGGGTGCAACTGGCAAGACAGCTGCTCAGATTTAACCCAGAGGTGTCCAGCCTCACCCTCAGGAAGTCCACCAAGTCCTCTGCCATCCTAGAAATGCTCTTGTCTTCTGAGCCACTGCTACTATGGAAGAAGGAGTCCATGTAATACACATTACATTAACACTTAGGCAATAGAATGCTTTGGCATCGGAAAGCAAATTTTGGAGAATTACCTGAGGATTACTTCAGTCCACCAGGAAGGTGCTGGTAGATGTGTACTACTGTTTCACACACATAAATTACATGCCAGTTACAAAGTACTGTAGTATGTGATATAACTGCAAAATATTCTTCCCAGTGTAGTGAAGCACTGATAACAGCACTCCAATGAGCCAGAGCTGGTGTTGCTGCTGCTGCTCAGTCAATGAATTCTAAGCATATGAGCTATCACTGATAGCAGGAAATGTTACTTGGACTGCATGATAAATCTGGCCAGTAAAGCAGAAAGAGTTAGGCAGCTGGGTCACTGCCACATGTCACATCCACACTTTCTTTTGGAAGCTGGAGCTGAGCAGGCTTATGATCTCCATTATGTGGGTGTATCAGAGATAATTCAGAGGAAGAATGAAAAGTTCTCTGTGCAAAAAATGGGACAGTATCCACAGTAAGGTGGCTTCTAATCTCTGAGCAAGTGTTTCAATTTCAGTTGAATTTGTATGTTTCAGACCAAATGTGTGCTACTGAAAACTGAGGTGCAAGGAAGAAAAAGCTAAACCTGTATTTAAATTTCAGGGAGGAAATCAGGGCTCTGTTAATTTTCGGCAAAGATTTGGGACTTGGCACTTCAGAAAACCTGGGCCTCAAAGTCTCATCCAAGCCCATTTAGGGCTGAAACCTCTAGTTCTCTGATAATCTGAATGGTGGCATTTACAGCATAGGATTATCAACTTGAATTTAGGTTGAACTTCTTCTGCTTGAAACAGAACCCCTGAGACTAAGAATTTGCTGTGAAGGACTTCCAAGAGATGACTCTTAGTTGTTCTTTGTTTTCTACACACATTAGGGAAGTGTGAGCAACTGGACCTGAAAGGCTTCTCTGTAGGTGGTGTAGGTGGAGAGACATGGCTCTTGCCTTCTAGAAGGCTGCAGATGTTAATCAATTCCCATCTAAAAAGCAGAGACACTGTGAAATCATCAGGCCTGATCTGACAAACCAGCCAGTAAAGAATTATGCCTTGCTAACATATTTCAGCTTTATGCAAGTTACGGAGTTCATCTGACTCTGGTCTGAAGCTGCTGAGTTTTGCTCTGCCTTCCTCTACCCGTCCTTGGGAGCTCCCCTCTGCAGAGGTGACTGTGAGACAGGGAGCTTAGCAGATCCAGCCCCCTTTTAGGGACTCACACTTTTTCAGGTTTTCAGGTTCCTCTCCATTTTCCTATAGGATTCAAGAGCAAGGATCATGGAGAGCTGAATCCAAACAACAGCTGCCAACTGTTCAAATACTAGGGTGGCATTAGCTGTGGCATTAGCTATGGCATGTGGGATGCTAAAAAGGAGCAAATAGTATACACCGCAAACCCTTTGAGAACATTGCTATTAAATCTTGGCTGCTTCTAAGCTGTCCTGCAATTTGTTGTTCAGGTGGCTAACTTAGGATTTAAAATGTGGGCTAACCCTGGCTAAGCATTAACAAGAGAGCTTCCTGAAGCTTTAATTGTGCAGATTAGCTTGAAACTGAAGGCATGAAAATTGTGTGATGACAATATGCAGTTACTCAGCAGCTAATTCCTTGGGTTCCCTAGGCTGTGCTTGTCTCTGATACCTCACATGCTTGACTTCAGGGGAAAAAAAGGTGTAGAAATGTTTTAAATTAATCTTTCACAGTACATCTAGACTCCAGTAGTGTGCAGTGCCGTACCACACGTTTTAATTTCAGTGCCATGAGTTCATTACTCATGAAATGCTAAGCAAAATAATGGACTGCAGGCTGAAGTCTGCATGAAATCTGCAGAGGTGGGTGGAAAATGCAGGTCACATTAGGTTTTATTAGATAACATATGAATAATTAAATAAACAGGGCCAAATTCAGGTAAACACTAGCATTGAATATATACAGCCCACATTAATACAGAGCTAAACTATAATCTCCATTCTGCAGGTGTATTGAAGGTTATTCAGATGAATTGAACCTTTCAAAAGGTATTCATGTACCTGGTTTTAATCCAGGACTCACCCCCCACTTCCACTGCTCATTATGCCTTTAATACTATCTGTCACTCCATAACACTGCCATTCCAAAACATGCTTTAGGGATGTATGAAAATGGTCCTGAGTCATGGTGAAGCTGTTTTGATCCCATGAGATCACTACAACACAGAAGGGGAATAAAAGTATTAACTATAATTCATAAAAATAATTTAAGATACTTCTGTGTATGCACATATGTATGTGTGTGTACAAATACATTTGCCTTGAGTTCTCAAGCACAGACCCAAGAGAATCCCTCTACACAGAGCTCTCTAAAGCTTTGCTGTTGTCCTTATTGTTTCTGACTAGTAAAATTCACAGAACACATGATGTCAACACATTAAACCAGAGATGCTGGGCAATTTTTCCCCTGTTTCGTACCTTGTGAGTACTACAGTTGAAAAAAGAGTAAGTGAGGGAAAAAGGCACCATAATTCATTGGGGGATGGGGGGGTGGAGAAGGGAGTAAAGGAAGGCACTATATCACAATTTCAGTAAATAGTACTGGGCAAGCATTTCTGTTCCATGTTATGCTACTACACTGCAGGGTGACTACAGGTAAGCCCTGTCCCTTTATCTTCCTTGCTGCAAAAGGGAGTAAGTGATACAGATTTCTGTAAGGTTGGGTTTTGGACCCACTGGGAAAGAGTACTAGGTAGCAGCAATATTTCAAAGCTTTCCAGAGTTGTGCAGTGCTACAGCTACAGCTGGAGACAGATCTCTAAATCAGAGGCAGATGAAGCCACACATAAACTGAAACAAGTCCCCGAGGTCTGGCTGCACACAGGGTATATCTGACATACCTGCAGCAGGAACAATGGAATATCTGGTACCTAGTTCTCAAGAACAGTTCTGAGAACACAAAAAGTTCAATAGTTCAAGACCAAGATATACAACTATGCTGCTTTCTCTCTCCCCCCAAGAAAGCAGATCCTTTTTGGACAGGGCAGTCAGGATAATGCTTACTTTTGTGCAAGTAGCTGTGTGATATATAGATGAATATAAAAGAAATCTGTCACAGAAGGTAAGAACTGTCCTTCCCAAAGGAAGATAGAACCCATAGATATATTTCCAGAAAGTTCTGTTTTCAAAGCTGTTGTCTCACCAATTGTTTCCCAATAGTCACGTTCAGTCTGCATCAGACTACTCGAATTAGGACAAGACCTTGTTTACTCCAGGAGAACAGAGAACCTGGCAGGTTTCAAGTCAAGAAGCAATGTACTACAAAGCTACCAAGCAGGAAACCCCTGGGGACAGCAAATAATGCAGGCACCTAACACAATTTATTTCTGGTGATCAGCGGCAGCCGTATGAAAGGCAATAAGCATCATTTAAGAAGAGAAGAAAAAACTCCCTTCCAAAAACCAGCTTCCTCATGTGTTTGTCAGAGCTCCTCCTGTGTGTTTCTCTCCCCTTTTTCCTTTGATTCCACAGTACAGGGGATATAGTGGATTCATTACCTTTGTTCTACCTTCCTTATACCTCCTGAGAAAGGTTTTTAAGGGCAGAAAGCAGAGAAGAGGTCTAGGCTACAGGAAATAACCAACAGTCTCAAGAAACACCTTGTTCCTCCACTTATTTAATACAGGGTCAGGGAATATTTTCAATTTGAAATATAGGGAAAGCTTACTTGATGGCTACCACTATGGAGAACAGTAGCAAATTGCTTCCTTAAGGGAAATTAAATGCACAAGCATTAAAATTTTATAAGCCATTTCACAAACATTTCATCACAAGTTTGTTGTTTGTTTTTTTTTCCCAAAAATGCGCATTTAGCTACTGCTGCTATTAGAGCTGGGATCATATAGTGCTAATTCTTGATGTAGGGCTCAGAAATGAATATTGTTGAGGTGACATGTGAAAGAATGACAGTAGTTTTTCTTGCCTCATGGGGCAAATCTATTTCTTGAGATTTTTGCCACTTCATAGAATTCTGCCACTGAGCATGAGAAAGATTTGGAAAAGCAATACAGGCTAAAACTAAGCTGTCCATCAGCAAAGCTGACTTTTCTTTTGGCATACAGGTCATAGCACAGGCTCTATCACAACACAACCAAAGAAAATGCACTTGAAAATAAATGTTTCCTAACATCAGAATCAGCAGGCTTTTCTTCATCTTCCTGAATCTTGAAAAGCAATGAAAAAAAGAAGAGGAAAAAAAAGATACATATATTATATCAGAACAGAAACAGTGATTTGGGGAAATAAAACATTATTTCTGTAGAAATTACCACCTTGTAAAAAACAGAAATGTCTGAGTGTCCTTCAAAAAATGAACATAGAACCCTTATTTGCATGTCTGAAATATATTAGATATTGGACAATTCATGCTAAAGGTACTGTCCCACATTTATATGGCATACAAAAGGATTCAGTTCCAACAGTTCTCAGACTTCTTTGTCTTCAGAGCTGTGAAACCACCATCCATGCCCACACCCGGCCAATGTGAGCATGATATGCAAACTTTTCTGTCCTTCTCCATGCTATTCTGTGCTTAAAAACATTGCTCCTGCATTTTATGACAGACATAGTTCAGAAGTCTTCAGTCATGGCTATCTCCTCACCCTTACAGTACCAGGTGTCACAAGGCTCTCCTAATGACTGCAGTCCTCAAGAACTATTATGATTTGAATAACCCAGTGGCAACAATGCAGAAGGAAAGAGTGATACTCAGTCTCCGAGCTCTCTTACCTCTTTACCACCCATGGCTTCAAACATCTTCTCTAGCTGCACCCGCAGTTGTTGGATGTTATTCATCAGGATGCAGGGCTGGAGGGACAAAAGCAGGTGCCTGTTACTGCTCAGGATGCTAACACATTGTCACCAGTGGGAGACCTTGTGCCTCAACACCCTTCCCCAATAACACCAGATCTGAGAGTCAAACAGGAGGCAGGGAATGCACAGATTTCAGCACTCAAACACAAAAAAAAAACCCCAAGGCCATTTTTCTTCAGCTTGAAATGGGATGGTCAGTTCCAGAACACTCAGATCAGGAGATGTCTGAAGTACCAGATCTACAGAGCAATCTGTGCCCAATTCTATTTTTTTAGATCACCTCTGTAACACACAGGCAGCATGGAAGTTCATTTCAAGGGGATCTGACAGCCTCCAAACCCTGCAGACCATCTTTAGGAGCTACTTTTCTTTTAGGGCCAAGCCAGAATTCAATCTGCAAAAGCCTATGAATGATGACAAAAACAATACCGAAAACATTTACACCACCACCCAAGCCAGGTACAATGTGAAATTGGTTTCATCAAGACAATTATCTTCAGAGTCTTCAGAGCAAAAGAGCAGCTCAGCATAACCCACCAGTTTCTCCTTGGAACAGTAGGACTCGAAGCTCTTGGAGAGTATGTCAGCGTACTGCATCAACACTTTCCCAATAGTCTGTGAAGAGAAGATGTGAGTACTGTTACCTGTCCTCTATCATTGCAGAAGGACTCCAGGAAATAAAACAAAGAAAACATTATACTGTTTTACATCCCGCTAAGGAAAGATAAACATCTGGATGTTGAGGGCATTACCTTAGCAAATCTTCTATTATAATGAGCAACAATGACAGGGTCTGGGCACTCCAGCTTCTTAATTATCTCAAAGCTCTGATTGAGCTGAGTGAAGACATCCACCACCGAGCAAGAGAAGAGAGCATGCTCCGATGTTTGCTGGAACTGAAACAGAAGTACAAAGAGTCATTGTCAAGGGGAAAGATCTGAAACACACCCATTTCATGGGTGTTCCCATCATCTGTCGCATTGAAGGCAAGACAAATTTACCAAAACCTCCTCAGAATTAGTCAAAACCCCTCCAAAAGGCCTAGAAATGCTAAAAAACCAATTCAGTTGGGTTATAACTTTACTGTCCTTTACCAACGATGACATGACAAGCACCAGGGAAGTGTAACATGATGCTGAGACCTTTAATGAAATACAAGGTTTGTCTGTCAGTTAATGAGGAAAGAAGGAGAGGCTAAAGAGCTCTTTTTAATTTTTTTTTTTTAAATTTAGATATTAAACAGAATGTTTCTATTAGTATCACTGACTACAGTGCCAACAGTCACTGAATAAACGTGAAAGCTCTTCTCTCCACCAGGAACACTCAGCAAATTAAGAATAAGATTGGTCTGTCAGTGGATTAAGGTCACATTCTCACTGCATGACTAAGTACATGCAAAGTGCCTCTATTTTCAATTTCAATTACCTCTCCCAAACAGAGAGAGCACCAAGCCACTGGCTGACAGATTAACAGCAGCAGAACAGACATAAATGAATGATATGCACCTTGCTATTAAAAAGCTGTGACCTGTAAAGTCCTGAAATATATGAGTTTCCTAGTTGTTGAGCAAGCAAAAAGGGCCACATCCTCCATTTGTATGACAGATGAATTTACAGTGGGTTTTTTTGGGTCTGTGCACTGAAAAATGTAGCACTAAGCGTTGCACTCAGCATGACCTACATACCCCATCTTTTTTATCTCTCTCCAGAGCACCATGCAGGAATTCTAAGGAAACATCTTCATTTTCATCCAGCCACTGCATCACGAACTGCTCAAACCATCTGCAGGAGGGGCAGGAAAGACAGCAAGTTACAGCAGGAAACAGAGCACTCCAACCAGACTCTGACAGGGCTGCTGCAGCAGCAAGCCTTGTGAATTGGCTTGCCACGGTTACATGTCTGAGTGCTGCTGTCTGTGTGTGCAAAGTTCCCAAATATGTTTGCACCTGTAGTCAGGCTACTGGTGAGCAGGGCCTGAACCACTACTTGGGCTGGACCTGCAGGACACAGCCCAGCTCAGCCTCTGCAGATTGCTGGTCCTGGGTTGATTTTGTCCTTCTCCTTGCCTTTTCTCTTCTTCATACCTTCCCCTTTTTCCCCCTTGAAAACCACCTTTAACTTTGCATCATCTCAAAGTACTTTGTTGTTTCTTCCCCTTTCACCCAAGCACCAGGCAGCACGAGGGAGACACCCACACCATCTCTGCATGCCAGCAGGCATCTGTCCTTCTGCCCACTTGGGGGTACCAGATTTCATGTGAGAGCTGCAAACAAATATACAGGGAGAAAAAGAACAGCCTGCTTCCCAGGACCCTTCAGTCACTTTATCTGGAGACACAGACATCTTTCTGGAGTGCCAGGAAGAAGAATCAAGGATAGAAGTTTTCTCCACTTTAATCCTGCTCTCCCTGTCCCCAAGGCTTCCTTAGAACATCCTCCCATTTCTATGGGCTGCCGATCTCACTGTGATACAACAGCACATCATGCTAGGGCTTCCCAGATTGTCAGCAGCTTTTCATTGTTTTATTTTGAAGAATCAAAAAACTTAGTTCACGTTAAGTACTGGATCAACAGTGTTGGTGCATGGTCAAGAACCCCAAAACAGGGAGGTTAGAGAAGCAGGACAGCAAAGTTTGTCTCTGTTGTTCCCCCTCACTTTGGAGGATAAGTTAAATGGTAGAGTAGAATTTAAGAAGTTGCTGAAACAGCCCCTGCTGAATTTGACAGAGGTGTCTCACAGGAGCTAGTGTCTGGAATTAACTCCTGCACTGAATAAAAGGCTTCTACATGATCCCATCTTGCCCAAAAAGGCAAGGTGAGAAGCAGCTTCAGTGATGGGATCTTACAGCTGGTCCCTCTGTTCTCTGCTCTGTGGGACACACTCACACAGTACAAAAGGGGGAGTGTGTGTTTTTGTAGTCTGTGTATAAGCAATAACATAGCACTTACAGCCTTATTTAAATATCTGTCTAGAATTTGTTGAATGCAAGTGCCAACACAGCACAGCTGAAGCAAATCTTAATTTCAAATATTACAAAACAGCATTTACAAATAAAAGAAAAAAGTGTCCATGTGTGATTTAGTCCATACAAAAGATTATTATATGAGCTTCACAGAGTACAGGCTCCTCTAAACAGGCAGCTGTGTTCATAGAGATTGTGCTAATTATGGGCTGAGTTTGCACAGAACATGAAAGCATGTGCCAGACATGAGAGGGAGATCAAGAGCAAATTCACAGGCAGAGCACACTAGATAGCCTTAAATACTCTCTACACTTTGAAATATAAAGCACATCAATGCTAATATTGGAAATTGTAACTGACACAGTGTTAAAATGCCAAGAGCAACCTGTCTATGCAGCCCTATTTATTATAGACAGCAACAGTGGAACACTGTCACAGACATATGGACTTCCTCTATTCTGGAAAAATTCCTTTTGAATGGCACTTCAGGCTCCTAAAAGTCAGCATATGTTGAAGTCTGCTGCAAGTTTCTCAAGCTTTCAACATTTTCTTTTAAACTGCAATAGTGTATTTTAAACAGCTCAAGCCTTAGAAGGAAACTCAGGCATTTTACAAGGAAGCAACTATACATCTTCCACCTGTTTCACAGTTCCTAGGCTGTGAGTTGCTGACTGCTTCACATGCCATAGGTCACTGTGCAGAGAGGTTTACTTGTTTGTGCCAGAAGCCACAGTTTTCACTCTGAGAAGCAGAGCAACTTCCTGATTATCATTCATCCTTAGTTATTGCACCACATTCACAAGAAAGAGCCTTTTGCTGTTGAGAACAGTCACTGCCCATTTTTATGGCTACCATATGTTGATACACAAAATCAAGCGCATAGGTAATTTACCATCTTGCCAAATTGTCTAAACAAAGGTGGCAACAAAAAAGGTACTGCTGGGTGGGTGGGAATGGTATATTTGCTTCCCCTCTCATTAGGAAAAAGCACTGCCTTCAGGAAGGGATTTACTATGAATAATAAGCGAATCCCTCAGGTCAGGTCAGGAAATCCTGTAGGTACATTTGCAAAGCCAGCCTCAACTTTGTCCTTTATTGGCTGGCAGGGAAACACAGGAGATGTAAATAATTCATAAATACTTCCAGTCCGTGTGCATATTCAGGACCAAAATATGCTTTGAGCTGTAACACAAACCTAGAGCTATCTTAGGCCAAGTACCCCTTACAGTGCTCTACTATCAGGCCTTGGGTTGCTGAGCAAGCGAGGGGAGACTCCAAGGACTATGAAGGCAACATACTCAGAATGATATTCAAGATTATGTAGCACAGAAATGAATAAAAATAATCTGATTTCATGCAGAAATAGCTTCAAAATGTTATATGGCAAATATCTTCTCCCTTGTCTGCTTCAATTATTGATCTAGATGCAAATGCTGTAATGACTCATGCACCAGCACACAAGGCAGCGGCTCACAGTGCTGCTTCAAGAGACATTCTGTGCTCACTGAGGTCAGCATTGACTCCACACAGCACAGCCAACCTCTCCAAACAAGGTCTGCATGGAACATGTTTCGGTCCTGCCTGTTGGGAAAGGGAGTGGCGCTTTGGGACTCAACAGAAGTTTACCTCTGTTGGCTGGGTAACAGAGAGGAAACACAAAAGGCTACCATTTCAGCTTTGCCAGTGGCGTGGCTCCTGCAGTGTCACACTTCACAGGCCAATTAAACTTGTTCATTTGCTGTGGGTACCCACTGAACAACCTCTGAGCCTTGGCAACTGCCAAGGCAAGAAGGCAGGCAGGGTTCCAAAGAGCAGAAGAATAAATACTGTGTTTGTTGAAGAGACCCAGGATAAGTCAACAAGATCTCAAAGAAGGAATAACTTCCCCCACCAGAGAGGAGGCAGTCTCCAGTACAGCTACAGCACTAGCTATGTGCATGCTAACATCAGTATTAAAACAAAATATACAACACTTATTTGCACATCTAAAAAGCTAGGTTAGCTGGCAGCTAAAACATGAAGGAAGGAAATTTGGAAGATTCACTCCCAGACACATAGCTACTTTCATTTCAGAAACTGCTGCTGAATTTCAGAAAATAAAGGGAGTATAAAAACTTCAGCTTAAAACTTTGGAGCCTTCACTTTATTCAATTGTACCTTAAAGCTATCAGAAACACAGTTTCTCATAGTTCCAACATGAAAAGTGAGTTTGTGGATAACCTCTCATCTGACAAATAGAGAGACAACCCAACTGTTGTCTGGACAGCAGCAATTTAGTTTCATCTGCAGAGTTTACTGATGTGCAAACCTGATGAGTGGACTCCTTTGTTTAAGGAAGTTTCAGGACTAAAACCACTTGTGATGGAGCAAATCAAAGGACAAGAGCACACAGCTGTAATTGTTATCAAAGGGATATTTTGTGACAGGTGAAGGTTATGGTTCAAATAAACATTACCTACGTCTGACAACGTGGCTATTGTACTAAAATAAAAGAGTGAAGTAACAAAGCCAGCGGCTGCAAATGCACATGAGCACTGAAGCTCTACCACAAAGGCCAGCAGAGCAGAACAGACTGCAAAAGTCTGCAGAACAAAACTGAGCATCATTATCCTGATTACACAGGAGAAAAAGAGAGATTAAGAATGTCTGATGGCTTGCCTGAGACTGCCCCGACTCAGAGGCACAGCAAAGCAAACAGGGCTTCTGAGGCTGCCACTCCAGCACCCTGTTCACTGAGTTCATGCCTCTCAGTGACCTGATTTGTTAATCAAGGCCCACAGCCCATGCCAGGCAATTATGCCAACTGCCTAACATCTTATTAGCATGCAGCTGGCACCGGGCTTGAGGGACCACATGCACGACAGGATGGGAAGAGAATTCCAAGTGCCAAACTGGAAACACAGTCCAGGCAAGATGTTTTTTTCAAGAGAGACATGTGCAAAGTGCTGCATTTAGACATAAGTGAACAGTCATGTACAGGATGGGAACAGCAGCATGGTAGACACAATGCTGAGAGTGGTGTGGGCTAGCCTGTGGCCCACTGGGAGCACCACCAGTCAACAATACCTCTAAATAAAAGGGAAAAAAAGGTTGCTGTCAACTTAGAGAGCAGCAACACTTTTTCCAAAGCAATGCAAGGCAAAGTCCAGATGAAACACCAATATTTAAGGCTGAGTATTGTATGTTCAGACCCAGACCTCCTGGAAAGACGTGAGTAAACCTTGTTTACAAGAAAAGATGGGAACAAACAAGAACCAGCAGGAGACTGGGAAGAGACATAAACAGAGCATTTTACTCTTGTAAAGCAGGAACAATTTATTCTCCGTGCCCAGTCTATAACAAGCTCAAATCAAAGCAAGATTTGGAGGGGGAAAAAGGAAAGTGTGTTAAACTCCCAAAACCCAAAGGAGTGGCAATAGTGAAGCACAGGAGAAAAGGAGGTGTGGTGCAACCATCACTGAAAGGCTCAGAAAACCAGTTAAAACATAGGTCAGACCCAGGATACCTGCTCTTGCTTTAGGCAAGTGTAGAACTTGAGCTACAGAATTATCTCCAGGTTAATCCCTTTTGGGACCATACACCTTCTCCAGGTCTTAAATCTATTGCTGCTCTTTCATAGTTAAATAGAAGTTACAAACAATTGCTTAGAGCTCAAGAACATCAGCTCAACTGATCTTTCCAACTAAACCACTCAGTCTTACTAAAAGAGAGAAAACATATATACTTAAAAACCCTGGTGTGTGTTTGCACATATGACATCCACACACATAGACATACAAGTTTATAGACATAAACCTTTACCTATAAACACAAGAATGTAAGCATACATCTGCTGTTCAAGAATCGACCAAATCCCACACTACAGGGTGGCTTAAAAACTGTCCATGCCACTGCTAAAGCCATTGAAATGTTGGGAGATATTGTACAATAAGGGACTGAGTTGGGTCAGGGGTAGTGGCACAGAACACCACGGGGGACAAAAACACCCGTCAAGACAGAAAATCAAACACAAAAAATCAGGAGAAATGCTGTATCATGAAGGCAGCCACAGGAGAAGCAAATGGTCCCCCTACCCTCAAGGTAACAAAAGGAGACAGAGTGGGGATTTAGTACAGGAGACAAAATACACTCACGCTGGATATTCAGGCACTTTTCCCTTGAAGGCAGGCAGATCACGAACATATTCATTGTACAGCCACTTCACTTTGAAGTGTAAATTCATGTAATCTGCACTTTTACACAGTCTGTGTTTCTCATGCTCTGTAAGGAAGGAAAAATAAGCAGTTAGGTCTGAATTTACTACTATCACTTCATCAGGCACAGGAAGGTTTTATAAAGCATATCTGCACTATGCAATGTTTTGAGGATGAAACATCTACAGAGCCATAAAATCTTCACAACACAGGATTTTGGCAGCAGGCAGGGATTCTTGGAGGTTGACCATTGGGGTTCTGGATTTTATTTCTGTAGCTCTAATTAGTACTTCCATTTATTGAAGATTTTTTGGTTGTCAAAGCAATAAAAACAGAGCAATCTCTTATGGCCTTTTCGTTTAACATATCACAGTCGAGATTCCATCTTTGCAGGGGAAAAGATCAAGGCGAGTGAATCAGTTCATTCTGGGATACAAAGGCAATACCAACATGTTACACTACATCCCCTAGGACACAAGGGTAGAAAGCACCAAGAGTTTGACAGTGTGAGTCACAAGCAAGTTCAAAGGAGCTACACAGGAGACGGAGCCTTCACTGATCCTGAGTTTGGAGAAATTAATGGTACTTTCCAGAAGGCAGTGTCTGCTCCTGAGCCTCTTCCTCCTGCCAAATTTCCTTATGTTTTTGTACCTGGACAATGTTGGGGCAATGCAGCTCCTCCCTGTATAATGCACATACCTCTGTAACACGGCCCTTCCCACACACCTATGCTGCTAAAGCACTGGCCACACTCAGACCTACATTTCAGCTCCCTATATCACAGCTCCCCTGCCTTAAGATGAGAAATGTACACTCCATGTCTTCACTCCCAAGGCCCTTCACAGCCTACGTCCACACTACCATCTTTCAGCAACTGATTCCCACCCCTGATCAGCCCACAATCCCTGTTTTTAAACTACTTGTGAAGTTCTACCAAACACTTTCTCCCAAGCCACCCCTCATGTGCTTACACAGGCAGCTCCTTCTACTGCACTGCTTTTCTTCAAAATCCTCCCTGGAAAGATTAAAATTAATTAATTTTTCATGATGCTATGAGGACTCAGCAGCTGGCTTTTGTCTGCACTGTGACCCTGAGTTTTCAGGCGATCAATCCTGCGCCGCCACTCCCCAGTGCTGCCTGTCTGTATCCATCTCTCTTCTGCCAAACTTCACAGCTGGAATACACAGCTTTGTGCCAAGCTTCTTTGTTCACTCCAGCACCAGAGCAAGCTGCTAGTCCATTACTACAGTGTGAGATATTATACTAAAACATACATGACTTTGGCTCAGACTCAGGTTTTTATCCTCAGAATTTGACTTTAGACACTTCTTCCTAACTTACATATGGATGCCTCATTACTGATGTAACTTTCCCCAGGCATCACTGCTGATGTGCAGAGAGGATTCAGCTATGTTATAAAGAACTTGGAATGGCTTTAACCTAGGACTTCAGTACAGGTATGCAGGAACTGGGTAGATCTGTGCACAAGTGAGCAATACATGTTACAGATATTCATTACCCAAAGACACATCTTAATGATGCAAAATGGCCACAGCTTTCTAATCAGTTATCTTACAGACATGCCTATCTTACAACATCATCTGTTTCATGTAAATGTGAATTCTTGCAACTAATTCAAAACATTGATAAACTTCCACATCTCTCTTGAAGCTTCCACAACATATATAAGAAGAAGATCCACATCAAGTATTAATTATCCAACTGCAAACACAAAATCCAGAGGAATTTTCAATCAAAATTTTTCCATAAGCCTTCACAAATGCCAAGCAGTGGAATGCCCAGTATCTGAGAGACAGAGTCCCCAGGGGAGATGGTTCAAATGGGTAAATTACATGTACTGTGGTTCATTTCTCTCCACAGTGAATTTCCTTGTATTGGAGCTGTGGAAAGTCCATTCCTGTTTTACATTAATAACCTTGTATCTTTCTTGAGCACTTAGGAGTATACTCAATGTCTGAACTGCTGACATCCCTCAAGCAACTGCGAAGAAAATACAACCTGTCTCCACAGATCTAAGACTGGAAACAAACAGAGCAATAGCTGTGCTGACTTCTTTCCCTATGAGTGAGGAAACAGAAGGACAATTATAACTTCATTAACTTGGACTTCCACTGCCACCAGCTGCTGTTCCTGCACAGGGGAAAGTGCTGTTCCTGCACAGGGAAGGTCTGACTTGGACACAAAAAGTACTTAAATCAGACTTAGTTCCTTAAAACCAAGTAATGCACTAAAAGCAAGCAATTCAAGCCTTTTCCTGGTTTTTAGGACATTTAAAATACTTCTAAGTTGCAGAAGACTTCTAAGTTGCAAAGCAGCCGCAGAAGCTAAGCCCAAGGACTGCCAGTAGGACTACCTGGCTATCTAAGCACTAAAGGAGACACTTGACACTAAGGGGATAAACTACAGGAAAGTAAAAGAAAGAAGGAGAGGTCTTACCACCATAAAAGAGAACTTTGCGTATGCGAAAGAAAGGTGGGGCTTGTGCCAGAGAAAAGACAAAAGTGAACTATAACAGTTCAGACATTCTGGAGGACAAAGAAAGCCAACAAAAACCCAAAACCCCCCTCATCCCCAGCAGCTCACACCATCTGCCTTCCCCCATTCAGTGGACCCTGTAGAGTTTCGATCAGCTGCTTCCTTTGTAAGGGGAAATGTTTAGGACCACCTGATGGTGACATGGAAACACATCAGTCAGAGGCATACACTGAAAACCCGTTTTAGAAAAAGTGGTGGCCATTTTTTTAGAAAAATCCTGGTGGCCATCAGTCGTAGTATATTTCTGTTCTGCTTTATAACCTGCTGGCTTTTAAAGAGCTTAGCAGCAGCAGCAGCAGAACAGCACATGGATATTGTGCAGCAACTGCTGTGTTTTATTCTGAAAGGACCACAGAGTTCTGTAAGTCTCACACACTTCCTCAGAAGATTTCATCTGCAAACAGGCTCCTATGGAGAAAAGCTTTTAGGGTCACCAAGACCATATTATTAAGGCATTAATAGAGAACTGCTCCCTAGCAGCATGCTTTCTAGTATCACATCTAGTTCTACTGTTTCAGGCAGAGAACAGGGCTTCCACCACATCCTTTAATCCACAGATTATTTTTCTTGATACATTGCCTAGTTTTCATGGGTTAATTTCTAGCAAATAATGCCAGATTTCTGCAAAAAAACCTCTTAATAGGTACCAAGGCTGTTGAAGTATCAACACTTTGGACAGATGACATCTGTGTGTGCCTCTGATCCCCTTCCCCTTATTAGAAGTGAGAAAGTGGCAGAATGATTTATTTCAATCTTGCATGCCAAGCCTACTCAGTCTCTCTTCCTATCAGAGACGCTTCCAATCTGCAACTCTCCTAATGCTGAAGTGTCCAAACTAAGATAAAATGGTGCTATCAAGAATGATGCTAATTTTCTATTACTGTCTTTTACGGCCTTCCCAGTAAAGGAAGAGCAGAAGCCTCTTCGCTCGAGGTGTTCGTGCTTTCTGGATCACAGAGGTTTCAGAGAGAACAGTGGGAAAACTATTAACTCCAATTACCAGTGTGCTCACAGGGAGGCAATTCTGCTGGGCACCACCCAGTGTCCCAGAGGTGGAGCCAACTGTATGACTTGGAAAATCATCCTCTACACTACAGTGACTCCAGGGGAGCACGGCTCTGCCAGCCAAGTCTGGGACATGTGTATCTGATGTGTTTTACTCCTGGGTTGATGGGAAACACGGGACACTTCTCAAAGACTTGCCCTGTACTGCCTTCAGCAGCAAACAGGGAAGTGCCATGCTGTGCATGGTGGCTTGAGTTGTCACTGCTTTGGGGGAGAGAGAAAACAAGTGGGGTGTAGATCCTGAAGCTTCTGCTGTGTCTCAGATGCTGAGTCTCCTTAGGAGAGCTGAAGGCATAAGGTCTGTCTGCAGTGCACTTGCCTTCCAGGAGTCAAACACCCTGCTGCCGTGACTACCGCTACCCATTCCTGAACACCTTTTAAACAGAGAGTAGGTATTAAACTTTTGTAACTCGAACATTCATCACATTGGCAATCTAACTCTTCAGAAGGTACCCAGAGGACAGGGCATGAATTCTGGATCTGAAGCCCTCAGGCACTGCATTTTAGGTATAAATTAGGATTTATCCCTTGCCATGCACATGCTGCATGGTGGCACATGGGAATAAGGTCCAGCTGGGAGAGACACAATGGGGAAAAAGGAAAACAACTCACAGAGCCAGGCACTACTCTTCAGCTCAGAGAAGCCATCTCCCACTTGAACCTACCAACTCTCTTTCACAGTGCATCCCGGAGTGCAGTGTGGAAGCATGGGGCTGGAGGGAGGCAGGGGGCAGTTTCACACAGACTGGCCTGCACTCAAAAGCCATCAGATGGCCTTTGTCCAAGATGGAAATTTAATGTCACTGGAGAGTGGAAGGGGCTAGAAAACCTCAAGCACCACCTGGGCCAGGAGGGAAGGAACAGAGCCACACAAGAACCTCAGCTCTGACCTCAGCAGTTATTCAAGAGACATTATGTACATCTTAATGCCTGGGACCCAGCAAAGGGTCCAGAACTATTGCCCAGAACTGCTCAGTGCATCAGGTACTGTCAAAAAACTGGAGCGACTGATCAAAACAGGAGTCTCCCTACAGCACATACTCTCCACTTCTACAGCAGCAGTATGGTCTTTCAAGTCTTCTTTGCAGATCTGTTTATCGCTGGCATAAAACTACAGAACACTAAAGCTGGTGTGAGAAACTACATCCAAAGTGCTAAAACTATAGGTAACAGATTAAACTCTTTGTCTACAAACAACTACAAGCTCCAGCAAGGAGCATGAACTTACCACTTGGTGAGGTGAATGAGCTCATGTGATCCAGAACTTAGGAACAGAACATAAGGGAAAACACCATGAAGAACATTAGGAGCACGTGTTATACTCTGGGTTCACATGCACATAGCTCCACAAAATAGATCAATTTTTGTTGCAGAGAGATCCTGATGTATACAGATCTTGGAGGACACCAGAAATGTACCCAGGGATTATGCCACAAACTGGCAAAAGGAATATGCAACCCTTAGTACAGTAAAACTCGTAGAAAAAACAGCAACTGAACCTGAAAAATGACAGAGCCAAGAGCTAAGGACAGCAAATCTAATCATCATCCTTCACATCATTCAATCAGTTTCCTTTAATCCTTTTTTTGCTAGTTTAAAAAAAATAGAT
Organism: Sclerurus mexicanus; assembly: GCA_013396755.1. Taxonomy (NCBI): domain Eukaryota; kingdom Metazoa; phylum Chordata; class Aves; order Passeriformes; family Furnariidae; genus Sclerurus; species Sclerurus mexicanus. Next base: position 653,916 of record VWZF01000641.1, on the reverse strand, counting down.
ATAGTTAGCTAATCCAATCATCTGTATTTAAAATATACGTAGTAAGGCCCGTAACTGAATTATTGTAGAGCTTGTTCTAAAGGTTATCTTCACAAGTTTCAGGACAGCAAAGCAGTGAGGAATCACACTTGCCTCAAATAGAATTCTGCACCCTGAGGATTTCTTGGATATATATTTGGAAGAGACACACCCCAACACAGACTCTGTTGCTGTTTAACCCTCCTGCAGAACTTGTGCAGCTACAGTGCAAGTATATGACTATGCAGTTTTTCAACTTTTTGCTCAAAATGCAAATCCCTTCCTGGCCATCAGCCACCTTTTTGTCAATTTTTGTCACCAACAAATATTTCGAAAAGGGGTACTCTTTTCGGCAAGTATTTGCTATGCACTGAGGAATTCATGGGTAGAAACATGATGCCAATCTTTGTCTTAAGAAGCTCACAAGTGACCAGAAAAATGTCAGGAAAAGGTAAAATAAGCCTAGAATGATCAGTAGGGACAAAGTCAAAGGAGACATGGTATGAGATGTGACCAGAGAAAACCTGGGTGGCTGAGCTAACAGGGGCACTGACAATCAAATAAAGCCATTAAAAAAAAAATTAGTCAAACTCACATCCCCTTTGACAGTCAAATACACACATGTAACCTTGTCACAGCTGCAATTTGGATGCAACAGTGAAAGGGAAACTTAGGAAAGTGAGCAACTAGATCTGGAGAGATCTCACTGCTGCAGAAAAAGGAGGAAGATAGGGCATGTCCCACATGTAGAAGAGCAAATTGCATTATAAATTCCTGAGGTCAGGCACATAGGAGTAAACAGAATCATAGATGGGCTTGGGTTGAAAGGAAACATGACAATCATCTCGTTCTACTCCCCCTGCCATGGGCAAGGACACCTTCCACTAAACCAGGTTGCCCAAAACCCCATCCAACCTGGCCCTGAACACTGCTGGGGATGTGGCACCCACAGCTTCTCTACGCTACCTGTTCAGTGCCTTACCACCCTCACAGGGAAGAATTTCTTTCTAATATCCAATCTAAACCTACTCTCTTTCAGCTTGAAGCCATTTCCCCTTGTCCTGTCACTACATGCTCTTGTAAAAAGTCCCTCTTCATCTTTCTTGTGGGCTCCCTTCAGGTACTGAAGACTGTAATTAGGTCACCCCAAAGCTTTCTCCTTTCCAGGCTGAACAATTCTAATTTCTTTCCCTCCTATATAAATAAGGACAAAACTGAAAGGGGAGCTAAAATGGTTTGCAGGAACAAACAGTTTCTAGGAAAAGAGAACATGAAATTATCACCATTGCCTCATCTCTAACACAAGTGAGTAGTGACAGTCATTATAAAAGAGACTCTTCAACATAGCAGGTATTAGTCCTTCTTGCCAGTGTCTGTTCTTACATCAGCATGACCTCACAAGACAAAGGCACTGTGGGCTATAAGCATACATAAAAAGTTCCTAACACAGAATTGAGAACATTTCATCCAGCCCTGCAGCCTGCTGAATTCAAGCCTACAGCTGGCAAAGAGTCTTCCCCCACAGCACAATCTCTACATCTGTTGCACTGACAGGGATTAATAAAATAAATGGAGTCAACCTTCTTCACTTACAGAGCAACCCCACAGACTGTTTCTGAAGAACAAAATGCAGGAAACTCTCTTTGTGGCAGCATTTTTTCCTAGCATTCTGAAGTAAGAGTCTAATAGGCTGTCACTCCTATAAGCAAGCTCAGATCAAACTGGGAACAAGTGGATTGAGAAAAATTTTGTGAGCCACCAAAAGCAGTAGCTTGACCTGGGTTTGGAATACAAATACTTTCATGCCACAGACAGCACTGACACTTCTGTTTTATCACAACAGCACCTTATAGGTGATCATAAAGCCCAACCCTGCAAAATACTGGGAAAACAAGTGCTACTACAGCTGAAGAGCCAGTGGGAGCCAAATGCTCTATGAACCTTGTAAAAAAGATTGTTAGATTGTGCACATCAATTTACAGAACCAAAATCAACTTCAGAAACTGTAACAAACCACCAGAAGAGTAATGCAAATAGCAGAATTTCCTTCAGGAAGTTTGCTGAGCTTTACATGCCTAACTCATTTTCAGAAATAGTAAAATTTCTTCCTTACTAGGAGGTGTAATTATGCAAAGGCTAATTTCAGATGAAGACATCTGCAGCAGGAGTTGCTCTAACAGCATCAATTTGCCAATGGCTCAGACCACCTATTCTGTACTATCCAGGGAACCAGAGTGCCTACTTCTTCAATCCTTTCTACCATGCTACACTGCATAATGAAGCTGCTGCTGACTGCTGCTCTAAGCCAACATATCCTCAGGCTACAGGGAACTTCTGATTTCAAACCAGTTGGGTTGACAATAAACAGCTTGCAACACAGCCTGACAGAAAGGTCTAGACCTCACGCAGATTTCAGCCTCAGTTCTCACCCATTAAGCAGCTGTGTACAAACCAACCACTGGAAATCCCTGCTCCAAACAGTGGTGCTACCAATGTGCTTAGGCCTCACTTTCATCAAGCGGATGGAGAACAAGAGAACAGCAAGAAGTCAGCTAGCAGCAGCGAGACGTTCTCTTACCTTCCATGGCGTATTTCATATCTTGGGCAAAAAGGCTCCACATGACCTCTGCACTGATCTTCCCAACTGCAAGCTCCTGTGGAAACCTGAAGGGACATTTGGAAAAGGCTTTGGCATGTGTCAGAGCAAAAGGCTCTTCTTTATTCAGCTCTGAGCTACACTATGAGCTGAAAAGTTTACCCTTACAGGCACTTCCTTCATACTAGATAAAAGATCTGGTGAAAACTGAAGAACATGGACTGGACTCTGTGGCATAGAAAAAGTAACGTGAAAACAACACCAGTTTTTACTAAAAAAGCCAGACCCTGGATGTTTATCCTAGTAGATATGCACACAATAATTCTGGGAATGTAATCTCAATGCCCCTCTACCTTTTTCCCTTTCCTTGTCCATTTTGTTTTATTCTCCTTTTCAAGCGTTACTAGGGGGTGAGAGGTGACCAATAACCATGTTAAATCAACAATCACTAGGACATAATCCAGCTGTTTGTGTATAACACCTTGTCAGATCTCTCTCTCTCCTGCCCTGTGGGACTGTTTGAGGGGCATCCACCGGTTAAACAGATCTCTTTCAGGTTCCTTTTTAAATGCTGTGCCAACTCCACCCAATGCAACCTCCCAGTGCTGCACTGAACACCACGTTCCTAAATCACAGTGTAAGGCATGCACCATGGCACCACTATGTGCATTAATGTGCACCCCAGAACTGCTCAACATCAGAAAAAACCAAAAGAACTCTCACCCCATTTTCAGGTGCCTCCCTGAGTTCAGGATTGTAATAATCAGGGTGTTTGTGCTTGAGCGCCATCGTAACTGAACCTTTTGAAACTCTTCCATCCCAATCAAAAAGAGTTATTTATATAGACAGAGACAGATAAGACAGAAAGACAGACAGACAAGATAAGTACTTCTATAAATGCACAAGTGACAGAAGAGATAGAAAGCAGTTTAACAAATAAAGCAGAGCACATACAGACTGGCATTAGCCATACAGGACACGGAAGATTCTTACTGGTTCAGGACTGGGGTATAGGAATTCTTGTCCTCTTCTATGATGGAAACTATCAAAGTGATGAGCTTGGGCCAGAAATCAAGGTTCCTGATGCTGGGGCCCTGTTCCTCGGGAGGAAGGTCCTGATTTTTGTTCTGTGAAGGAAACCATTGGAAAAACAGCATAAAATTTAAGGGGAAAGAAAAAGCTGCAAATTTAGATCACCGTGCAAACTCCAAACACTAATTACCTATGGACTCTTTCTTCTGAAGAGCTTAAAATTAATAATGACTGCTGGCAATTTGCCTAATCTGATGCAAAACACAGTATCATGCCAAACCATCTTGTTTACTGGTGGCCTCAAACTCGGCTAATCCCTGTTTTGTTATTTACTACGCCAAGAGCAGGCCAGGCTCCAGAAGACCTGCTGAGCCATCCACTTTCCCTATACTTATTCCAAATACTTGTTTTTTAGGCACTATATCCATGCTTACACATTGTGTGTCCATTACTACAAAGTTGTCAGTGGAGCTTTCATGGATTTTTGAACAGTGTGTGTCTAGAGGCACCTCCTAAACACAGTGCAGGATACTGGGTGCTAGAAAACAAGGTAAAATATTTCACTGCTCAAGGTTTATATATGCTAAAGACAGGTTCCTTGATCAGTCTACATTTGCTCTAATTGGCTTCTGCTTATTCAAAGCTACATCAAACCTTCCCTCCACAAATAACTGCTGAGGCTGGCAAAACACATCATAATTAGCGTAAAACAATTATCATTCTCCAGTTACTAATTAGTGCTCATTATTTGATTACAAGTTTTGTGCATTCAGAAGATAACAAGTCATCTAATTTTGTTTGTGTTGGCTTTTTGTATCAATTAGTATTCGTGTTATTATCTTAAGAAAATCAGAAACTTGGATTTCTGCCTGCTTATCAGCCACTCACAGGATCTGTCTGGTACTCGCGACTGTACAGCTCATGGCAGTTGTTGAAAATGTACTCATAGGTGGAGTTGAGACAAGCTTTTACACAGTCCTTCACTACCTGGCTGGCTCGGGGTGGACTCTGCAGCTCTTGGACCTGGCAAGGACACAACAAAGCAAGTCAAACAAAGCACTGTTCATAAATCAGACAGGGAAGGAACGCACCACCAGTTTAGGAACCACCCAGGGCGTGGTGGATCTGCTTTCAGCAACCTGTGCTTTTGGTGACCTGAAACAACAAATGGGTCACTCTCATCAGGCATAAAAATGCAGCGACGACACTTATCTAAGGACCATTTGCAGCATAAAAGAGATTTTGAAGTGCCAAGGAGGATTCCTCAGGATAGACAGATCATGTAGCTTATGTATAATCTGAACCAAACACACAACTTCTACTGAATTTATATGATTTTGTTACGAAGCCACTGAGCAATCTCTCCCAACATGGGAAGAATGTGCAGTAGACCGGCAGAGCAGATAACATCTGATCTGGAAAGTCTTGCTGAAGACCACTCGTATGCCTTTAAATAAAACAACTTGCATTAAGGATATCTTTCATCACAAGCTTTATTGAATTTTAAAGCACACCAGAATCCCTAGGGTCATGCCAAGTGATATGCCTTCTCCTCTTGCAACAGCAGCTGTTTTCATTATTTCATTGTTATGTTGCTTTAGAAAAGTGCTGCAGGGGTACTTTAAACTAAACACATAGGCAGGCATCACCCTGTAAATACAACAATAGCCTGATAGTTTTGATACTGTCAGTACCGCTAAACTTTACAGAGTATTTCTGTAAAGCAAACTTTCAATACAGATAGATTGCATGAATGAAAACTCTTAAAATAAAATTCTAAAACATCATTTACCTTAGGGTTTAGGAGTAAAATATTAAGTACTTCCAGAAACAGCTCAAATTAAATACTTGCTTTGTTTTGATAAGATAAAAATTTCTAAGTGACATGTACTAACCAACAACAGTAGGCTGTCAACTTTTTAAAAAAGTTTAGAAACCAATAATCAGAAATTAAAAATAATCTCATTACACACTGTTAGAACAATAACCTTAACTATGGAACCAACACATTAGCATTCATAACAACTCTCCTAGAGCTCTACTGAGAGATATTATCCCATTTCACTACCTTACCCTGCATGAGATAAACTCTAAAATATTTACTAGGTAAAAGATAGTGACTGATGTTACAGACAGTTTTATAGGACAAGTTTCCTAATGATGTTAAAAGAAGCAAATTATCTTCCTAAAACTAGCCAATTTTCTTTATTCCTCCTTTTTTTTTTTTTGTGCCATATTTATGACTGAAGAGCTATAGGCAAAAACCAATTTACATCTTCACAGTGCAAAATACAGTGAAGAAAAGACAAAGTGTGGATGTTTATATATGGTCATCAGATTATTTCCATTTTCCTTAAGTGTCTAAAGCCCAACAACACGAAACAATGCTCTGAAAATGGGAAATCAACTCCTGGGGGACAAAGTGCAGAGGTGCCATTCCCATGCCCACCCATATCACTACCTTCATCCTGAAAAAGGTGATGCTGGTCAGCAAATCCACTGTAGACTTCAGGTCCTGCAGCCGTTCCCGGCTGCTGGCTGGGAAGTTATTCTGTTGACAGAAAAGGGAAATCCTGTTAGAAAGCGCAGTCAGATCCATGCAAGGCTTCAAGCATGTGCTAAATAAGGAAACTGTCTTGGAAACATTTCCTGCTCAAGAAGCTTGCACCAGTCAAAACAACGCTCAGTAAATAAGGCCCTTTTGCTGCAGGAGCTTATCTGTTTGCTTAATTAAACAGCTTCTTATACAAAAGTGAAGTCCATAAATGCCAGAAGACTGACAGCCCTCTGCAGCAGGAAATCCCTCCTTGGATGTAGAGGGAGCAGGCTGGGAACAGCCTCACCCCTGGCAGCCCTGGCCTCTTCCCTGAGGTTGCTTGTGTGAGCCCTTTCCTTTCTGCACTCACTGCTTGGTTTTTCAGCTTCCCTTCTGAGATGCTGAGGGGTGTGGTGTACTTAAAACTTCTTCTCCAGAGAACTAAATGGGGCTGGGAAGGAAAAATGAGCACTGTTCCCTGTAAGAAGGTATTGTAACCACTCAGGCACCTGCAAGATTCCAAGATAACTTCTGTATCCTACAGTGTCCCCTGCTCTCTAATGCATTTATTTTATATCCTCTGCCCATCACCCTGCTGTCCACAGTCATAAGCACCTCCCTCTTTCACTCTCTGGGTCCCACTGAAATTAGAAGTCTTGTCCCTTCCAGATACATATTTGGGTATATGCACATAGGTATACATATGCATGTAAATACATATCCTGAATGCAGCAAGCTTTGCTTCTTACATTCCTCCCTTTCTGACCTCAGGCACTGCACCCTTTCCTACATTCCCACTCTTTCCAACCTCTGTCCTTTAACTGTGTTCATGTTCCTCAGCATGTTCTCACAATCAAGCTGATGTGATTGGTTTTGCTGTAAGTACAACAGCAAAGGCAATCTTCACTTGGGGAGTCTTTTCAGATTTGTACGTTCAGAAATTATTAGATACTGAGGTAAAAAAGGGCAGAGGGGAACAAGTGTTCACTTTTTATTGAGGACTTGCAGAAAAATACACAATCTCTTGGCAGTAGTAACTGACTTCACTGCAAACAGTTTAATGCTCTTTGCATTCATCTGTAGATGCTCATTCTGATACAACTCTCCCTTTAAAGTTAAGTTGTCCACACGTGGACTCTCTGGAACTCAGGGTATTTATCAAAATCAAAGACTTCCAAGGGTCAAGATCTAAGTACAAACCACTGAATGAATGTAAAATGCCATCTCCTGTCTTGAAAGCTGCAAAATAACACCTTTTCTTCAAGTATTTAACTTGTCCTTCAGGGGTCTTAAAATAGTTTCTAAATGCTCTCAAATTGCTTCAGTCACTTCTCTAAATATAAAGCCAATTAGATAACACCTGAATTATTTAAACTACACAAATCTTCCCTGGTCTTTTATGTAAGATCTTACTTGTTTGTGCACAGTTCAGTTGCATTAGCCACTGAAAAACAGCTTTTAATGAAGACCAAGCAAACAAAAAAAGCATCACTGCTAGAAATTCCTATTGCCATGCACTGATAATTTTCCTTCTGCTACTTGGTGGATCAGTGCTCTATTCAGACCATCTCTTACTAGTAATGTAGCTTTAGAATAGCTCTTCACACTATATTCCTTTTATCTTCTTTTGCATCTTGCCCCTTTTCCTTTTTGTTCTGTCTTCCTAATGCACTTCTCTTAGTCTGCTTGTGTTTTTCTCCTCTATGTGTTTTTCTGTGTTTCAGACAAATGCACTAACCAGAAGCGGATCCAGTTTAAAATAAATTAAATCAAAGCTCACATTTTGCCATTTCTAAAGGTTTTGATGAACTAGTCACAAATCCAAATAATATAACCAGGAATTTAAGAGGAAAAAACCAAAACAAGTCACATGATAAGACTATACCGACCCTGGAGTAGCAAAGAAAGAAGGAAAGGAGAGTGTTTGTGAAGCCTCTTAGACTAATGCCAACATTTAAAACTCATGTCTTCACAGTATGTTGAAGTGGGGAAAATCTCAAATCTGAGAATACATCTTGTAGATCCAGAGTCAGGAACACTGATTTGAGTTCGCCAAACCTGGAATAAGTGACAACATGGCTGCAGGTCTTCTAAAATGTTTCTGTCATACTAGGGAAGAATAAGTCTGTTTTCCCTTTTCAGATGATATCTGAAATAGCTGATAAGAGTAATTCAAATAATTTAATCCAATCCAACCTGAATTTCTGGCAGAGTATCAGAGATGAGCATAGTTCACAAACCTCAAATTATTTCGGGAGTCTTGAGGAAGTTATAATGGAAGGAAAAAACATAGTCTAAGTTTTATTCATAAGGAAAACTAAATGGTATACTTGAGCAACAAGTTTGTCATGACAATTCCTTAAGACACAAACTACACAAAAAGTTAGAACCATAAGAGAAATCCAAATGGTGTGTTTACCCCCTGCCCACCAGAATGGCTGAAAGGACTCTATTTATTCCCACTCACCCTGTACATGGAGAGATCAATCCGAAGTGAATTATGAAGCTGGTCCAGAAGTTTCACAAATCGTTCTTTCTGTTGAGCAGAAAACACCAATAAACATCACACATCATCACTGTCCAATCGATGTTCAAAGCAAGCAGCAGGGTATCAGGTAATTAGTGTCAGATCTCACGAGAGCGGGAGGAGGAAATATGGATACATGGCTTTGTGCAAACAGTGTTTTCTTTCGATTCTTGGATTTACTTTCAAACTGTAATTATTTCTGAAGTCTGTGTAATATTACAATTTTCAGAAAAACACTCCATTACCACTCTGAAGTAGAGGCAGAACAGAAAACCCTCTGATTTCTAGTCTGCAATTTACACCAAACTTGTATTTAAGAGAAAATATTTATTCAGAGATGAATAAAGTACAGGCACAAAAAAGGATCTAATTCAGAGCAATGACACAGCTCCAAGGTCTTATCTATTAGTTCAGTGACAAGTATTACAGGCTTCTTGCGACATATCTTCTTGAGGTCAGGTTTCTCCACTGGATTCTGATTTGGTATTGTGAACACCTCCTCAGTCTATTTATGAATTTTCAATCTGATGGGAAGCATGAGCTTTTCCAAATATTTTTCCAGCATACTCAAATTCAAAAGTTATATAAAAAATATTTTAAACATTAGGGAGGTAGACATTTCCTGTGGTTCTGGTTTTTCCTTGTTCCTTAAAGCAGTTGCTAATTTTAAAAACAAAGTTCTAAAATTACCAGATCGCATAGTATATTTTACCAACAGTATCAACACACAGAATTTAGTATTATTTGCTCATTCCATACGATCTGTGCTCTAGTGTAATGTGAACATAAAGAATAAACATCACAATGTATTACACTGTTATCGAAAATGTGTGATGATGACAACCACAAACCCATGCTTTGTCTAGTCTGTAAGAGTTTTGCTGCTTCCAACTCCTCACAGATTTAATGTTCCTTAAACAGAAGTTATTTATTGAAAGGTGGAAGCACCATAGGTGAACTACAGAAGCGCAATTGTAACATCACCAAATACACAAACATACCCCAAAATTGGAGGCTGCAAAGCGGTCCGAAGCAGACACGTTTGTGGAGGCAGTGGTGTGTGCATAATAAGCATTGATATTGGCAAGTAAGGTGCTCATCACAGCTGGCACGCCTGGGCACATGTATTTAGAGGAGAGACACGCAAAATGCCTGCAAAAGGACAGTTCTGTAAGTCATTCTGGTCTGTTTTGTGTTGTAAGTCTTGACTTTATCCCTTTAATAGACCCCTTGCGCTGGCAGGTACCATGAACAGATGCATGTTTCATTCCTTTACATAGAGCTCCAGCATCTCAGAGAGATGCCATTTACACGACAGCTCAAAACAGGAAAAATCCCTTCGCTACAGCCCTTCCCAGATCATAAACCAGCTTCTCAGCCATTTGTTGCCAACAGCTTGTGATTTGGGGATACCCTGGGTCCTGACGCCAATTCCTAGAACCAAGCCTGACACAAGGTAATCTATATAATCTGCTGCTGCTAGAGGCAGACACAGGTTCTGAGGTGACATGAGGCAGCAGCAACTGGAAAGCATTAATGCCCAGAGGGANGGTAAGTAAAGTTCATTCCAACAGGTAGGAGAGTTGAGCCATTTTTAAAATGGAATCCTCAGAGATCCCAAACAAAATCTAGAAACTATTTTCCAAATGTAGCTTTACCCTTAAGGCACTCACAGAATAGTCTGGGTTGGGAAGGACATTGAAAGGTCATCTTGTCTAACCTCTGAAGTGAACAGGGGCACGTTGACCAAAGTCCCTGATTTTGAACATNAGGCTGCAAAGCGGTCCGAAGCAGACACGTTTGTGGAGGCAGTGGTGTGTGCATAATAAGCATTGATATTGGCAAGTAAGGTGCTCATCACAGCTGGCACGCCTGGGCACATGTATTTAGAGGAGAGACACGCAAAATGCCTGCAAAAGGACAGTTCTGTAAGTCATTCTGGTCTGTTTTGTGTTGTAAGTCTTGACTTTATCCCTTTAATAGACCCCTTGCGCTGGCAGGTACCATGAACAGATGCATGTTTCATTCCTTTACATAGAGCTCCAGCATCTCAGAGAGATGCCATTTACACGACAGCTCAAAACAGGAAAAATCCCTTCGCTACAGCCCTTCCCAGATCATAAACCAGCTTCTCAGCCATTTGTTGCCAACAGCTTGTGATTTGGGGATACCCTGGGTCCTGACGCCAATTCCTAGAACCAAGCCTGACACAAGGTAATCTATATAATCTGCTGCTGCTAGAGGCAGACACAGGTTCTGAGGTGACATGAGGCAGCAGCAACTGGAAAGCATTAATGCCCAGAGGGAGCACACACTGGTATTTCTGTGCTGCACTGATAGGTGATTACTCATGGCTGACCCTTCCAGCCTGCAGGAAGCATGGAAACTCATTTGCATTTTCCCATTCCCTCATTAAATGCAAGGAATCCTCCTTCAGGAAATCTCAAAATTATGCCAGGAGCACCCAGGTTTATGAAANTCTACCACTTCTCTGGGCAGCCTCACTGTAAAAACTTTCTTTCTTTTATCTACCCTCTTCAAATTTAAAATCTTGCTTGGTACATGCATGATACTTACATAGCAATTGGCCATTTAGGCACTTGAAATACAAACACATAAAATGGCTTTGTTTAGCTTTAAAAAGAGAAAGTTTGAGGAGTGAGGATCTAATCAATGTCTTGACTACTTGGCAAAGAGGGAAGGGTTAAATCACAAAATCATTAAGGTTGGACAAGGCTTCTGAGATCATGGAGTCCAGCTATTAATGCAGCACTGCCATGTCCAGCATTAAACCACATCCCAAAGCGCCACAGCCACACATTTTTGAACACTTCCAAGCATGGCAACTCCACCATTTCCCTGGGGAGCCAGTCACTGACAAGACAGAGCCAGGCCAAACTCCATTTAGAGGGAAGACTAAAAGACAGGCAGCAATACTCAGCAGCTACAGCATAGGCAATTCAAAGTGTGATTTTTCCAGTTTAGATTTCAACCAGGAATTTCTTCCCCAGAGTACTACAGCCTGAGAGGCAGGAGCCGAGAGAGGCAGCAGACCTTCATCCTTGGAAATTTTCTACGTACTGAAAGAGCCCTGAGCAGCCTGGTCCAACTTTCAAGTTAGTCCTGCTGCAAGCAGTGACCAGGCCTCCAGGAAAACCTTCTGATTCTTTTCTGTTTTGGCTTAAACCAATAGGCAGAAAAGCTGCTTGCAAGGTGATGTAAGTACAGTTCCTAACTCATCCAAGGGCCCAGAACCCAAAACTTTCAGTTTCTAATAATAAAGAGTTCACTTTTTTCTGCCATACTTTATACTATATTTCAAATAAGAAACGAGGTAAGCATAGCACTACTAGTCTTTAAGAAGAAGAATGACTAATCCCAAACCCAAGAAAAATATAGTGACAAGGAAAAGGTTCTTTGAAGATGAAGAACTGCATTAGCCTAGCTCCAAAGCGGACAAATCAGTGGCTCCATTACTCAAACTTTCTTATAAATGCCTTCAGCAGCACCTGGGAAATCGGTCACTTCAAAGGACTGTAACAATTGCCGCAACAGATGTGGAGGACAAATACTTTCACAAAACCTCATCCCTTCTCACTTCATCAGAAATCTTCAGTGGGAACCCTGCGCAGTATCTTTTTAACAGATACTCTTAAAACAAGAATGTCTCAGCCACCAATAATAATATATGGTCATTTACATTAGTGAAGTAGTGTTAGTTTTTGAATTAGTTCTAAAGGTGTTCCCACAAAGTGTTCAGATAGAAGCTTAGTTCCAGCACTTTGAGAGACATCAATTTCTAGATTTAGAGGAAACTGGTGATTCAGAGACAGGCAGTCTCTCCCTGCTCGCAGTAAGCCCCATAAGGAGCAGCTGTCACTGCCAAGCCTCTCATTACCAATACACTTCATCATCTAAATAGTAAGAGTCACATCAATTAGTTACACCAATTATCTGCACTAAAGACCACATGAAATGCATCTTACGTCATGGCCTGGTATATTGATTCAATGCCGTAACGCATTGCAAATTCATCCACAATTTCTTGAGCTGTCTCATCAAAATACACCTTCCATGCATCATCTCCTTTGGCATCAGGGATCTTCACCACCCCATTCCCTTGCACATCTGTGAGATGGTGAAAGAGGTTCTGAAAGACAAAACAGAAGTTTGCATGTGAGGCTGCTGAAGCCTCTAAGCAAGATTCATGAAGAGCCTGGAACTGCTGAGGTGGTGGCACTAACACAAATTTCTTTGTTCTCCTTTTTCCTTCCCCCTACCCACTATGTATTTTCTGCTTTGGCCTTCTTTTCTCCTTGAGTGCCCAAAGCTGAATTTTTTGCATGCATACCTACAACTTTACCCAGCACACATTGTGAACATCCTTCAGTGCTCTGAAACCATACACTAATTAGTTTCCTGAAACCTACACATTTCTGTCCTCAGAAAGAAATGCCTTAATATGGACAAGCTATTTAAACTAGCTGACGTTACAGCTCTGTGTCAGCATTGTAATTATTATTATACAGCAGAACAGTCCAAACAGGGTTTTTTCTCCTGAGAAGGATACCCTTAAGATCACTCCTAGCAACTAGACACTTGCATTATTATTCATCATAACCTTTCACTTTATCTAACACTGCAAAAGTTTTCAACTATCACTGCTGTGCAGAAATTGCACAATCAGCTCAGTGGGTTTTTCAGTAATCCTCAAATTCAAGTCACTTGCAGATTCATCAGCCTTTCAGACAGCTGGCTCCCTGCAGTAAGGGGAGCAAAAGTCTAATGATCTCATTAGTAGCTAGAGGACTCTGCTTTACACTACTATTTTTCCTGATTAAATTATTCTTGCTGTAAATCACCTTCATTTTAGAATACACAAATGAAAGAAGGTGATACTTAAAAAGAGACCTATTTGCAAAAAAAAAATAAAAAATCAGCAAGTCATTATGGATGTTCCAAAAAAAAAAAGGAAAGAAAAAAAAAAAACCAGCTTACCAAACAGAAGCCATCACTGAATTAAAAAACAAATATGGATGGAAGAAACAACACAGCCTACTAAAAGAAGCCTACTAATGTTATTTTAAGCTCTGTGTCTGTCCTACAGAGAGCTCCTTGGTAAGGCCAGAAGACACGACAGGGCTAATCCAGCCCAGCATGTGGATAAATATATTGATGAACAATCCTTTCTGTGATACAACTGTCCTTGCCTATGGTGAATTTACTTAAACCTCACTGGACTTCAGGATATTCTTGTATATAGGGCTCTGACTACTCTTCCTTATTCAGGCACTTGGAGACTCACCCAGCCACCTGCCTTCTCTTTGACACAGACAGTCTGGGCATGATGCATCTTGCCAAGATAGGGTTTTTCCTTCAGTGCTTCTCATAAGTCATCTTTGGGTTTCTCCCAACTTCTGCAGCATTGTCTGCCCAGCTCAGTCCATTCTGAGACAGGTCAGTACCCAGTAACCTCAGCTGATATTCTGTTTTCCAACAGAACAGAACAGTTCTGCTTCCCCAAACAGTTGTTCATAATTACACACAAGTGTAGCAGCACAACAGAATTTATACCACTAATATCTGCATCACTCAATGGTCAAAGACCTTCCCCATCATAATTTACTCATAAAGCATTTTAGTATGCTTTCTTTACAGAAAGACATAGATACACTGCGTGTTGAAAACATCACTCAAGAAATGTCAGAGGTTTCTCCACACTGAACTCGTGTGGAGCTCAGAGTGGAATCAATGCCCGATCTCTGCCTCACAGTAGCACAGCTGTGACAGTGGGACAGAGCGAGCCAGCCAGACCCCAGCATGGGGGAGATAGCCTAAAGCTGCCTTTGCCTCTCTGACAAATGCAGGTCTGATGATTCAGTGTGTGTTACCAGGCCTGCATAGCAGGGAAAAGAAAGCTCACCTAGGGCAAAGGGGCACGTTCCAAGGAAATAAAGGTCAGAAAATTGCTTCTTCAGTAGTCAGAAGGAACATGGTGATGTTCCTATTTCTTACCTCATGAAGGCAAGTGTACTGAATATGATATGGAGCCACCTTCTCCTCGCCTTTGATCTCCACATTGATTTGCAGACGAATAGCCCCGGACACTGCAGACTTATCTGTTCTTTTCTCTAGAAGGAAAAAAACCCCAGCAATTATATGAATTGGTCATGCTCAGAGCACAGACATTTTGGGGTGACAACACTGGCAAAGATACTGCTGGAAGCTCAGGCTGAGTCACCTCAGAGAAAACTTTCTCTTTTCTTTCAAAACATGGAATACTAAGTAGACATCAGCAAAACAACTGCCATGATACACCCTCAATATGACACATCCAGCTAGAACTACCTACATTTTTTTAGACATAAGACAGCCTTCCTGTCAGCAAATGTGCTATAAGGTCTTGGATTCAGTCAGCTGAACTAGCACCACCAAGGACAGATTCCTTTCCTGAGAAGAGGGCTGAATGATGTGGAATTCTTTTCCCTAATTTCACCATAGCCCTTAACTCCTGGGAATTGCTGGCTGTCCTTATCAAGAAGATTTTGGATCTCCTTCCATTATTACTGTGCCTGTCAACTCAGCACCCCCTGGTTACTTGCTAGTACTTTCTACAGCAATCACTGGGAGAGGTCTCAACAACTTGCCGGCCCGTGCAGTGCACTAGATGGTTTTATAGTCTGGTAAAACGTTTGTGTTAGAGCAAAAAGAAAAGGACACAGGACAGTATGCCTCAAGCACAGGTGGAATACAGTCCTGCTCCAAGCATTTCATCCATTGTACTTTTCAAGTGCCTGACAGAGGAAACCTATCAACCTTCTGACATGTTATACTCCTCTCCATTTTAACTAGGATCAGCTTTGCGGCAGCTCTGCATCATGTGCCCCTTGAAACCACGTAAGGTGGTTTTTTCCTTTCTTGCAAATTGCCAACATGCATCCAAGTGCTCTCAAACATTCCCAAACTAACATATGATGCTTTCAGTCCCAAGGCACTGCTCACCAAGGTTGTACCACACATCCATTTCTCCGCTCAGAGTACGAACTTCAATGATTGTCTGCCCCAGGAAATCATCTGACTCGCGTTTCAGTCTCTGCTTGACACGAGACTTGATGTCATCATCTTCATCCCATACTCGCACCTTGATCCGGTCAGAGGAATTATGGCACTCACTGCAAACAGTAGAAATGTAATTTTAAGAGTGCATAATGAAGCCAATGTTTATATGCTACATGCTTCACGCTCCTCTTGACCCACTCATTCACCATTAGAGGGATGTATTAGCAAAATGAAACAATGCCTATTTATTTAAAAGTGGAGCATCTGATATGAACTACACAACAACCTTTTGGTGCACTCTAAATGCTCCTGTGACATGGCAGATACTGCACTCCAGATGCAAGCTGAAGGACTGCCCTTGCCCCAACCTCAACCACCAACTTCACACTTACTAAGTGCCTGTGACTCTCCTGCTCTTCCTCCCTCTCAGCAGCAGCTCCCAGACTTGAGAATTCTCTTCAGAGTTTTTTGTGAAGCTAAAAGAAGCTAGGGAATAGCTAGGCTGGTAAATGCTTTCATATACCCCCAAAAAATGATGATGAGCATCTCACTGGTTTCAATAGCTCGCTCCATCAATGACCTGTTCAGCTGTATGTGCTAAGGGTTATCTGTCTTTATGCAGTATCTAGGACAGCACAGTCAAGGCCTGTGACAAAAAACCTTCATGCTGGTTTTCAAAAAAGGACAGATAGCTCAGGTGGAGGGAGATTTAGTCACAAAAGAGTAGTGTATCAAGGCACAATACATTACAATCAAATGATACACATATTGTCTGAAGAGAAAGGGTGGGGTACAGTAATTACAATATTGGTATTTAATTTCTAGAATTCATTCTGCCCATTGTTCACAGCTTAGACTGATACTTTGTGCTCTGGGCAGATCAATAAAGACATTTCCATTAACAGAAGCAGTTTACTGTTTGATAAATTGGAGCCCTCCAGTTTAATGCACAGGCAGAATATGCAGATTCTCCCTCTTTTTCAGGTATTCAGATACCTCCTGTAAATCCAAACAGGCTCTTGGATGTCAGAAGTGGGTAGAAGAACCATATTATACAAGTTCTGCTCATTTACAGGGCATGCAATAAAGCAATTTGAATGCTCATATGAGACCATGACAAGGGTGATTACTCACCATAACCACTACAAATGTCTACCCTCAAGCAAATAAAACCTATGAAAACAGGCAACTGCTGCTGAAGGCCTGTTTTCCAGCCTTTTAAACAATAACATGCTGCATCTGTTGCTAGGCAACAGGGAGACGGAAGAAATGGGTCAGAAGAGATCTGCTAAGCCTGGTCAATAGGATGTGGCAGTGACTGGTATGAGCATGCTCTCCACCAAGAAACCATTTGGACTCTTATTGCCATTACTGTGATTAAGGACAATGTTTAACAGATGTCCATGCGGCTCCTACTGATTTTTCCAGTAGAGAGGAATCACATGGACAAGGTTAGAGGTAATACTACACAGTTCTGATCATGGACAGAGCACATCGCTGCTCCCTGCCTGTCCTGTGCAATCAAACCTGTATTTAGAGTTCACAAGAAAAGAGGTTCGATGTTTGTCTCCTGCCTTTATTCTCACCTCCCTCTTCTTTTACTTCAAGAATGTCTTCCTTAAATAAACCATGCACCAAGCATTCACAAGCAGGGAATGCTTGGCCTTGCTTCTCATTGTAGCTCTCAAATTTATCTGAGTATATTGTCATATTTACCAGCAACACAGCATAAGCATGTGAAAGAAATGCTCTGTTCCTGACATGGTGTGGAAATGTACAGCCTGTCAGTATTGAACAGGCTCAATGTTCAGAAATGCATGGGTGCCTAAAAACAGACTGGCACACGCTGCCATTTACAATGCATCAGTAAGTTAAGCCTTGACCTCTTTAGACCTCACCTTCTGGTGTGACAGTTGTCAGGACTGCTTTGATCTTGTGTCTTTGCCACTAATGGTCTTTCCTTAAGGAAAACATTCACTGTTCAGGCCTAAATCTAACTTAGGCAGTCCCACATGCATCATCCCACGCTCCTGAGGTGGCTGGCTATCATCCTTCACTCAACTACAGCAGCATAACTCAGTGCTAAATGCTACAGGAAACTTTCCAGTACCAATTACCGAGCTACTGAAGCTTCTATTTTACCATACCTTTCTCTGCTGTTTTTAAGAGACTGCTCAGTTTGTTTTCTTTATATTGGTCCCTTGCCAGAGAGTGAGCTTTATCACTTGTTCACAGTAGCTGAAAGCCTTGAGCTTGTGGCACACCATAAAGCATCTAGGTCTGTAAGAACCACAGTCCGTGCTTTTGGTGAAGTAAGACATTGTGTCAAATCCAGTTCACCTTCCAGAGAGCACCCCAAAACAGAACCATGAATACTGGGAGACTTGGGCTTGCTGACTGGTAAAAGGTTTTCTAACTAAAGATATTGCTTCCAATTTGTCACAGTGTCACGACTCTGTAAGACTGTGGCTAACAAGCTCTGCTGCTAGAAGCTTTCCCTTTCATTAATACAGGAGCTGGCACATTTCTCAAAATGCCTGCCCCACTTCTTGCTATGTTTTTATGAAGCTTGATTTCACTGTGTGCACACATATGTCTGTCCATCCTCCCACAGCCGAGCTCCCACAGCTTTCCCAGGAGGATGCAGAGAAAAAGAAACACTCTGTGACCCCACTGAAAGGAAAATTATCAAACACTTTTGGGTTCATTTCAGAATGCAAGAGACTGGAAACCATGTTTGCTACTTATATGGCTCAAAAACTGTCTCTATTTTATCCATATTGTCTTGATCTTTACAGTGGTACCACTTCTATATTTCAAGATATCAAATAAAGTAATATTTTCCAGAAACAGCACATCAAACTTACAAGAAAAATTAAAATCAAACAAATCATGATTTTTATTTCTTTTCCATTAAGTTGTCGTGCCTGAAGCCAGTGGTTGCTGTAGTGGAAGCAGCTGAGCTTGGTTCTGCTGACTTGCTCTTTATCCCGCTCTCTACCTACAACTCTTCTGCCCCTTTGGTCTTATCCAGCAGCAAAGCCCCAGTACCCACACACACATCCCCTGCACTGTCAATATTTGGGTCTCTTCCCATGCCCAGTTAGCAACTGGGCTGGGGGGGAAGCACGCGAGCACACGAAGCCGTAGTTAATTCTGTTCTGCACACACAGTGACATGCCCACACACACAGTAATTAGTATATTGGTGGCTAAACAGAACAAGCAACTGTTGAATTTACAGTATAGTTCCTCCCACAATGAAGTTAGTAATTTGCATCCTTCTAATCTAGCTCTAACTTCTGAAAAAAAACAAAACAAAACAAAAAAATCATAGAAAGTGATTCTTAGTTCTGAGGCCCCTGCCCATCTGTAAAGCTTGGGCCAAAATATGGAGACAAAGAAAAACAAAAGTGTATAAAAATCACCAGAACACCATTTTTGAACCAATGATAGGTACTTTGAAACAAAGAAGTCCAACATTTGCACTGAATTTGCTCATTTTGCCTTGCAGAGCTGACAGGCTCATAAAGACAAAACACAACAAGTAAGTTTAAGCAAGAACAGACAATGAAAGTGAAGGACCAGAGGAAGCAACAATATTCTGCAGATTTAAAAGTCAGTTCAAGCCCAGAATCAAATAATTTTATTGTATTTTGATATTAAAAATATTTATGGTTCAAAGAGTCTAGTGCATATCTGTATTTTGATATTCTGTGAGCAGTTTCCTTTCTGTGTCACCGCTGATGCAGCTCTCAAGAAGGGCTTGTAAATTTTCACAGTACAGTGCAGTGGACATTTCAGACAATGACACAGAAAGAGAAAGAAAAAAAGTGCAGCGCTGCTCAAAGAAATAATGGCTGAGTCCAAGAGGTGGGGAAAGGCACAGGAGAGAACAGATCAGCAAGACTTTAGGACTTGTGATCATTTCAGGAGGACAGCTTTGCTTCTGTGGAGCAAAGCTCAAAAAAAAGATAAGCAATTTTTTGGAAAATGAGAAAGGAAGGAATAGCTGTACAACCAGTATGAGAAGGTCCAGCAAAAATTTATAACAACATACAGAGAGAGGAGAAAAAAAGGTTCTCTTGGAAAGTGGTGTGGCTGAAAAAGCAGGAAGATTTGGATGTGGTTCAAATTATGTGCCATGACACAGCAGCTCTGTTGTGGCCAACCTCAGTGGGAATGGAAGACCGAAAATTTCTCAGAACATGTTCATTTTTAAACAATGACAAGACTCCTCTACTGGGGAGAAGAAAGGACAGTGGAGAAAACACCAAAGGCAAAACTAGAGTGGTAAGTGGATGAAGGAAAAATCCTTAGTACCTTAGAAGTTAAGCACGACAGCACAATAATATGCCCTGAGAGCCAGTTGTTGCTAAGAACAAAGAAATGAGTTTTCTGTTCTTACTAGCATGAAGTTCTTTTCTTAGGGGAACAAGTACAATCATTTGCTGTTACTCAATGCTACAACACCAACTGACAAATTAATGGTGCAGTTCTAACTACAAAGAGCAGATAAAGTGATTCCGAGCATTACATCCCTAGCTACATTAACTCAGCTTTCCAACAAGTGCTTGCCACAAGACCTCAACTCTGCATTCAAATTTAAGTCACACTGGTAACTGAGCAGGGAAACAAGTGCTGTTTTATCAGATTGCCAGTTTCAGCAGTATCTGTGGTACTGGGAGAATAATGAAAGCAAGAAAAACTGGATGGCCCCTACCACATGGTGAAGGGCAGAGTTACAGTGCCATTTATAAATACACTGGTCTCAGAAGGGGAAGTCTAAAATACTTCTCTGGAACAGTTACATATAACCAGAGATAACTGAAAGATGCTGAGCCTGACAACAGGTTCAGCAGTTGAAAGGAAAATTGAGGAACCAAATAGAAGCTTTTGTGTGACAAGCCAGTTGTGAGCTGAGCAATACCACCATTCCCGAAGGATTAACAGGAACATGTATCACGTGGGCTCTGCACGTCCTAGTAAAATACTGATTATCTGCTTGCAGGAGGTACTGCATTTGTTTTAACTCAGTTATTCTTCTGCAGTGAGAAAGAATAAACATGCCTCTTGCAAACTGTTCAGTGACAATGTAATCTGTTCCAGGCAATGATTTCACACCCACCGTTCAAAGCATCAGACACAGCTGTACTCAGACCATACAACAGGGGTATTACTGTAAAATGAACGACTTTTGCACCCAGGCCAAGAAAAACATCAACACCCTGTTTGAATCCAGTAACTTTTAGTGTTCATAGTCATTAAAGACTATAGTGTTCCCTGAATAAACAGTACAGACCAGCAGCCTCCAAACAAAAACAGAGCTCTCCCTTTAAAGCAGAAACTCTGTCCTGAGATCAGGTCTATCCTCCTAAACGCTGTCTGATATTGTAAACCAAGAAAATGGATGCTCAGCTTCAGCCTTTATGAAAAAAAGATTCCAGGAACCCTGCGATTTCCACTGACAGTCCAAAACACATCTAAATGGGGAATTACTGTCTTGTTCTAATTGCACTGAATATGGCAAAAATAGCTGCCTTCTAATATTACTGGACAGCTTCCTAAGGAAATGAGAGTTACACAGACTTGTTATGAAAGCTTCTACATTCCAACAAGTTTTGTGAAAAAAATAACAGCTAGATGGAGAAGAGAAACCCATACCAGCTGCTGTCCCTGGAAAGCCTGCAGCCAGCTGGCTCCCATGTACCAATCCATACAGACAACTCGAAATCCGACTGCAGGCAGGACACTTGCTGCCTCCTCTCCAGGCAGAGTTTAGGGCAAAGGAAGAGAGCTGAAGGCAGAGGGGGAAAATGCACATGGCAAAAGGAGGAAGCCAGCTATAAGCCTGCTCATCGTAACTACAGGAAAGAAACTGGGGTTTACTGCAAAAGCGAATGGGATATAAAGCCAAGGGAATTAGGGTGCCTGCTCAGAGAACAACATGTTTGTATTGCAGGAATGGCTGGAGTCCCCCATTAAGCTTCATGCTGCTAGGCATCACATATGCAGAGTCTCTGCATCAAGCCAGCAACTCTTTGAACTTAGCAGAAAAATCAACACCTTGTATTTTCAAAGGTCTTCAAACTCCAATGAAATGTACAAAAATCTCTCCATAATGACACATTTCCTAAAGCCATTGATGTAAACATACAAAGATAATTTTCAGAAAGAAACAGGACCTGCAAATCACTTGCTCAGGCAACATAAATACACTGCAAGAACTGGTCATTAATCTAAGCAGATGCCTAGAGTTACACAGGCTAGTAATGACCTAAATAGCACTTATAATGGAAACCCAAAGTGCTTTCAACCTTGTCTTTTCTAAAATACGGTTCTAAATCTGGACTTCCAAATTGGGTCAAGCCTACCACAACATTTTTTTTCCCTGAGAACATATGGAAAAGGAACAAAGCCATTTTTAGGGAGAGGTATTTAAGTTAATATACTTTTCCATCCATCACTGTAACTAAACACAAAAAACCCTATTTGAAATAGGCTGCTGCAGCCTTAAAATTTAAAACTTGTTTAAGCTGCTTTTAATAAACTTCACTGAGTCTCTAGAAAGAATTATAGTACTCACCTGTACATAGTCTGCCTCAATTCATGCCATGGATTACAATAACAATGCTATAATTATAATGACTGATGCACACAGATTTCTGGCTCTGTATTCAACCTTTGAAAAGACACTGGAATTGTGTTCATATAAAAGGCACTGGGCACCTAATGAACACCAGCTACAAACAAGTCCACCAAGCCAGACAGAAAAGGAACAGCAATAGCTGACATTCACATTAGTAATTGACCTGACCTCTCTCTACTTACACATTTTGTCCCTGTTGAAATGTTAAACCATTTTCAGCCCCAAACTTTTCATATGTCTACTGCAAGGCTTACAATAACTAACAGCACACCTTTCTCTCACTATAAGAAATTAATGTCATTCGAAGAATCAAAGACATATTCTTGCCAAAGCTTTTAGAATTGACAATCTCTTGATTGTCCCGACAATCTCTTATAAAAAAGCTTGGGATGTAACGGGTATTTTTGGCTTTGCATATGTTGATTTAAATTTCCATTTCATTAGGGGGTAGAAAATTTTAGAATTTTTTTAAGAGTTGTAAGCTGCAAAAAGATCCATCATTTCAAAATAGAAAGACGGGTGCGCAGAAGACCAGTGCTGCACACATTTCCAAATTACTCTCTCCTCATCCAGCAGAAGATGAGCTTTGACATCTGCTAATGAAATGACATGCCGAATCCAGTATTGAATGCTCTCCTGCCATCAGTCTGGACACTGTGCTCATTCCCTTCATCTCCTTCTGCTATTCCAGGGAAATTAAGACAACAACTATACCACAGGCAAGACAGAAAGCAGCATCAACTCCAAAGCCTAACAGCATGTTATCTGCTGAATCACAGACATGGCGATAAAGTCCAAACACTGGCACTGTTAAAACTGTGA
The DNA here is from genome assembly GCA_013396755.1 of Sclerurus mexicanus. Lineage (NCBI taxonomy): Eukaryota > Metazoa > Chordata > Aves > Passeriformes > Furnariidae > Sclerurus > Sclerurus mexicanus. The sequence continues at coordinate 630,678 of VWZF01000641.1, read as the reverse complement.
CATTTATCACGTTGTGCTATCTATCTTTAAACAGAGTATTTGTTGAAGCACCTAAAATTAGAAGGGAACACACTGCAAATACCATGGTAACTACTTGGCATGGTAAATCAAGGTCCTTAAGGCTCCCACACAGACTTACTGCTATTGTGACTAGAGTTATTCGAATGGCACCTAAGCATACTTACTACTTATCAAGCAGCAATGTTACCTTGGATTAAACTAAGAATAAAGTCAAGGGCTTACTTGCTCAAAATAGCACTAAGATTTTTCTGACATTAATGAGTAGCTCAAAACTGCTTAAAAATAGTTTTGTTTGTCCTGTATATTGTAAAGACAAAGCTGGGCTGACATAAACCTGACTTGAAAACACAAACAAATTACACTTTGCAGAGAGAACTACCCCCAGGCAGTTTAGGAAAGAACAGGGAAGGAAGGAGATGGTGCAATGGAAGAGCTTACACATTAAAGGAAATAAAGATTTTTGAGGTCAAATGAGATCACCCAGAATCTTCAGAAAATCCTTGCTGGATTTAATATCTCCACTTTGTTTTACAACATGTTCAATGACAAATTGAGGGTACTGTTTGTTTATTCAATAAAAGCAGAGTGGAACAATACATTCTGTGTGTTGCTGATATCTAAAGAATTGTGCCTCCAGTCTTTGCTTTCGATTCAGACATCAATACCTTGGTCATCTTGAAAGCTCCCTCAAGAAACAATAACTCTCTGGAGTTATTGTTAGATTGATTTTCCAAAATGGAAAGAAGAGACTTCTGGTGTCACAGACAACTGAGAGCTAATTACCTTTAGACTTTGTTGCCAAGCACCAGTAGCAGGTCACAGCAACAGGTCATGGGAAGTTTGTTTAGTCTTTTACATAAATTTTACCTTCATATTACACAGAATTTTGTTAGCCAGGAGCAATAGTCACTCACAAATATTTTCCTTTCTCTCTAGCATTCTCTAGAAACATCAATACAAAAGTGTTTATAAGGCAGACAATTTGTATACACAAAAGGAAGATGGGATAAATAAGTGTGATCTACACACACTGTTAAAATTGTCAACTCTCCACACACACACACACACACACACACACAAAGCTGAGGGAAAATAGAACCCTCCCAGATTACAGGCGATGTGGGAATGCATTCTGACAGAGAAGACAAAGCTGTCAAAGTACAGACCATACAAACAGGTAAAATGAGGGTGAGACTCCTTTTAAGAGCACTTACAAGTAAAACTTCTCTTCCCATACAGGGTTCAGATTCCCAAAAATCGTTTTTGTCCTCTTCTTTGTTTTACCCACTTGAACAGTTACATATGGATCGCTGGACCCAGTCTTGTCTTTGGCCTGCAGACCTTGAGCACACACCACTGAAAGGGAAAGAGAAGGGTTACCACCACCATATGACCAGACGTGTCCAAACACCATGTGCAGCAGCAGCTCACAGTGGCCAGAGAAACAGGAATATCAGTCATGAGAGCATTTCTGATGAGCCTCAGCCCCCGGTGCACTACAGTGCCTGCAGGAGAAGTATGTCCATCCACTACCTCCACGCACACTGAGCAGAAGGAGACACAAGTCAGAGGAGCATTCTCTTCCTGTCCTCTCTACCCTCACACCAACTCTCTCTTACTTTAGGCTCCCAAGAGAGACCAAGAGAACCCACGACTGCCTCACTCACCGGTGATTGTGATCTTTGCTGACCATTTTGAGGTGCCATCAAGCACACTCTGCTTCACCGTCTTCATCTGCTGAGCATGTGTCATTTTGCTCTCACAAAACACGTCTCTGATCAAGTCAAAGATCTCTGGCTTGTTTCGCTCCCGGATTTTCATGCGATCCTTCATTGCCATGATGAAATTCTGGGTTCGGTCTTCAGCTCCATGCTTTGAGCTTTTCTCTGCTGCTCCTGTGCACCAGAAAGCATGCAAAGCTCATCAGAAACAAGCAAACACAAGATCACATTTCACTGAATCTGGACAGCAGGATCAAAGCCACAAGTTACGCTCTGCACCATGGCTCTTGCTATTGACTTTTACACTCAGTCCCCCCAGTTTCAACACAGACACAGAGAATCTGGACCACTGGGAGGTGCGATGGGATAATTAGTCTATAAACAGGGATCAGATTGCTCTCCTGACAACAAACTGATTTAACATCCTTACCACTGAGGAAGACCCAGAAATGAGGTTCTTAGATTAAGAGCAGACATCAGCATGCCCCCTGCTCTCCTCACCTTGCTTTCAATAAATAAATCCCTGCTTGGGCAAGTGCTAAGAAGAGGACATAAGACCTCCATTAAAAACAGTATTTAGAAGCTTGTCTCAATGTTGCACTTCAGCACCACAGAAGAGAAATTCAGATGGCTCAACACTGTCAGCATTTCCTACCCCTGTGGAACCATCCTGTTGGATCAGGCATCAAGCTGCAGACACACAGAGTGCCTCCTTGGATGCCACTCTGTTTTATCAATTTGAATGCAGATAAATTATCAATTTCTAGAATTGCACAGGTATGTTAACTACACAAAATACCTATAAGGTAGCAAATTCAGGAGTTAAAACCTTAGGCCTTTATAGGCATGGGGCACTAGTACAGTATCCAGCAGCTGGAAACACAAGAGCCAGGCACAGAGTCTGGAACTGCAATTCAGGTATTCAGCCTGGATCTGGAAAAAAAGAAGCATCTGGCCGCTTGCACACCTCTTAGAAAATGTAGAAGTTTATAACATTATGAGGTAAGACTACTCCCACAACTGACTGCTTCCTACTCAATTCTGACAGTCATTTTTACTGTCAAAATTTAAAGACTGACTATTGTGTCAGATGTGAGACATACATTAATGAAAGCACTGACATGAGCTAACAGCAGATAACCCATCTGTGAAATGAAAAACAGGAACACAAGATTGCACACAGTTTCTCTACACGGTGTCTGCAGCAATTTCAAGTTATGACCTTAAATCAGATTAAGTTAAAACAGTATAAAAGTCTTGTGAACACAATCATAATCTGTTTAGTATAATATGCTTTTGCTTGTTTTTCTTCTCCAGGATAGTTTAATTAAAGCAAGTTTAGTCCTGGAAAAATTACCTTCATTCAGGTGTTCACCAAATATTATATTACCTTAATACGTATTAAAGCAGGTGCAAGTCTGTGCAAAGGGAGCTAGCAATCACAAAGATACACAAAACTTTTCTTCCAGAAGAAGTAGCCAAATGTGATATCTGGAGCAGCTTTAGTAAGTTTTGCATATGAAACTGTTCCAGCAGGTAGTGACCAAATATGAACATAGTTTGTATTTACACTCACACAGGACCCCCAGAAGTACAACATAACACAGAACCCTGTTAACAGGCTCAGCAGGATGGCCAGAGATTAGTGCTGCCTGAAGATACCCATGTCTAGGGCCTTCACTCTAACACCTTTCACCAGGACTAAATTCACTTCAGTGAAGAAACAAAGCTATTATAATTTCCACCATCCACACCAAAGAGAATAAAACACAGTTTGGAAGAAACTATGACCACTGAAGTGACAGAAGTTCATTAAGAACACTGCATAACAAGGCATGCTATTAAGGACCTGGGTGTAAAACAAGCCATAATTTTACACTGCCTGAGTATTTTTTCATTTTTCTTGCTAGAGGCTTGATGTTCTGTATTTAATATAGTACAACAAAATGTACATGCCCCAGAGTTTCCTGTTGTTGGCTAAAGATGAAATGAAATCAAAATACTGGAATTAATTACGGAGTCCCTGCTGTTTCTACTCACCGGTGATGAACCTAACATTTATTAAAGGAATATGAAACCAAAATGATACCAGGGGCTATACTTTGAACTTCACATAAAAAGTGCTATTCAGTTTTAACAGAACCAGGTCTTGTGGGGATGAAGGTAGGCTCTATACTGTAAATGCAGAGCTAGAGAAAATTACTGGGAAATCAGGAAAGGTCAAACTGAACAATTTGCCTTTCCCAGCTGTAATTCTGAAATCTCTCATGATCCAAAGAAACCGGCTCTGCCCTGACCTTTCTGACTTTAAGGAAATTAAGAACTAACTTCAAACATTAAGAGTTTGTGTTATGCATGAGAGGAATGCCCCATTTCAGAATTACTTTCTAAATAAATTACTAGCCAGGCAGCCTGTGGGGTGGCATGGTCTGCATCACTGCCTTAATGCAAACACTCCAGAAGCATCAAATCATTCTTTAGAATGCAAACCTGGGCAAATGATGGAGTTCTAGTTAAAAACATGATTAACATCCCCACAACCTGCAGAGCCTTTGCACAGTGGATTTATCCTTCTGCAAGCCTAGCAGCAGTCCAGGGCACCCTGGGTTGCAGGATGTGCAAGCCATGTCACAGAGAACTCCTAGAGCCCTCCCTTTAGTCACCTCTAAGGCTTAGCTCTGCCTTCTGACTTCAGAGGAAACCCTGCACCTTCATCCATGCTGCTTCCCCACTCTGCCCAAATAATTTGTCTAGATACGGCAGCTCCATTATTCCTTCCCTGGTCTCTCTCTTCCTGCAGAGGTCGTACCTGAACTGCAGTGGAAAAGCCAGAATCAGAGAGATGCCTTATTTAACAATATAGACTAATGGAGAAGAGACAGTGTCTGTTCTGCTGTCTCAACAACACACTCTTAATTTTAACATCTGCTTCTTGGTACAAAACCAAGAGAATTTTCAAAACAACCACTGGGGGACTAATTAACTATGATGTATCTGTTTTGAACCCAAAACATGTCACTATACTGAATGGCAGAGGATGCTTTTCCTGTTGTTGGACTGGGATTGTGTTTCTTCAGGCTGCAAAGAGGATTTTGACCAGTGGATCAGCATTCCAAGTCCTGTGAATGGCAAGTAAAAGGCATTGGAATATACAAGTAACATGTACAGTATTACAGGAATGTTCCAGGCTTTCTTTCTCTCTTCCTTTCTAGGACTGAGTTATTAGTGAATTTATGACTGGAAACAGAAAGCAAATATGTCTATATTGGGAATTGTATTGATACAGCTATTAGTAAACCACCAGTGCTGCTATTCTATGCTTTAACAAGAAAAAGTCAAGAAAGCAACAGTGGCAGGATAGAAGGCAGCTGTTCAGTAGGCGGATAATGCTTAGAAATTATATATTCCTGAAACTTAAAATAGATATTGAAGTTTCAAATAAAGGTATCCCTTCCTCCCTCTGTGCAAATATTTTCCTACACAGAACTCTGGGAGCAAACAAATGTTCATCACCATGGTGTCTAACCATCATTCAACCCAGAAGCCAAGATGAATATCACAAGAGTGACTTAATCAGTCTCACTAACAGTCCCCTCACTGGCTCAGTCTCAGGACTGCAGCCTCTGAATTCAGAGTACAACACACACACAGGTTTCTCATCCAAGAAGCAACAAACACATCTGCCTTCCAGTCCTGAGTTACAAAGCACTGAGTAACTCCAAAGGTGAACGAACAACCCAGAAGACAAAGCAGTACAAAAGCAGGGCATTCAGTAATGCAGCCCTAAGGGCTCATGTGAAGGTCTCTAAGGTTTGTTGCTCCAGCACACCATAAAAAGAAGCACTAACAAAGACACAAGACTACAGACCTCATGTTCAATAGTAGTTTGAAGATTGAGATCTCATTTCCCCATTTTCAAGACCTCCAGAGGACTAGATTCTGTTATCCCAAGAAAATGTCTTTTCTCAGATTTAACTGTAATCTACTGAGGACTAGATTAGCATCACTTCAAAAAAACCTAAGACAGTTACAGACACAGATTGCTATGGTTTTTCAAAAGCTACCCTTGAACTGTACAGGTCTCTTTTACTAGTATCTTGCTAACAAAATGTCCTTCTCTTCCACGCTCTTCATAATTACTTCTATGCATTTGGTCCTTGGTATCCTACACATCCATCCCTAAATTTACTCTTCCTTTGATACCAACATTGCCCAACCTGCTGTAATTTACTTAGTACTACACCAATACCCAAGGCAAGAGATAAAAGATCTTTTTCCAAAAGCTTTGCATGCTATGGGGATGTTAAAAGCCATTTCTCCATCCATTTTCAGCCAAGTAAGACAGGAAATTACCCATGCAGCAGAGATTTCAACTACTTCCAAAAGTAGCAGAAGTAGCTCTCTAAAAAGAGAGCACCATCCCTGAGCGAGTATTTCTGAGCTTATGATAAAAAGGTAAGTGTCCTATCACCACAACAATAGCTTCTGAATACCTACAATACTATAAACTACGTGGCTGCAGTACACATCCACAACTGATTTCAGTTCACTGCACTTCAAACATCACTAGTTCATGGATGCATGAACCAGTCTGCAAATGGGTTTTGATGTAAATTGCAACAAAGCATTGCTGAATCTGAATATTTCATCAGTGTAGTCCCACACATTTGTTTAGTGTATCAGATACCCTGTTTCTTAAAAACATAGCGAGTAAGAAAAGCTCAGAAGAAATAACCAAACTTAATTCTAAGAGACTTGGGGAAAGAGATTTATTTATTTTCCCCAGAAAGATACAAAGGAAAGAAGATGGATAAACAGCACATTCTGATTCTAAGGAATAAAACCCCAGGTGTCTACCAAAATCTTACGGCATAGACAATGACCAAACTGAAAATTCATTTTACCTCAATGCAACATTTTCTGGAAGACTTACATAGATTGAAGGGAAGATATATCCTGAGGCATCAAGGTGTAATCAATGGAATTGTATTTGTTCCCAGTCTGAAAATTCATTTTACTCCATTGCAACATTTTCTGGAAGCCTTAAATAGACCTAAGTGAAGATATGTCTTGAGAACGTTCTGGAGTTTTTTGCCAACAGCAACAATAAAGCATCTGTTAGGAAAAAATCCCTCCTGAGTTCAGTAAACAAGAAAGTTCAGTCTTGAATTTACTGGATCTCTAAACCGCTGTTTGTCCACCAGGACCCATTTCTCATTCCTCAAGCACGGACTATGTTCTTCAAATATATATTAAAAAAAAATTTAATCTCTCCACAGTTAGAAGGATTTTAGCATGAACATGCCAAAGCAAAGAACACAGTTGCCTCAAAATGCCTCTTAATAGACTTCTAGTGTTGATAACAATTGTTTTTCCATTCCAGAAGAACATTCACATATTGATTCCACCATTTTCTTCACCGCTAGCACTAACCTCTGCCTTCTTTGTCTTTTAATTACACAATTATCATCTTCAGTTTCCTTTACATCTCTCTCTCAGCTAATGATACCCTCTATACTCACAGTGGATAACCCTGCAGACCCTGGTTCACAGTCTCTCTATTTTCCTTGTTCTGATGCTGGACAGGTATAACTCAGTAAATAAAATTTATGCTTGGTTGGGTTTTGCCTTTTTACATGCTTCACACATTTTAGGCCCAGTGTATTTTCAGCTGTTCCCTCACTGTTTCTGTAACTCTGCACAATGAAGTATCCTGAGTTTACATTTTGAAAGAAAATGTGAAAACATCATGAAAACATCCGCAACTCTGAATAAGTAACAAGTTCTTAATGTTTTGCCAGATATGAGAAGTAGAGTAATTTCCAGTTGTTTCTTCGGAAAATGCAAACTATTGCCTTCACCACATCCCACAGTACAACTGCATAAGCTTATGTAATTACAACTGGAGAGTAGAAAACCTTCCCTCATGGTTATTTTTCAGAGGCTGTTCCAGAGACTCCCTGTTCTCAGGGCATCTGAATCACTGAAGTTGTCTTCTTCCACCTTTAATTTTCTTACAGCAAATTTAGCCCCTTTTTCTTTTGTAAACAGTAGGCTTAAACAGATCATCTTTTCTCCCCTGTGCTTACCTCCCTTTTTCCCAACATGGTGCAAGCATAAACAGGTTCAAACAAGGATTAAACCAATTCACAGAGACATCACTGCCAGCTATGAAACAGAATCTACTGCTCAGAAAGGCTTTAAGCCATGGAAATCTGTAGGCTGCAAGAGTAAGTCAGAGTCACAGCAGGTGCCCTACATGCACATCTTACACCTCTTCCTTGGGCTCCATAACATCACTTCAGAAACACTCTAGCAGGACAGATCTAGTACAGCTATTATTGCTTTCTTGAAACAGTATGATTCCTCTCCTCCTGTCCCACACTGCCAAGCCTCTCTTTTGAAAGATTAACAAATTCATGCCATCCTCCCTCAAGACAGTCTCATATTTTCCCCATCACCACTGAACTCTCCGCAATACCCATCCCAGTCTGAAGTCTCCCTTCTTGAACTTGAATATCCACGACTTTTCTCTGCAGGAAAATGTTTCCTCTTAGTCATCACTAATTCTTAAATTTTTTCCCAATTGTTCCAGACTTCATGACCACTGCTCTGTTCAATATAGCTCTGTTTTCTTGCTGATGCAAAGCTAATTTTCCTCTGTTCTCCATAGCATTTTCTCCATACTGAGATATCACTACTCCCTTGCAGCATTACATGCTGGGTATACATCAGATTGTGTCAGAAAACTGAGTTATAACTGAATTACATTCTCCTGGACCAAATGCACCACCCCAGCTCTTTGCTTAGTCACAAAAAGGTCGCAACAAGCCAAGGTGCCAATGATGCAACAGTTCTAATACTATAAACTCACCCTGCAACCCTCAAAGACAAATCTAGAATGACTAAGCAACTAAGGGACAGAGATATTCTGTAATTATCAGATGCATCTTAAAAATAGGTCGCTGCAAATAGTCCTAGTCCTAACTATGACAAATTCAAGACTGCACGCATCGAAAAAACAAGTATAAACAACATCCTTTTGGGGTGTTAAGAAAGGCCGTAAGACAAAAAGGTGACCTATTATCCACTGGTATCCCCTGCTGGATCATCCAGCCTGGCTTTCCCAAACAACTACAGTCTGAGGCAGATACCAAATTTGACTTTTACATTCCTATAATCGCTCGCAGGCATTTGCAGTAAGTCTGTTTATACTTCAGAAACTTTCTGATTCCTTAGACTTAGTCCATCAAGCTGCAATGACAAGAAAAGCAGTAGTGAACAGAAACAGCCCCACCTTCCTACTCAAGATTTAACACATATGGCAGAAATTTATATTCCATTTAGACCAAGATATTTTCCTCTCAAGCAGGAATATAAATTTCAGACCAAATTAAGAAACAGTTCTACAAGCAAACAAAAATAACGCGACCAAGGCAGATGACTAAATGAATATTTTTCTCTATTTTTGTCTTTAATCAAACTTCTTCTAAATTTCTACATTGTTTGTATAAGGTCTCCTTTATTCTGCAAAGTCACAAAGTTCCTTGAAGAGATGGCTTAGCTTTTTTACACTGCAGAAATAAAAACCCCAACAAAATATGGAGGAATGCTAGTAAAAAGGTGAAATACTGCTCATACACACAAACAATACCTTTGTATCTGACCCCACCACCTCTGCTGACTCAGCCCCAAGTCTCCAAAGAAATTCAGCCATGAGGACCTATTGCTAAAAACACAAAACACCTTCCCAACCTGCTCTAGAAACAGAGAATCCAAGCTCAGCCATGGACTCTATCCCCTAAGCAGGAACCCAGTGCTGCTCTGCAGAGCTTAAAACAGTGATACAGGCTGATGGCTGGAGCAGGCAACCTGACTGGGATACCAGGGCAGGGGGGACAGAACAAATATCAGAATATTCAGCCTCACACCCTATTCACCCAGCCCACTGCCTCTCTTCCATGCAGGCTATGTTAGCAAACACACCACCTGAGCTGACAAAAAGTAAAACAAGCAAACAAAAACAACAACTAGATATGAAAGATTCAGGAAATACACTTCTTTTTAAAGCACATAAAGCACAATGCTGCAAAGTCCTTACGCATCAGTGGAGCTGTCTGCATCCACAGGGCAATGGGGACAGGCTTAGCCCAATGGCACCTCTCCAGAAAATACACAGTTGCTTTAGTAACTGCAGCTTCACTGATCCCTGAGATATCACCAATACATTTAGCAAAGCTCTGGTATCACTTTTGGAACAGCCACACTCCACTGGACGCTACTCACTCTGTAAGCAGTCAGCGTTGAGCAAGTCTTGGCACTTCTCATGGCACTTGACTCCACATTCCCCGCAGCGCATTCCCTGCCGTGCAATACCCCACAGCAGCCCCTCACATTCATAGCAGTAGGTAGGAGTTGTGGCTGTCCACACTTCAAAGTTGTGTGGGGTCGTACAAGAGATGGGGTAAATTAAGGCTTGCAAGGTCTTCTTATAGACATGAGATTTCTGAAAGGCAAGAGCACACATAAACCCCACATCCAGCAAGGTGACTGAGCCTGTTTTTACTGGTTGACACATGAGTTTCAAAGAAAAATGCACAAGCAGTGCAATAAATCCACACATTTGGAATAGACAAATTTATCAAACTTTTACAAGGGGTGTCAGAAGATAGACACCCTTGCGCCTCCAAAAATCTTTCTCCAGCATTTAAAAAAGTGAAAGAGGTGAAAGACAAAAATTAAGGTTTATGGATGAGGAATATCTTGCATAAAGCAAGTTTCACACACTGTCCCCCATGGTGGGCAGCACAGAAGAAAATGGTGAGATTACTGAGTCTGAGAAGTGTTTGGACAACGCTCCCAAGCCTGTGGTGTGACCCTTGGGGTGTTCTGTGCAGGGCCAGGAGTTGGACTCGATGATACTGATGGGTCCCTTGAAACTCAGCATATTCTGTGATTCTATGAGTCTACATTTTTCAAGATTATATTGATATATTTAATGTTATTTTTTGCATGTTTAGTTCCTTAAAAAAATTATACATGAAGCTCCATCTGTATTTCTAGATGGCTCTGCATCCCAGAGAGACAAATCCCTTTAATTTGCTTACTAGAAGTTAACAGAAGCCAAGCAACTATCCCACTTACCAGCTCTTCATCTTTGAGGGATGTTCTAGTGGCCATTGCTGAGGTAATTCCGGCTTTCCGGGACTGAACCAGTGACTAAGAAGGAAGAAAGTTTGTTATTCATCACCAATATTTAGAAGTGCAATGGTACTACATACCCAGAGCTGTGAGCAAGGGGACTCTGTCATGCTTGATGCCAAACCAGCTGTCTGTTGCATTCAAGTCGGTTTCTTAAATGACAGGTCACATCTCAGAAGAGTGAAATGTATATTCCGAAAGGTCTCCAACTTGTTTACATCTGCCCAGAACCAGTCCCATTCTAGTAAATTTGTATTTGTTTCTCTGGTAAGAACTGTCAACAAAAACCTGGGTTCCTATCTCCACTCCTATGTTCTAGTAGCAACAATAATTCTTCTATTGCCTAATGTCAGCACAGGGGACTCACTTTTCTGTATCTAACTTCATTCATATCCAGAAGATTATTTCATCAGTTTTATAACATACATCAAAACCCCAAAATATGACAGTAAAACGGTTACAAATAACCAGGATAAAAAAAAGGGAGTGGGTTGGGAGCAGAGGTTTGAATGTGCTGGTGTATCACATTCATTGGCCATCACTGAACACAATGAACTGTGCCTTCCTCTCAAGGAACTGTCTTTCACATCCCCCCCAGTGTTGTTTTGCAGCTGTGGACAGCACAGGGCAGTGCCTTTGCAGCACCTCACAGTGGCATTCACAGGATTTCTACAGCAAGCCACTCCAGTTAGATGAAGGCAGAGAAGGAAATTAGAGGTGGCAGCATTTGCTTTGAAATCACCAAACTGCATCAGGAGCCTCCATTTATGCTCTGCTTTATGCTGTTTGAAGAGAAACTGAAAAAGTTCATTCCCCCAGTGATGGAGCAGGACAGAGTGCTGGATATACATGCACTGCAATGCTTCAGGTTCAAAACAAGAAGCAAAGAAGTGGAGGGAAAATAAGGTAAAACAATTTATTTTTCTTTGCTGAAGACTTTATAGATAGTCTTTAGCTTCACTTACCATGGCCTGTGAAGAGAGAGAATGAAAGCATTCAAGGGAAGTAACACAAGTTAATGCCATTATTGCAAAGATTTAAGATACAAGCAGTTAGCTAGACTCATAGTAAGCTTCCCATGCATAAGCTGGCAGAGAAAATTGCATGCATCTTCTCACGAGTTACAGGATATGGAAACTTTGGTCTTTCAGCTGTTACAGCATTTCTCCCAAGTATGAAATTGCTACGTGTACTGAATACAGCCAACAGAAAACCATTTGTCCTGCAGAAGCCTTATTTCACCATATCATACAAGCATATGAAACTTGTCCTCATTACTCGCTTGGTTCTCCTGCTTCCTCAGTGCAGAAGCCTACTGGCAATATTGCAAATAGCTTTTAAAATCCAAGCACATATGCTCATTTATCCATCCTCTGAAATCCCAACCTTCTGGTGAGTTGCTAAACCTCACATGGACATTATAACTTTCCCTAAGTTATGAGATTTTTTGGAAAACACTTAAAAATAATGCAGGCCTAAAAGTAACCAAATATTTTGTGTAGAATAACAAGGAAAAAGAACATGAAAAATACCTTAATTCCATCAAATTAATGAAAACGCCTACAAAACTGTAGCTCATTCTAACTGAGATTTTTTTTCAAGCACAACTCCTAACTCTTTAGTACAAGAATTAATTTAACAAAATGGGAAACTTTCAGCTTCTCAAAGTGCCAAAGACTGTTATCACATCCTGAAAAAGTAAAGCCAGCTGCACTAATGGCTGTGTGGCACAAGAGAAACAAACAGATCTCTTACCAGGTCACTGACAAGTGGAATTGGCTTTTTTTTGCGTAGATCAGGCATGCTATCGATGCCATAGAGACCACCTGCAGGCCTGGAAATTCAGGAGGAGAAGAAAAAAACATTAATTAACTTAGGGTTGGGAGGGGAGAGGAGGGGGATGCTTTACTGGAGGAATAAAAATCAGTCAGAAGATTATACTTCAGAAAGTGTAAAGTTAATGCCAAAACCAATTCAGTGTTGGTCTTCTTCACACCCAACAATCCAGACACTCCTGCCTGGCATTGGTGCTTAGGAGAGAGCATGTCAAAGAGGATCAGCCCTGGGGCAGGATGCTATCTTCTTATTTGAGGCCAGAACATCCTTAATCCTGGCCCATGAGGTCCATACAATTATGAGGAAAAACCTGGCATCTGAGGAGAAAGGAGATTATTTTTATTCCTCTAGAAGAGACCATTTGTGGTGCTCAGCATTTCAAGCCATGTACACACAAAAGCTGCCATTTGCTGGTGGAAGTGGCGATGGAGCAGAAGAGCCATTGCCCCAGCAACAGTCAGAGCCTGAGGAAATAAAACACTATAACCTGCTTCACTCACAACAAGATCAGTCTGGATGGTTATGCCTGGAACATGCCGTTCAGTGGCAACACCACATGGATGTAATCCCGTACTTAAGCAGGTCTATTAATTCATCTTAAAGGCACCCAGTAAATGCATCCATCTGTAAGGACTTTAGACTTGCTTTTTGCTAAGGCTGGAAACTGAGAACACACTGCTGTGACTCCATGCCTTGAACATCCAGCCCACCAAGCAAAACCAACAGCCCCTGTCACTGGACTCTGACATTCCCCATCTCCACGCTGCTCTCATGCCTTGCTAACATTAAGAATAAGGTTCCTGAGGCCTTTTCCTTGACTACACAGACTGTAAAGGAACCCTCTGCCTCTCCATCCTTAGCTGTTCATTTTCACCCCATACCACACTGGCTCACACCTTTTAGCATTTGTATGACAAACTGGATGGCACTTTCTGCTGCCTGTTTTGCTGATTTGGTACACCTGACCCAGCCAAAACGCTTTAGGACACCACAACTACACCAAAAAGGAGTATGGGACAAACTGTTCTTACAGTAGAAACCACACATAGAATTACCCTTTCTAGCAATCCAGGAAATCAAACTGCCACTATGAATTTGCACATGCCATGAAAATTGGGAGGCTGATAAGTGAGAAGAGGCAACCTGCACCCCTAAGAAAGCAAGACCTACTGAAACCCACTTAAATCCAGACAAAAGTAAAAAAAAAAAACAACTAGGGTGATCAAACATAACAGCAGGCCATGCTCGAGGATGGATGAGGATGTCATGATACAGCCTAGCACATGGCTGTGTCAAAGAGGAAAACAGCCTGTTATCACAGAAACATGCAAAGAATTGCAATGTGCAAAGAAGAGTGTAATTGACTCTTGGTGGGGTGTGGGAAGGTGACATGTCCGAGCTAGGGTTGAGCTGACAGCTGTTGCTGGCTGAACCAGCCTGGTGGGAGGGAAGGTGAGCACTCACATGTAGCTGAGCGAACTATGCCAGCTCCACATGCAGGTGGAGTCACATTTGCACAGCCCCTCCGTGCTCCTGACACAGCATCTGCAGCCACTGGGAATGGGAGGCAAACTCAGACAGGAGAAAGGTGGAGGTTTATAGCAAACTACTGAAATATTTGACCAAGGATGAGAACAGTTCTCCCAACACTGGAAATCCTCACAGCAACGTGACACTGTACTTTTTATTAGAGGCTGTCCTCATTTCCAAAGGAGAATTACATAAAAACTTTTTGCCCAAGTTACACTGCAAAAATCCCTTCTGACTTATTACAGAAAAATCTCACCTACACCAAGAAATAAGAAATACCTGCATAGTGTGTTTATATTTTCAGAAATATTACTGCCAGACTTACTGGGAAAATGAAACACGGAATTTTGTCTGTTGCCCTAGTGTTACAAATCCTTTCTGAAATTAGTGACACTGTTTCACGGCAAAAGAGGTCTCACGGAAAACCACCCAGATAATGCCAAGAACCCCCCAATTACTTAATCCACCACAGAGCTTATTGAAAAGGTGGGGTCATGGATTTGTGTAGAATCACTTGAAATATGAAAGCATATACAAAACAGAATGGGACTGTCTATAAGCTGAAAAGATGCAGCAAGATTGTCACAAGTAATAATCCAGAGTCAATGCTTCTGCTAACAGTCAATTGCACAGTCGGGAATTTACACTTCTTTTCTACATGATTTACAATGATTTTTTTTTTCTAATTCAGTTGAAAGGAAACTGTGATATTCTAATATTTCCCAGGAAACCAAAAAACATTAAAATTGCACGTTTTATACATACAAGATGAGCCTATACAAATTACTGTGCTTGAGAAACATGTCTAGTTACAACTTGGTGTCTTCTAAAATATTTTGGATTGATTGAGGTTTATGAGAAAACCAGTGGCAAGCCATGACAACAAACATATTTTAAAGGTGCTTGTATTTGTCACTGAAGAGAGGCGTCCCAGCACCCAGCTAGTTATACACTTAAATGACCCACTTTTAGCTTGTTAATATACGTAAATAAATACATTCAGCAATAATTCTTAATTTTCAAAAGTCTTGTGCTTTCAGCTACCTCAGTCTCTTTATTCAAGCACAATTGCTACCACGCTTCATAAAATTACAGCAATTGCACAGAGAGAAGAACTAACAGTGCCTCAAATACGTAGCTTTATGTGTAATAAGGTAACTCTCCTCTGCAGTGAAAGTAATATTTATAGCATTATTATGGAGAGCTGTATTGAGGAGTGAAAAGCATTTCTGTATGAGAAGATTTGCACTAATGAATAAAATATATAGATATTACACCCAGAGACTGATCCATAATACCAATTGTACCTTTTTTTTTAAATGATCTCTCCAAAGCCAGTGATTACAGACAGGGAGATACTTTTGCATTATTCTAGAAGTGAGAGTATCTTGAAGCACGTATTCATCTCTTAATATAAGTTTTATCACACAGAAGCTTCCATGAAATCTTGAAAATTTAAGCAAGCAAAGGTGGTTTGCAATGACAGAAGATGATTATTTCGTTCAAAGGACACGACTACTTTTCATATTGAAGGAACAACTCCAAACATAAATGCTTAAATATACTTTGAGGCTAATAAGCCACAATGTGGCTAAGGATAGAATTAAAGGTTTATCCCTCATAACCACCTTCTCTGGAAATCCCATGCATGGGGAATACAGTGAGTATGACAAACTTTTGTCAAAACTACATTAGCCACACAGTTTTGTTATATTTCACACAGAGAGGAAAAAAATTACAGACTAGAGCAAACATTGGCTTGAATTGACAAAACACATTTTTCAGTATTTCAGGACTGGTAGGTGTATTCATCTTTCAGGCTGGGAAATCATTTTGTGTGCACGAACCAATAAACTGGGTACACTGTCTCCTTGTTAAAGCAGGAGAAGGTGATGCTTATAGTTACTATAAATCACTGTCTCCTGCACCAGCAAATTGTCAGCTCTCCAGCAGCCCGCTCACCCCAGTCCTGGGCTCCCTGGAAAAGCACAGGGTTGCTAGGCAGCTCCAAGCATCTGCAGGTGATGCTTTGTGGGAATACCAACACAGCAGAATAATGACTCCAGAAGCAGAGAGCCATACAATGAAGCCTCCAACTTAACTTCACATTTTATTAGGGAAGCTTCCTTCAGCAGTATGAGAATCAACTTAGGCGTGTAGCAAGCCAACCTCTTCCTGAGATTTCAGGGCAAATCTGCTGCTACTGGCTGTCAGCTCCTATGGAGTGCCCCACCACCAAAATTAAGAGCCCTCATCATGCACCAGGCACATAACCTAGCACCCCATAAACTCAGTTACTGTCTCTTTTTTTGTGGTTATTTTTTTTTTTAACAGAGGATACTAGGGAAGCCACCATGCTGGCACCTGTTATGCAGAGTGTCATGCTGAAATTACAATCAGAATTTGTCTGCTTCATTTGCTGCCTGTAGTGTGCTATGGAGAGAATGCACAACCCCCCTCATTCTCATCTGTGCAAAACAGGCATGATGATCTCTACTTTAAAAATACAAACTGCAGTCATTTCTAGAGTTAATGCAGTTTTGACTGCTATAATGACCACAGAAATCATTGCAAAGACAGAAGACTTTCCCAAACCTATCTTCTTCTTCTAAGAGCAGAAGACACAGCACTTTCTCAGAGCTACTCCTTCCCCCTAATCTCTTCTCCCCCGGTACCACCAGTGACTGATTCCAGGAAACAGATTTAATCCAGACCACTCTGAGGTGCTCAGTAACAATTATTTAATACTGCCATAAGTACTTGCCACCAATACATTACAGATCATACATTGCAATTATAATCTTGTTCTTAAACACAGTTCTCGAAGAGCTGCACAGCCACCTCCAGCTGCTTCAGAGGACACTGAAATACAGCAGCAGCCTGGCCCTGTGTGAGGATTGGCCACTTGATCACTTCATTAAAAACATCAGAGATGCTGTTTTCACTCAGAATGAACTGCAGACCTTACTGTAATTATACATACAGGGAAACAAGATCTCAAAATACTACTTACCCTCCTTTGAGCCAGGGTGGTTTTGATGGATCAGCCACATCTTGGCCCTTAAATAGAGAAAGGGAAAAGAACAATATGAAATTAGTTTCTGAAAACATCAGAAGTGTTCAAATTATATTCTGAGGAAAGAGTAACAGACCACACTGCATGCAGGCAAATGCATACTGAAACTCATTCAAGCACCTCCAGTGACCAAGATGCCAGGATAAGTCATACAGACACAGACAGGCTATGCAATCTCACTGAACACCTATTAGGAATCTGAAGAGCCTGTTCAGTGCACCTCATCATTCAAAAGGCAGTCTTGAAAACCAGCTTTTCATTCCAACACAAACCAACATGTGTTATTGGAGAGCTCCTGTTACTAGAAGTCACCACTTAATCTGAATGTGGTCATAATGAAGATGTTACAAATTAAAAGCACTTGTATGAAATGCACAAATGACAGACCAACATGAACCCTTGCTCAAACACTTGTGAGCTTTGCTCATGCTCAAATGCAAAGACTCTTTATACCCCTAAGCAGAGAGGTCCCATTGCAGCTCCACCCATTCATATTAAAGTATTTCATTTCCAACAGGTGTGAAACAAGGGCCACTACTTGCAAGATGACTATGGGTGAACTGAAATCTCATGGGATATGATGGAAAACACAGACTGCAAATGTGAGAATTCATATTTATGAATTCGAACCATGTTCTTATGTTCATATTAGAATCATATTTATAGAGTGATGCTTTGTTTCTTCAAAAATTTTCAGTAGACTCATTATAAGTAATAAGGATTTAAACACTTGCAATGTACCTGGAGGAAATAAAAGGTTTTGGATAAGGGGAAAATGGTTACCTCTAAATGGAAACCTCCTTTGCAGATACAGATCATACATTTTCCTGCACCCTCTGAAAGAAATGTTGGTTTTTCAAACAGGACTAAGCAAGACACACTGCTAATAGCTAGCACTCCAATCTCAGAAAATCACATCTGCCAAGAGTACAAAGAGGCTACAACTTGCACGCAGTGGAAAACAAAGTATTTCCAGCCATGGAACTCACAACCTGAGAATCTACAAAGTACAGGAGTATGAGTCAGGAAATAAGATCCAAATTTTTGAAAGATAAAAGAGCTTTCTTTTAGGGATGTGTTCTCTTTTTTTTCCTGTCCAGTCCTTTGGGTAAGCTGTGGAACCCCAGAGTGTTAACAGGTGACAGAGAAGGTCTCCCAAGATGAGCAAGAAATAACCAAGAAAAACAAGTTTCTGTTTGAGGTCTCAACTTGAACAGAAGCAGAAGACCAAACTCTGCATTTGTGATAGGCAGATTTAAAGACTACATTAATTTTTATTATGTTATGTTTAAACAGACTGAACAAGATGACCTTATCCATAATGGAATGGACACTCCATCGTATGAACAATTGAACAGACACTTTTAAGGGATCAGAGAGGCCTGCAGAGCAGGGTAAGACCCACAGTCCAGCACAGTGCACATTTCCCTAGAGCTGGAGCAACACACCAGGCTCCAGCCTCCTGCAGGACAGACAGTGGTCCATGCATCACTGCTCCAGCTGTGCTCCCAAAACCCCTCAGCCTGAATCCTGCATTTCCTCTGCACAGATCTGAACCAACTGCTTGTCAAGAGAGAAGATTTTGTGAAGCAAATGCAACTAGATCCTTCTGAGTAAACAGGGGAGGACATATCTACCTTTGCTTTTGAACACTTGGAAGAGCTGTGGCTAGAAAGCAACGCTAAAATGGACAAAGGTTTTATATCAGACTGAGCTTGACACAGATGGTTCAGCTGAGCTGAATGACAGAGAAGAAGAAACAGAAATGTGGCAACATTTACTGGCAAGAGGAATTAGTTTAACAAACATATTTTCAAACATTTTACCTGAGAAACTCTAAATAAAAGTGACTGATATTTCACATTAACAGATCACAAAACAGCTTGTTCACTGCAGCCTGGAGACCACAAGAGCATCAATAATCTGTCTGGGGAAAAAAATCCAGGGAAAGCTGTTACCTCGCTGAGCGAATAACCATTTCCTAAGGGCAACCATGAGTCAACAGAGAAGAGCCAGGAATGTGGATGTAGGAAGGACAGAAAGTGTGATCAGGAAACAAACCTCCATCAGCTCCCAGATTTGAGATATGCCAAGTAAAAACTCCCAAGAGTTCCAGATAAATTATACTATTGCTCATTTAATTATTTTTACCACATCTTTTAGCCATGCAAATAAAAAGAAAAGAAGAGAAAGAGCATCTCTAGGGTCAAAATTCAAAATCATCTGGGTACAACAGCACAGAGCACAAGAGTGTTCAGTAAGTGACAAAACTGATGCAGGGCCAAGGCAGGTGATGGCTGTGGGGAAACAGGAGTTATCACCTGCTGAAAGGAAAATAAAGAGGTAATTTGCTTCAAGCAGCCTTCTTCCTGAGAAAATGTCAAGAGAACCAGCATGTGACATTCATCAAACTGGGGCTGATGCCTTGAGCCTGTAGAAGAGGCCATGCATACCCACAGTTAAGGTGTGTGGGGATGAAGGACATGTGATGTGAATTAATGTAGGATCATTCCTGGCTTCAACAGCTTGAAAGGCTTCTGAGCAAACCTGAAGGAAAGAATTAATATTGAGGCAACTGGAAAACAGGAATACATGTAACAGAGGCAAAACAAATTTGAAAATATTTTAAGATTTGTTTCACAAAGCAACTATTTTTTCTTTATACCATAAAATGAATGATGAGCTGAATTTTCATTTCAATAAGCAAGTTTTGATGCAATGCCATGTGACGTTAATAAGGCTGGATAAGCTGAGGAGGAGGAAGGAGCTTTAAGGTGGATAAACAAGTGAGCCAACCATGGACAATGCAGTAAGGATGCAAGTGGGAGTAAGCAGGATCTGCTGATAAAATCTGGAAATGACAAACACAGGATTATTATTGACACTGAACACGTATGTCCAGTGGAAAGAACTCACGGCAGTAAAGACTGCAACAATGGATGATCAAACATGGAACAAGTGGCAAGGTCAAATCCCCAAAGCCTGCTGTGAACTTGACTGCATAAAGGGTAAGTGGAGAAAAACATGTGACAATGGACTTGAGTTCTAGTCATGACACTGACCATAAGCCTCTATGATACAGCCATCCATAGAGTATGTCCAGTGAAATGTCTCCATAGAAGAAGCATAATTACCTTTGTACTGTGCTGGCAAGACCCCTTCAAAAAGGCACATGAAATCTGTTTAGTCTATACCAAAGTAAAAAGAATTCACCAAGGAATATGGCAAGAGCAGCTCAAGGATGTAAATACAATACCATAGGAGGAGAGCAAAACATCTTGCATACTCTAGCAAAAAGAACCTTTTCCTGTGTTTGCTCAATAGGCAGGAGAACGGGAGAAGAACTGCAGCTAATCATAAACAGAGGATGTAAATTCAAAGGTGCCTCACTGTGACAGGTCTATAGCAGCCTTTCAAAAGGAGAAGCAGACACCAAACCTAACTAGTTCTAAAGAAGGAAATTAAGAGGTTTATAGATGGCACAGTATCACACAGTGGCAGAGCACTGGAAGTCACCAAGACCTCTGCAGCCCCTTCTTGCACTAAGAACAGTCAAAGAACCAGAGGCTGCATCAGCTACAAGTGCTGGCACGAGGGTTAACAGACACTTCCACGAGTGCCAGCTAAAGTAATCCATGGTTTGCACCACTGCTGTGGGTAGGAACTCCTCCTATATTCCCTCCCCCACTTAAAGAAGGCAAACGGCATTGCTGTTCAGATGCTTTTGCTGTAGGAGGGGAATCTCCCACCCTCCAAAGGCAGCACTCAGACCAAGGCACAAAGAGGCTTCCAGCTGCTCTGGGACTTGCCACAGCCACGGATGTGCTGGAGCTCAGCCCACAGCAGCAGCCTGACTTGCTCACAGCCTGGGCAAGCAGCAGAAACAACAGGCAGGTGAGAAGAACACTGGAACAACTGTGAGAGCCAAAGCAAACAGGAGGGCAAAGGGAAAGAATATACATTTGACATCCAGTCATCCACATGCTGCATGTCACAAAGTATTCTCTGGCTTATGCCCCTAATCCACACAGCTCCATCACTTGATCTTTCCTTGAAAGCAGTCAAACCAGTCTGAATCTGAAATTACTTTTTTTAAAATCTCCAGTAAGGACATAACGGAGCACTGAAATGATGGAGAAGCAAACATGTAAACAAAACAGCCCATCACATCTTTATTTATTTTTTTTCCAATTTCTGATGCTGGTGGATGATATTTTTATATCTACTGTCCAACAAATAGCTTCAGCTGGGAAAGTACTTGCCACCCCAGAATTACAGTATATTCACTCACACTAAGGCATGCTGCAATCACTTGCTGAAAGGTCTTCTCCAAGTAATTATACTTTCTTATCTGCCAAAAAACAGTTAGCAAAACAATGCCAGTGACAGAGCAGCATAAAGTTAAGGCCCTGATTAAACAACGTAACAGACATAATCATTTAAGGCACAGTATTCAGTCACAGGGAAAGCAACATTTGGTGAAGCCTAATAATGAAACTACCAGGAGGTTTGCTTTCTCAGGAAAAGCAACAGCTAGGCTTACAAGTAATTTGAGAAGTTATTTAACAAAGCTGCAGATTTTAAATTTGCAAATTCTCTTACACACAAGAACATGCCTTAATGGCCAGAACAATTATGCACTTTTGTAGAAACAAAAGTCCATAAAATTGACAGAGGCTTAAAATAAAAAATAAAATAATAATAAAAAAAATTAAAAAAATCACCAAGTCTGGAGCAGCAGAAGGAAATGGAATAATATCCCCAGATCTGTCAGCCCACCATATAAATCCATCTCTCCACATAAAAGACTTCCTAACAATGTAACTTTTCATGATATTTAAATACTCTGTCTAGCACATTATCCTCTTAAGATAAAAAACAGATGTACAACATGGAAAGCTGCTTTATGCTGCTTTATTAAAAAGATAAAAAAAATCAATAATGACTTCTTATTTGTTTTGAAAATCATCCTAACTTGCTTTCAAATACCATGCTTTATTATTAAACTTCAAAAACCTTGGTTTAGATATAGGTTAATCTTAATCAGGCTAAAACAAGGAGCAACTATTTCACTGTCTAAATTAAACTTCTGGTCATGCCAGATTAGAGCATTTCTTCAGAGGCATTAGCAGAGTCAAACTGAAGTAAATTCTTCAAATTAAATGAGTCAGTCTGGTGGCTCAATGTCTTCACTGAACTCAAGTATGCTACATTTTACGTGGAATCCAAATCTGCAACAAACCAGGGGATTATTTCAAATTCATTCTGCATTCTGCAACAGCATAAATTTAATTAAGTACTGAAGAGCCCCAAAGGAAACTCCTTTCACGTGATGTATGGTCCAATACCACTAATTGCCAGGTGAGCAGTTTAAAGGAGGGTGCAGTGTTTTTGCACTGAAGCCAGAAGAAGACAGAATTTAACATAAATACTTGAGACTTATCTCAGCATTCCTGAAAAAGCATTAATGGACAGATATTTACCAGTAACAATGAAACAAGACTGCTGATACATGAGGCAACAAAGGTTGGGAATGCAAATTAATCAAACTCAATGGACGAGATCTGCATGGAGGCCAAAAGCCCTGGAACATTCAGCCTGCTCTCAGAAGCCAACTTAGCCTCATTCATACAACTAAGGGAGGGGGAGAAGCACTGCATCCACACAGCACAGATTCAAGAAAATAAAACAGTGGAGGACTCAAAAGTCATTAGTATCTCTGTATGAGGTACAGTTGCAAACACAGCTGTTGACAAAACACACAGCAGCCAACAAAATGATTCTGCAGATCCTCTTAGGAGGAAAGAGTCACCTGTTGCCCACAGCGTAAAAAGCAGAGAGTTCATGTGAATAAGTCCATGAGTAGAGAGGCAATAACTGTAGGTACTAAGTGAAAAGTCCTGCCATTCCCATGGGACACAGGGCCCTGCTCAAAGAAAAGTGAAGCCTGTAGCTACCTGGATGCTGGGACACCTTCCAGCATCCACTCTTGCTTAAACTCCATTTTATAGCCCATAGTGGTACTTTTGACTTTAATTGATGTAAGTGTATGAACCAGACAGAGATGAAATGAAATAATATAACTCAAGGAAAATGAGGATATACTTGGTTTAAACAAGAGTCATAAACAGGAAGACTGGCAAAGACAAGACAACTTGAACTCTGCTAACATGGTTCCTGTGAACATCACACACTCCCTAGAGCACCACAGGGAGGAGATCACTCCAAGCATTCATGTCCTCCCCTTTGTACAAGGTAATACGCACTGAACAGACTCTTAACTCATACACAGTTTTAAACAAAGCCTCTGACAACCATGACATGCTAAACTGATCCTCAGCGCCTCAGCGGGAGCAACTGGCTACATGGAGACAAGTCATGCACACAGTGGGTTTCAGAAAGAGATGCTGGTTACAAGGGACAACATGTACAACCTGGAGCTCTCCTCTACCTCCTTCTGCAAAGAGAAAAAAAAAAAAAAAAGAAGAGAAGAAGGAGAGGAACAAAAGTTAATAGACCAGATTTCTGCCACGAAGTCTGCAAACTGATTTCAGAAATTGGCGTAAAGATTTGCCACAAGTTGATAAAACATTTGTGCAGTGGAGTCTTCCCATGTGCTTCCTGGAACACACACCAGTCAATTACTCTCTTTCAATGAACCTCAAGTTAAATTAAACAAATTTCATCCACAACTGCACATGGATTAATATATATGCTTTTGAGACCTCTTTTTGGAGTTACAGTTCTTATCTTATTAACTGAAGAGTTTTAAATAATCTTAATACAGAACTGGAGCTGCTGTTTATCATACAGGAAGGAAAATCTGTATTTATTATACAGAGAAACAAAATTTATTCCCCCTTTCCCTCAGACAGCATCCACTGCCTGCATCTGAAGCATCCCCACTGCTTCCCTCCTCACCCCCTGCACATTTTGACCAGTATGAGGAAACTGGCAGCTCCCACAGAACACATTCTGCTTTTGCAAATACCATAACGCAGAGAGATATTTTCTGGGTTTATACATCAAGGCAATTTCCCTCTGAGGAAAAAAAAAAATAAATCCAGAAGCCTCCTACACTAAATCTCATGTTTATGGATAGGCAATTTCAAGGCTAGTAAAGTTACATGAGAGTCATACTCAAAACTTCCGGTGCAGACATGATATTTTTTAAGTCCTCCAATCGGATAATTCTCTCTCTGCACAGAATAATCATATTGCTCATCTGCATATGAAAGATGGAGGGTAAGGAATATCTTCATGGCAACAGGAGACACTCAAATTGGTTTAAAAGCAAAAATAGTTTTTGAAGTTACTGTCTACATGGGTGTAATTACAGACATGCAATCACTAAGACAGGAAAATAGAGAAGCTATTTTAACTCAATTGCTAAGGAGAAGTCAAATTACTTTAGCAAATGAAGTGCTGGATTGTAGCTAAAATAAAAACCCTACTTTCCATCTAAAAGCATGCCTGCATGGATGCTCATTAGGGGAGAAAGCCTCTGGACCACGCTGCAGGCTTCTCCTTTGGAGCTAAGGGAGGAGAAATCACGAGCAGCAGGGTGCAGCTTCTGCCCAACAGCCGGTACAGCAGAAGTGTTGTGCTTGTGACAGTCAGCTCTGCACAGACCTGCTGACCTGGAGAAGCTGATCAAACTTGGGGTCCATCCCAGACTCAGGTGGGAACATGTTTTGTTGGGCATGGACACTTCTGATTCTTCTCCTCTAAAGTAATTTTATATTTTAACATATGACACCATCTTCCTGCCTGTCCCGTCTGATTAAGGAAAACCTCACCTAGAGAGACACAACTGCCCTTCAGGTCCTCTGGTTTTGTCCTTTTTTCTGCAGTCACCCCAAACCCCTCGAACCCAAGCCAAATCTTTCCTGACTTGCTCCGTGGGGTTTTTTAAGTGTGTCCCAGTGCCAGATATCCCTCATTCCTGGGTTTTTAACTCCTTTGCATTTGAACTATGTTCCTTCCTGAGGTCTCCTGTGGAGTCTGGGAGTGCAGAAGATGCAGAAGACCTGGACTCGTGTCCCCTCTCAGGTCTGCCATGGCTCTCAGTCGCGTCGAGCGGGGAAACCCTGCTTTTAGCTCCCGGCTGGAAAACACTGAGGACAGATGGAGTCTCTGGCAGTGCAACAGCTCAACAGTAGCAAGCTACCAGCGAGCATATGCAAGCTACACATTTTTCAAGGATGTATTCACTTCGCTCATTTGGGGTTGATTTTCCACAGAAAATTCCTTGACACAGACTAGCGCTGCCAAATTTTAAGACCTCAGGGCACTAGAGCTTATCAAATATAGGTCAAAATTACTTTTATACAAAGGCAAAACAATAAATCTTGCATTAGACTAATTTTTAATTAAAAAAACCCCACAACATTTTGGCTTAAATCCCATACATAACTTTGATTTTTGAGCCCCATCATTTTAAGGCTGTTAGGGACAGTTTCAGGCCAAATGTAAAATTTGACAAAGCTCTGAGTAACTGTAGACAGTTTTAAAATCTTGTGTCTCAGTAGAGCATGTACACTCATAGCTTCATCAATGGTGACTAACTTGGTTAAACCCCTACCGCAGAATTCTTTCACTATTCCACTTTCAAGCAGCCACCTTACATCTACAAAAATCTCTATTTCAGGACTTTTCTTTAAAAAAAATCAAACTATCTTCATCTTCACTTATGCATTTGTGGGGTTTTTTTTCTTTTTCTCAAATTCAAACTTTAAAAGCTTCCACAGATTTTCAGGGGATATTTTATTTTTTTCTTTTTTTGACTTCCAATTAAACTCAACAATTATTTACATGCATCTGCCAAGTTCCAAAGTCTTCTGGTAATTTGCATCTGTGTACAACTATAAATAAATCAAACCTTTATGCCAGTGCATCATCTCTGATTCACCAAAACATGCAGATTTACCAACACCTTCAAAGTTATCATCCATTCCTTCGCTACAGGCTGCTGCCAAACATATTTAATAAAATACTTTGAACTGAACTTTCGTAGACATGAGTAACACAGTGGTTCAGGTCCAGAACCTAAAAAACACAGCTGCAGAACTGGGTTTTCAGTGGACCTCATCCAGGATCTGGAAAGCCTATTAACAACAAATTACATTTTTAAAGTGAGACATAAACACTCATCTACAGCTGGGAAGAAAAGCAAACCAACAAGATTTTATTGCGTTCTGAGTATGATGCTTTTTCCAAGGGAAGAAAATAAAAAGCTTGGCTCAAACCTGAGTACATCAAAGCAGGACATAAAACTGCAGCTTCTCTTTGTTGAAAAATGCACACCAAAACAACACCATTTCTGAGTGTCACAGAATGGCTTATGTTGGAAAGGATCTAAAGATCATCTAGTTCCAACTTTCAAACACCTTCCCTGCCTAGCTCTGAGGGTCTGGACAGCTTTGCTTCCTGACATCTCCTCTAGGGTTTTTTTCCCAAGGAGGAAAAAAACCCCAGCCTTTCTTATCCTTTAACCAGTGTTTTCCACTCCTCCCATCACTCAGAGCAAAATTTCTGCGTTGTGATTTCATCACACACTTACTTTTATGGCTTCAATTGCCAAACCTACTGTGTAGATCCACCTTTATGTGAGTGCCACACAAAGCACCAACTCTTTGTCACATCACTAGATGATGTTCAGGAGAACTGAACAAGGGAGGCTCAGGAATGCCAATTCACCCTGAAGCCAGATGAGAGGTACAAAGACCAGCTCTGTTCCTCCTCCCTAACTGTTCTGGCTACTTCTTGTCTTGTGAACATGTCTGTACTCCTCAAACTCTGCTGAGATGAGCAGCCTCCTCTCACATTCAGAAACAGGCTATTTCAATACTTCTGCTGCACTGTGACAAATGCTAATCCAAAACCACTGTCTGTTCCCTCAGGTCCTAAAATTACGACGTATGTCCAAACTTGAGCACCACATAAACACTACCCAAAAAAAAAAAAAGGTATGTCTGCCAAGCCTGTCAACAAATCCCAGTGTTTCCCTCATGAAAAACCTATTGTTTGAGCCAACTCTATATTAAAGACCTTCTGTAAAATAAGAAAGCAGAGAGCTGATTACAAGCTTTATGATCTGCATAACTGAGAAGGTCACTGTGGTACAGAAGTCAAATAAAGGTTGACATGTTGTTTCTTCACGGTGAAAGCACAGTCAGTGGAAAAGCACTTGGAGTCAGACAACCCTCTCAGTGGGAAAAAGAGCCCTCTGATTACTCTGACCAGCTTTCATTACAGCAGGAAGAGTGAATACAGTATTTGATACACAGAAGTTCACAACAAGGATGTGAAGATTTCAAGCTGCAGTTTAAGCATCTTCCACTCTTGAAACAAAGCCTCTTCCCTTTTCTCTGTCATGATTTGGGCAGAGATGACACCAAGAAAGTCTTCTCACTGCCTGGAGAGGGAGGGGGCAGATGGACCTACATTTCAAGTTTAGGTTCATTTTACCAAATCAAAGCCTATCAAAACATGTCCCATCAAAAGATGCTGGTCAGCTCTACCTCCCACATGCTCAGGAACACGTTTAGCAGCACATCTCCACCACCGTATCAGCTCACACTGGCACTTCAATAGCCGTGCTGGAAATAAGGCACACAGCTCCACAGAAATGAAAAAAATTCTCATCTCATGGACAAGTTATGGAAACAATACCAAAATACAACTCTCAATCTTTTTTTTGTGTGTATTTCTTGTTTTGTTTTATTTTTAAAGGTCTGTACAAGGATAACATCTAGCAGTGATTAAACACTGAGAACTCCCACTTTGTGATGGACTCACTTGAAGTCTAGATCCACTCAACTCACAAAACTGCAAATCGGGATACTTATAGCGCAAATGCACACTTTGTTATCACATGTCTTAGCTATTATATTTAACAAGAAACCAAGTCACGAATTATGATGAAAAACCTTAACACCTGCTATTTTGAAGAAGCAGTGCAAATCACCCTGTCTCAAAAAAAAAAGAAAAAAAAGAAAAAAAAAAAGGAGGGGAAGCTTGCTAAGTGGCATTTCAGTGTGTTACACAATAAATTGTAGGGGGGGTTCTCAGTACTGTTGTACAGCATATGTACTTGTCTTTGTAACTATTTGCTTACAACTTGTAATAAACTCTTCACCCACAGAATGAGGTGCAGATTTTGACATCTCCTTAACAACATATTTTTTTCATTTTACCTGAATTTGTCTCCTCAGCAGAAATCCAGTTTCCTTCCTGTGCTAATTCTTTTAAGAGTCTCCTACGCATTTGTCTCTTTTCCCTCAGAACATTTTTGAAATTGTTGATGCATTTGTTCAGGTAGATGGTCTCTGCGCACACCTTGTCAAGGCTCATAGGTCTGCACTCCTTTGCTGGCTCGGGTAAGGTGTTCGCATCTTCTCCAAGCTGCTCAGGAGGAAAGTATTGCCCAGTAGGGATTTCACAGTCAGATGATGGCACCACACTAGAACCAGGAGGCTCATGAGGAGCAGACAAAAGACTGGAAGGAGCAAACTGCACCTGAGCAGATGCTTCACTGTTGACATTTGTATTTGCCTGGCTCTCGGAGGACTGACTAGGAGGAGTTTCTGCAAAGTTGTCAGAGCTGCCACCCATACCTGAACTGGTCAGCATAAGCGTGTTGTCATCATCCATCTGTAAGCCACTATCATTTTCCAAAAGGATTTCAGAATCACTTGTTTCCAGTTTATGAAATACCACCTGCAGAGCAGACCTGAAGTGGTGAATAGCTTTCCCAAGCTTATTAGTGTAAAACTTCATGTCTACAAGATCAATGTTATCCCGGGAATGGTCAAGGAAATACTGGGAATTTTCCAGGACATCCCTAAAGACCTGATCAGTTGGATCTTGATCATTCAGGTCCATTTGGATCATATCTTTCAAGCTGTCACTACTATCAGCCATTTCATCTGTTGTATGATCATAGCTAATGGTTGTCACTCCACTAGAAACGTCTTCTCTTTGAATGTCAACTTTCTCTGCGCTGTTTAATTTGCATGAGGTATCACAGTCTATTTCAATTTCTTCTGTGGTTATCCCCTCATCTTTTTCTAGAAGGGAAGAACAATTCTTAGTGACACTTTCAGTGTTAAGCCTGTGCTCACCACCATTATTTGAAGTGCACATCTGGCCTGCATGGCCTGAAGAGTCAGATGAACAGCAGTAATTTCCATCACCTGATTTGGCCATTTTGGTCAACTCTGGCTTTTCTAGAGGTTCATGAAGGGCCTGGCGAATGCCACTGTCATCTGAAGGCTGCTCACTGCAGCTTACTGTTTGTGTTTCCTTTCCAGTTTCAGATACTGAGTTGTCTTCTTGAGTCAAGGCTGATTTCTGTGCAGAATCAGGTCTCTGCTCCATGCACTGTTCTTTCCTGCTTGTGCTTTTATAGTTAGCCTGGCATGAGTCCATTTGAAGGGGCCCAACTCCATCAGTTCTCTGAGCTCCATCAGGATTCACCGAGTTGTGACGATTTTTCTTGAGGCCAGACTGTGAAGAGACTGAATCTGTTTTCTGGCCCTTCTGCCGCTTTTGCTCCTCACTGGTAGCAATCCGGACCCCTGAGCTCTGCAGAAGGATAGACTTCTGTAAAATAAAGTCTCTCTGTTCACAACTGACAAGTTTCACAACTGCTGGTCTTGGCATTAATGGCTTGCCTGTACCCATATCTGATCTATAAGCATCTTTTATATACTTACTGCACTGAATACCATTGAAGCAGTGATATTCAGACAAGAAGCTGCAGATAAGTTCTACTGTGTTTTCGCCATCTTTCTCTGGGATGCCATAAAAATATAACACTGGTTCTTCCTTCTGCACCTCCCTTCTTGGCTCTCGAGCATGTGTCCCCTGGGTTTTGCCACCAGAACCACTTTGCAGGCCTTCTATTTCGCTCAAGACTGTATCCACACAGCTGGAGACTTCATCCACAGAGCCTTTTATCAAGGTGAGGTGCTGACGGAGCTCTGCAATCTCCGTCTGGATTCGACTTATCCCCTGGAGCTCTTTAACAATGTAATCAACCACATCAGCTGAGCGATCTCTTGATTGCCTTCTACGGCTCTTGTACACAGAGGTCTTTTCTTGGGGAAAGCAACCTTGCCTTTCAGCAGCATCCCTCCAGCTCATGGTAATGCTCAGGGAAGAAAGGTCCTGCCCCTCAGACACTCTGCCCTTTATTTCAGAAGAGGGCTGCGTGATACCACCAGAAGAATTTCCCTTCAAGTCCTTCTTGTTCTGTTGAACTGAACACGGTATTTTCACATAGCCATCCCAGTTCAGTTCCACCTCACCAACACAAACTTCACTCACTCCCTTGGAATCACGTCCTCCATCCTGATGGAAGTCCCCTCCACCTGTGGAAAATTCAGTGCTCCCAGAGCTCCTCTTTATTCCACAAACAAACACGTCTGTTTCAATCTCCACTGGGGAGAGCTGGCAGCGATGCGCGTGGTTTGAATTATCATCTACCTGGCCTTGAAGAAGCCTCTTCATTTTGTCCCGCAGAAACAAATGGAGTTTTTGCTTCCGGAATTGCTTCCTGCCCCACAGTTTTACAACAGGTTTTCTGTGCAGAAGTGAAATTTCATTTTCTTGCTTTTTCAATCTACTTCTAGCAAACATCATCAGCTGCACCTGCGTTTCTCATAGTGCTACAAGCTGCACAAGCACACATCAATCACAACTCGCATCCAGATTTTATTCTGTCATGAAGCGGCTACCGAAAGAGGGGAAAAAACATTACCACTTGGTTCAGATAGAAATAGCCAAAGTAATTTAAGCAGCAGAATAACAAAAAACCCAAGAACAGTGTACACATAAAATCACACAGAAAGAGGATGTGCTATGTAAAGTGTATAGACATTTTCTTGGTTTGGGCCACCTCCCCACATCACGTTCTTCTTTGTTGAAGTAAGTGTTTCTCACTCCCTCTTCTATTCAAGAAATAAAAACATTAAAAAAAGGATTTAAAGAGCAATTCTGTGGCCATTCCCTTTTTCTACCAGGTTTGCAAATTACTGTAAGCTTGAGTTCCTGGCAATGGTGCACTATATGATTTAATTACCTCTCTGAATGCAGAATTCTGACATTAGAAATTCTATTCTCGCACATTTCCTTTCCTTTCAAGTTCACAATCTTCATCCTTTCCTGCTTCAAACCAAAGCAGAAATCAAATTCAACTTGGCACAGTACCAGCTAGCCCACAGGAATTGCACAAAGTGATGTAAAGTGGCAAGAAGACTGGATGACAGATTTTAAGTGTAAAACCTTTCTTCTATTTTAATACTTTCATCTTAATATTTTGCTACCAAACAGTAAAAAGAAAAAAAAACCCAAAAGCAAAACCAAAACGAACCAAAGCAAAAAAAACCTCAAGGCTTGCAAGCTCCTAAGCTAACCTGCAGTTAAATATGCCACACTCAGCATATGCACAAACAGGCTGAGCTGACAGCAGGGAGATTCTGCACGTCACTTCTACTCCAGCTTTCAAGATTTTGCAGTGGACCATTTCCCCTGATTTAAATCCACTCTGTAAAAAGCAAAATAAAAACAAAAGCCCCCCGCTATGTTAACTACTTCAAACTTTCATGGGTCTAGACTTAATAAGCAAAATAACAATCAGCTCTTTCCTCCAGAGTGTAAGTCAGGCAGAGACCCATACAGAGATTCTCCTGAAGCTAAGGTGACTGGAGAACACAAGTGTATTTGATGATTCAGTTTGGACTTGCTGCTGAAGCACATATTGTTCTAGTTTGAATTAAGAGCTATAATACCCATCTTCCATTTTTATGATTACCTAGGTCTCAATAAAACTCATTTTCAAGTTACACAGCACAGAAACAATAATCATCATCCCCTCATATCCACTTGTTCCAGAGCTCCCAGAAGCTTTCACCTCATGCCTCTTAGAGAATGCATACAGTGACTCCCATTTTCAAAGCATTAATTCAAAGTTTCAAAGCACTGACTCCAAGTTTCTACACCTGCACTGATCGCAAGCTACTGCAGTGCAGAAACCTTCCCTAACACATCCTCAGCTCCACCTCACACCCAGCTGTCCTACCATCAGCTTCTGCCTGTTAGTATTTTCATCCTGGTTAGCATCTTGTTTTCACTTCTGTTGCTTCACTTTGTGGGCAGAAAAGGAGAGAGTGTTTTTTCATCTGGAGGAAGGAGCATTGCAAATACCAATCTCTATAATAAGAGCTTAATTAATATACCGTACTAGCAGTTGCATTTCTGCTTCATCTTTAAGTCCCACCACTGAGCATCTCAGCTGAACTTCCATACCAAAGGCAATACCTGCCTTTGTGTGGCTGAAAAAATTCTCTGTAAGATTGATTGTCAGCTGCTTAGAAGAAAACAAGTTTTAATTTTGAAGAATTTTCAAGCTACTGGTACAGAAAAACTGGATGGGGTTTTTTATTATGTCTTTCTTTTCTAACTATTCCCTCACAGGACAGGGTTGACATAAGAAATATTTTCTCAGACTCTCTTCTTCCCCCACTACATAGATTAGCCATTTTCACTTGATTGAGTAACTGATGTTTAACACCAGAAAATCACTTCTGTACCCGTATTAAGAAATGGATCCTCAGAGATGAAGCAGCCGGATTCAATGGCAGCCAAGAAAAAGAGCTCCACAGTTGTGGCTTCCTATCCATGTTGCTTGAGGGTAGCACACAGAAATGCTCATTTCAAATATTATCCAGCATACTGAACTCCAAGTGCTAGGAGAAAAGCCTGCCTATGCTTGTGCATGGTTTCCCTCAGAAAGCTCAATCTTCATCACATTTCTTTCCGCACTTGGCTTTCACAGTACCAGAGTGGCTTAATGATCATTTTAGTTAAAAAAAGGTAAGAAATCAATTCAAGATAGAGTTTGCTCTCATTTCCTTTGTCTGCTGCAACACTCAACAGCAGCAGTTTGGTATAGAATCACTTTTCCCTGCTGAACACTTACTTGCAGGACTGCAGTCGTTCCAAAGCTGGCAGCTCAGTGCAAACAGTACAATGCTGTCATTTTTATTTATATATACAGTGTTTGTGGTTTATGTATATGTATGTATGTATATATAGGTATATACATATATATAAGAATACCTATTTCGTTGGAGATTTTCGAAAAACCATCTTTGATTTCATCAAATACCAGCAGTACCTTTCCATCTTTCTCCAAGAAGGACAGAAACTGCTTCCTCCCAAGCTGGGAACAAGGCCAGAGCAGAACACGTGGACAGCAGCTCTGGCTCGGAGGGAAGCCTCTCCCTACCTCTCCCTACAGTGGGTGGAAATCAGCGGAAATTGCGGTTTACCACCAAAGAGCAAATCACTGCCCACTTAGAAGAATGCCAAGAACCAAGTAAGAGAGTCGCCCTCTTTGCACCTCTCCCACGGGCTTCCTCTTCCTCCATTCCATGCCTTTTGCCACCCCAAACCCATAATCAGACCTGGAGCTCCAGGCATTCGCCCACCTATTTCCGTGGGCTGGCCCCACAATGCCTCTGCACCTCCTGTCAGGGTCCTCCACTCCTGCTCTCCACCCAGAGCTCTGCATGTGCTCCTGTTCCCTTACACTATTCCAGACTAGGTGCTTTGCAGTCACCTGTCCCCTGTAAAGATCCCTTATTCCTCTCATGTTCCCCGTGTTAGGGTCATGCTTTCTCGTAGCACAGACATGCAAAGTGACAATGAAAGTTAATGCAGTTTCAGCCAGGAAAAAAGAAATCTAATCTAGATGCAAATCCTTGCTGAAGTATTTTTCTCTTCTAGAATCACTCCGGGAGTCACATTAACACATAACAAGAAATCAAGTCTTTAAAGAAAGAGTATTTGGATCCTGGTATCCTGCCAGATGCTGCAAGCCCTCACTGACTACAAAAGGTTTGTTCTGATTGCCTTGTTAGCAGGCATTTCTCTCCAGAAGAATCTCATGCTCAGTTCAATGCAGCTATCTCTGAGTGTGCATGCTGGAGAGTAGCACACAAAGATACCCCATTTCTATGTTTCTCAACTTCCCAAAATGAAGCCAGGCTCAAGCTAAACATTACTGCTCTCCTTGGGGATGTTTGGGTTATTTTGTTATTTCCATGAGGACAAAGCTGACAAATTAAGATTTTTAACAGGGGAAACATGAGCTACCACAAACGCTTGTGTCATCCAACACACTTATGAAATATCCTTGTAAATCTAATGTAATACATGAACAACAGTTACTTCTCCTCCTGACATACATATTTGCCATGACAACAGGAGCAAAAGCATGGCACGCCAGCATCCATGAACGAGAAAAAGGCACATGAGAAATCCCATGAAGGAATAAAATGCAATTGTGTTATCTCTGCTCATCAGCTGGGGAGCAGTCCTATTTTACACTTAAGGCACTTGGAGAAGGCCAGGCTCTTACCAAGGACCGGGGAGGTGGCTGCAACACGTTCTGAGCAGCATATTCAGTTCTGTGAGCCACTGGACCACCATGGCTCAAAACAAAGGCTGTACTGTGGTGCCTTCAGCACTGCCCCACACTGCAGTAAACTGGCTGCAGTCTGGTGGAAGAAAAGGCAATGGGAGCACAAAACCCCATGTCCATTAAACCACTGCTAAAATGAGGTGAGTTTATCTTATACAATCATAGAATTGCTGAGATTAGAAAAGACCTTTAAGACCATCAAATCCGATCATTAAACCAGCACTGCCAAGGCCACCACAAAACTAAGCATCACAAATACACATCTTTTAAATACTTCCTGGGAGGCTGATTCCACCACTTCCTTGGGAAGCTTATTCCAATGTCTGACATCCTGACATTTTTACTGGCTATCTGTTTTTCATCACACTAGGTAAATATTAAGACAGTTCTACCCCACAACATCATGTGAGGAGGTGCTGATACCTCAGGGTAGACACGATGTTCAAGGTCACCAGCAAAGAGATTTAAAAACAATTAACTACGATGAGAGAAACATTTCACAGCAGCGTCTCTGGCTATTGACTCATGCTACTGAGTGAAGTCTTTTTGATTAGATTATATTTACAGTATCTTTCACACAAAGTGGTATTGTATTACCTGTACTAGCAATTACATTAGGAAAAGCAATAAAATGACTGATAAATGGTCTTTCTAGTTTATAAAAAAACACTTAAAAATGAAGAATACCAATAACTGAAATGTAGGACATTCTGGGGAATAAAAAATTGGCATTAGCAAGAGAAACAAAATCATGGCTAAGGCTGCCATAGCAACATCGCCCCAGCACTCTGCATGCTAAAACATCAACTCTTCCTGAGAATATTATATCATTTTTAAACACATTAATTGCTGAAAGAATCCTAACAACAAGGCTTGACAGAGGTATGAAGGGCTACCGTCAGTTTTGATGATGTATGACTTCTGGAGATGAGCCTACAATATTCTAATTAATGTCATTAATTTTGGGTTGGATCATAACTGAACATGGCACTACTGCTTTGCTTCTGAGATGTGTCTCTTTCAAACCTTCTCCTGATAACTACCAGAAACTCTAACTTTTGAGTCCTGGCGTGGGTGATCAAGAAGGTACTGAGCTGAACAATCCTGGGCAAAAAGCAGGAGAGCTGAAGAACAAAATGTACTGTTGAGAAACATGTTCAACTCAGAACATTTCAGCTAAAAGCAAGGTGCAGAAGAGACACGTGGAACACCACAGTGGATTAAAAATGAAATACATTCATGCCATTGAAAATACAGTCGTTACAAAAAGATGAACATAACTTTTAAAACAAAACCATGTCAGCAGAGGAATTATCATTCAGTCCATCAAGAAACCCTTTCACAGTTTCTTTGCAGCTGAGCTTTAACTTAGGTTTGTGTCCAGGAATTACTGCACAAGCTGCAAAACAACAGCCCAGCTCCAGCTGTAAAACTTCCTTAAGTTTTTCAGCACATCCAATGGTATTTTCAGGTTTCACCTGTACCTAAAGTGCCTGCTCTTTACAGCTGAGCAAAAACTGTGACAGAACACTTCAATGCAGGTATCAATGACAGCCAGTCTCCCCACCTGACACATTTTAGGAAAAAAACCCCCACATTTGAAATCTTTCCTAAGTAGTCTGATAGATGTGATAAAAGGTCAGGTGTGGTCAGTCAGTCATCCTCAAGGTGAAAAAATAAGAACACTGTATGTTACCCAGCTCTGCACCCCCCACCTCACAGTTATTTCTTAGCTTTTATACAAGGCCATCCAACCAAGACAAAAAAACACCTCTGAATTATATTTTGCTGTACCAGCAAGTTATCAGTGTAGCTACAAAGTGAAGGAGCAGTAAAAATCACAAACTATGAGGGTACAACATCCACTGAAGTGTTCTGAGTGCATTCACCAATGTACAAAGTCCTGTTGCAAAACAGCATGAAATTAAATTAACATAATTAAAGAGTATCGCTAAGTAGTAGAACAAGGAGATAGCACTCCCTGCTTTAACTCAACATCCTCTACAAATGTAGGGGACACCACAAAAGTTAAATGTGTCTCAGCTTTTGTGAAATGGGATTAATTTCAGTCATCCAGACAGCATCCCTTCTGTGAGCACAGATGGATAGAGACTGAGATGTCCAGGCTGTCATGGGAACCCCTGGAGGGCACCTCAGCACCAGGCAGCCCTCCCATCCTTCGAGAAGTTCTCAATTCTTCTGCAGCACATCCTTCTGTCACAGCTTTTCCTGCAAGCTGAAAGCAGCAGTGGCTGGCACAGGGATGCACCACTTGCAGTAAAAAATGAGGTCTGTCACCACCTGGCAGCCAGGAAGAGGCGGCATCCAGAGACAGAAATAGGGGTTGTCCCCGAGCACAGAGGGAGGCACAGCCTGGAAGCTGCCGATCATGGCAGTGTAAAGGCTCATTGCCTAGTGGGCAGCAAACTAAGTCTAAGGCACCTCCTTAGTTCTGAGACAATGTTGTGCTGAGAAAAAGGCAAAAAGGATAACTAACAAAAATTGAAATCACAGCTGATTCTGTTGTTCTCATGCAAAAGTTACTTCACTCTTTAAAGGCAAATACAAAACCTAAGCAGCACGTATCAGAAGTTTAGGAGCAAATGCAGAAACAACTAAGTTCAGCAGCCCCCTTATTTTCAGAGCTTGGAGGTTTTGAATAGAAAAATCCATGAGTAAATGGTTTGTCCATGACAATCTAAAGCACTGATTGTTCCTTAAAAGAGATTTATCCCAAATCATAAACCTAAGGACCAGACATTATACTGAACAGATGAGCCAGGATGAAGAAGCAACTCCTTGTTTAAAGGAAATAGCTCCAAGGACTGAAACAAAAGTATTGAGGCATGCTAACAAGTTGTCTGGCTGTGGGATCAGAACACTGGAAATGTCTGCCAGGCTTTGGGGAAAGGTTTCTGATTATTCAGCTACTTCTAACCAGAAAGCAGACAGACAGCACTGACAGTACAAACCCAGTACCTCTTGCTTAAATAAGGTTTGTGTGCACCATTATGAAAACACTGAAGGGTGCCAAGAGCTGTCTTGACTAACAGCAACAGAATAGGCTGTCCCTCTCCTCTACTTGTAATCTAACTTACAGCCCAGTGCCGAATTACTGCTGAACCAACAGTGTGAACTCTCCAAGTGCTGCACTTCTGACAAGAACCACTGCAGAGCACACATCTGAAAGAATTTTCTCAAAACTCTTGGTGACTCACTGAAGAGGTCTGGAGCTGTTTTTCCAGGTGACAGTGTCTCAGCTCACAGGGACATTCAGGTAGGAGAGGGACAGGCAGCACTCACCAACATAGGGTGATGAATTAGAAGACCCAACTTCCGTTGTCAAGGCAGAGGGAGCACAGCCCTGGTACTGACTGGTGCTACACAATCTTGCTCACTGATTCTGACCTGCTTTGCACTCCTTCAGGGCAGACACTTGGCAGTGTTCAGCCTGGCTGGGTGAAGGTACCATATACCATATGCAGCAAATGGAATTAGGGCTTTCCAGCTCATGCTACTAAAATGCAGCACTCTGCAACTAAAATCCTCCTGGGTTAAAACTGCACCTTTACTTCTATAAGCTTTCTCCTTTTTATCTCGAGGACAGAAGACCTTAGCATTCTGTATCAAGCCTTAAGGGTTTTTCCCCAAAGGCTCACTCCATTAGCAAAAGAAAGCTGCCCATATAAATGGAAGGAAAACTGAAAAGATATCTGAAATAGTCACACCATCTGCTCTGATTCACAAGCTTGTACAGCATCCTCATCGCTCCTGCATGCCAGTCATTCCATCTCATCAACTCATAAGCTTCTCAGCATAAGAAATCAGGCCAATAATAAATACTCTGTGTTAAAAGCAAGCCTTTTTAAAGTGACATTTAAGGAAGAATCAAACCAGTAATTTAATTACTTCAAGTTATTTGCTTTTCAAGTGATCAAATTTAAATTATCCCCAAGCCCCTTTCCCTTTAAATCTTCTCACAGTGATTTTGATGTCAAATTCCAGCTGAGATACAAACCCTCCTAAGAGAAAAGTATGAGAAGTAAACAGACACAACCTCAATTATACCAGTCATAAGACATCTACAATTAGTACCTAATGGGTGAAAACAAAAACTAAGAAAGAGAGCATACAAATGAACATACTAAATGTAAATTGGTTTTACAAAGATATTTTTAAATCCAGTCAGCTTCCAACAAAGCTATTGTATTGCTAAAGTAAACACACATACACAGAGCCCACTCTAAAAATAAAGAGCAATTCTCCTTGGTTGCTGCCTACTTGCAGTTTATACTCAGCCACTTCATTTGTTCCAATCTTTCACTTACCTTGCTGCTTCAAAATAAAACAAAAGGTTAAAATGTAAAGGAAATTTATAGAATTAATAGAAAACTACAGAATACAATAGCTTGTTCTCATAGAAAACACAAGTCCTGAAGGATTCCTAATCTTGTTAAAGGTTCACTGGATAATGAACTTTCACTATGGAGATTATCAACATATTGTTGGTGTCCCATCTGAGGTATCAGGGAAAGCAACGTTAAAGGCACCGAGAGTTTCCCATTCCACAGCAGCACTAGGATGAGAAATCATGTAAAGTTGAAGGCATGTTTTGAAGGGAATAAAAAATGCAAACAGCTACTAAAAATCCAAAAAGCAAAAAACAGCAGAAGCCAATGATTGTAAAAGCCAAAAATGCAGAAATCCTTTTGGTTTCCAGGAGCATCCCTCAACAGAAATTCTTTAGTTCCCCACCACAGTGCATCTTTTCCCTTTCTCAGGCTGTACCAAGTACAGTTAAAACTTCATCCTTCTCTTCAGTTGTGACTCAACAGAAAATATTGTACTTCAGAGGCAGAGAGAAAGCTGTGCAGCTATTGCTACTTTACTCCTCCTCGTCAGCTGCCTACTGCCTAGCTCCTCACACACGCAGCCTCCCCGCTTCACTCCTCGCCTCAAAATGATTCTCCACTTTATTATCCATTCAGAAGGAAATACGAACTGATGGAGCCAATCTGACTAAAGACAAAACGCACTCCTTTGGCATTACGAGAGCAGGCAGTGCAGTGCAGCGAGCTGATCTCTGCTAGAAAAGCACTCTGCCTGACTCCTGGCATCCTGTGGGACTGTGGAGAAGGGGGGCTGGGGAAAAAAGCCCAGGACTCAACATAATTAACCAGCTCCAAGAAGATTCTTTGCCCAGTTTATTTTTATCTCTCCTGTTCACCCTCAGACTAACCCGTAAGATTCAGCAATGCCCTCGCTGAAATGAATCCAGTTTCCAAGGAAGACTAGTAGCAGTTCTGGTACAAGTGTGGGGGATTGAACACCCGTTGATCTCTCGTTTCCCAAAAATAAAAGTCACATTGTTACATAAAAGAATGACTGCAGAAGTGTTGTGCACAGAATCAGATCCACTCACGTTGTACTGACACTTCTCTCCTGGGAGTGAGCAGCAGCAGGCACTCATCCTGCAAGAAGCGACTGAATTAAAGGCACCGTTCATCTGCCCCACAACCTGTTCCAGAGGCATCCAACACACTGCTGCTAAGAAAATCTTCCAGTTGAACAGCTGATCTGTGTTCATATCCCCCTCTCCACAAATGCTCCCTTCATCCTGTCCCCCCTCTGCATGCACCCAACACAAGCACCCACCTCCTTCCCAAATACTGTTTCTCTGCCTTTAGCATCAAAGGTATTGTATGAGTTCTTGTTTTGCTCAAGGACAACTCACTGCATCTTTCAAAACAGTGTCTTTTCACAGTGTGGGGTGGGATTTTGAAGAGGCCTATATGACTTAGCTGTGGAAATGCCACTATCCTCCCATCTGTTCAAATACCTCCTACCTCCTTGTGAGCCAGCCTTGCTGTGAATGATATATCCCCTCCAATGTCTTACCTACACCAGAATCAACTTTTATTCACAGCTTCCTCCACAAGCATCACTGTGCTTCCAGCCCTGCCCTCATTGCAGGGGATATTCTCCCAGCACCTTCTATCCCTGCTCCCAGCACCTTGCTGTGGGTGCCAGCTGACAGCAGCCAGGCTGGTGTCCCCATCAGCTCATTTGTGTGATTTGGGAAAGGGCAAGTTTCACACACAGGCAGACTAATGTCATGGTTCACAGTGTTTTCTCTCTGCAGCACCACTGGTGAACTGTGCCTCTGCTCCTTCCATGTGTACTGCCCCTTTCAGCCAGGCACAGAAACCACCCTCCAGATCCCCTGTAAGGCTGGTGTTCTCCTGTGGTCACTCATATTCCTCCATCATCCACAACCCTCTCTCATTTTGGCTCTTTTCCTTGCTGCAGGGGCAAGGACTATAGGTCAGAATTTCAGAAGTGCTTTATCTTTAAATGGTAAGTGTCTGACCCTGAGTTTCTCATTGTACATTTGCGTCCTGCCAGGAGGACAAGGCTCCTGCCCAGCTGAGGGCACCGAGTCCCACTGCAATAGAAATTATTCTACTGAACACGTCAATTACAGCACTTGAGCTCAGAGTCAAAGCTCTGCATGAAATTTATCCACATAAGGATGAAGACTGCCCAGCTGAGAAAATAAAATGCAATCCAGGATTTGCGCGGCACTTAACATCTTCAAAGCTCTGCCTGTGAATAAGAAGAAAAAGATCTTGCAAGAGGTCGCCTTAACAGCAATAGTTTAAAAAAAAATAGTAAGTATCCACCAGGCAACACTTTCCTATTCGCATCAACTCTCTACAGCACTGAAATTAGACAGACTTTTACATGCCTTGCTCTTTCCAAAGATCCTACTACAAGTGGAACCAACACCACCTTTGCCATCCTGGCTTCTGTCCTTCCTGTCTCTTCCTTCCTTGGTCTTTGCCAATCCCTGCAGCCATCAGTACCAGACATTAGCACATCAAAGCGCCAAATTCAATGCTGCTCTAGCCACAGTTCCAAAGACCCAAAGAGCCTGTGCAAATTTCCAAGCACTGCCATGTAAAATCTCACGGCTGTCATCTAAGAACAGGAGCAGAAAAATACATGGAAGAAGTGAGCAAGTCGCATTAGACAAAGAGACAGGAGACACTGCTAATGGGGGTCACAAGTAATGAAGTGCTGGAAAATGTCACTGCCCTCACCACAAGGACCTGGAGAGGAAAATGTGGCTAAAAAAACACAAAAAAGCAGGTGCCCTCAAAACTAAGGAAGATGGCACCTTTCAAACTTTAAGAATCCATTACCTAAAGCACAGGAGATAGAGACAGCTCTATTTTTCAGATATTTTTTTCTGAAACAATGAAGATAATTCATAACTTGGAAAAAATAGGCACGACTTGCCTATTTTTGGCTTGCCTATTTTATGACTCTAAAAAGGTCCACAAGAAAGAGTATGCTTTACCTTAAGGCTGAGAGCACTGAGTTATTTGCTTTCTACTAGAGAAATAAACTTGCACTTAAAAATTTAAATACTTCTTACTGCAATTATTTAATTCACGAACAGATTTTAATTTTAGGTTGAGCCAGCAGGGAATTATTAAAACTGATAAAGCCAGGCTCAGCTATATAGGCCAAATGCTTTGATGTCTGCAAGGTATACATTACCCTTTCTTCTTTTTTAATCCTCATTATCTATTTCATTTCAACTTCCTGTAAAGTACTGAATTACTGATAAAATTGTAAAAAGTAAGCAATTCCTTCACGAGCACGAGTGGATTAACCAAAGGAAAATGAGCACTCTTCAGGCACAGGTCCTGCTCCTCCCTCTCCCACTTACGCCCCTTCTCCCTGCAGGAAGACAAGCAAGAACATTTCTAGTGTCCTGGCTCTGGGGGAAGTACAAAATTGAGTGGCTAAGGAAATTAGATGATAAGAATATTACACAGAGAGATGAAAAAGAAACAAGGAGGGTAAAGTCAAGAGAAAAGTCAATGGAGAGAGCTTGTCTGGAACTGCAGGGACAAATTCCGTCCAACTCACTCTCAGGTTCAATTTGTTTCACAAATGGCCCTGGACATCTCTAACTCGGGAGCTCTCTAAAAGAAATTTTTTATTTGTCTGGGGAAGAAAGAAAAAAGAAATGCCTGTCCCAAGTGAAATTGCCTGCTGCATCTCCCCAGAGTTCTCAGTAAGGCAGCTTGAGTTCAGTGCTGCACTAGACCTTACAAGTTCAAATACACAGTGTAGGGTTTATCAATTTATTCAGCAGTGAAAACATGCTATTTATTATCTTCTTCAAAGCCACACAAAGATTAGATTAATCAGCAGTCTAAAGACAAAGTGTTAATGAAAAAGCAGCGACCTCCTGCTGTTTGACAGCTGTCCTCAACACACACCAGCTTTGAGGAGCTGTGCACCACACAGCCCCAAGCAGTACTACTGGGACAGAGCACAGATGAGACTATATATTCTGAGGCATTTAAAACTGCCCTGTCAATGATGCTGCTGTTGTTGTTACAGTGGCTCCAGAACACACTTACAAAATATATGCTTAAGACATTGCTTTCAGAAGAAAGAACAACTTTAAGGTGTCATTCAAAGGGGAAAGGTTAAGACAAGATGCAAGGGCAAGATACGAACTCGGAAAGGAAGAAAGACACAGGTATCTCCTACAGCACCTCGAGCACTTGGAAACAGATAATGGCCAGAAATCAGCATTAAAAGACTTGAAGAAAAGGAAGAAGATAATCTTCCCCAAAGTTCTCACCCTTTAAAAAGTTGGGTTTGTTTTTCTCTCATACAAGTTGCACTATTTTGTTTATAGAAAGATAACAAGAATGGCACTGGCTCACTGAAAAAAAAAAGATGCTTAAGATTGAATGTATTGGGACTGCTTACCTTTCAAAGACAGGTAGCTTAAGTCTATTTGTTATGAATGGCCAAGACCAATCCACTGGCTGACTCATCCTCACAGAAAAGATGTTTACACTCCACATGTTAACAACTTTTGACTGTAAGAACATCTGCTGAACTCTGACACATGAAGATTTCTGAACTAACAGAAGGAAAGACTTTCACATACTTGGGAATAAAAGGTATGTCCAAGACCAAGAATGTAATAAAATTCAAGGAGTTGGATTTTTTGTTAGGTTAATGAAAAAATGATTTAACACAGCACTAATGTTTTCGAAGAGCCATGAACTTTACACTTCACAGTTTCAGTGAACCTTTATCAGGCAGGGATTAATCAGACACCTTATAGTTGCCTGCAAGGAGTCCTCCCATCTCTGTCCCCCTGAGGCTGCTACCACCGCAACCACTCAAAAACTCCTCCAGAGGCTAGAACAGATCTAGTCTGACATGAGAATTCTTAACGTGTAAAATCCTTAAGGGAGTACTGGTCATAAAGTTAGAAAGGCTTGGATTAACATCCTGCATTTGATTTTATAGTCATCACTGTCATTCACAACAGCAATGCCTTTCCTAAGAGATGTCAGGCAGCCCTTCAAAGGCACAGGGTAAACTTGCCTGTCTTTCTTGTCTCCATGCGGATGTTTGCACTCTTGACTTTGGGATACAAAACCCCAAACACTGTCAGCTCTGCAACCCAGCACTTCACAGAAAAGGCTATTTTATTCCTCATTCAGTAGGTACCAGCCTCTTCAGGGCATAAATAAGCCTTGGCTCCCAGACACCACGCTCCTTTCAGAAGCTGCTGCCAAGACAATGCCAACCCCGCTCATCACAGCCCACACCAGCCTTCAAAGTCAGGGGGATGAGACTTTAAAAGCAGAGCTGTCTCAGGTGATGGGCTGAGGGGTAGCATGTTGCCTCCTTGTGCCCCAGCAATGACAGACACAAAACCTTCCTTAACATGCTTAAGGAAAACAAC
The DNA here is from genome assembly GCA_013396755.1 of Sclerurus mexicanus. Taxonomy (NCBI): domain Eukaryota; kingdom Metazoa; phylum Chordata; class Aves; order Passeriformes; family Furnariidae; genus Sclerurus; species Sclerurus mexicanus. The sequence continues at coordinate 586,009 of VWZF01000641.1, read as the reverse complement.
ATGATACCCCCCAGAGCTTTTGCCCTGGGTTTTGGCTGCCCACCTGAATTGCACAGAAGCCCTTCTCTAGCTGAACTGTCATTCTCCACTTTTAATCAAAAAATAGAAGTCGAAGATGGACTCTAAAAAAAACGATGCTGCCTTCTGCCACTTGGCTGACTTGAAAATTTTAACAGCTGGGTGTCCCCATTCCAGAAACAACTATTCTACTGGCTTTTAGACAAGAGTCAGCTTAAATACCTTAGGTCAACAGGCAGCAAGGAAGCATTTATAGCAGAGAAAACTCTCCCTCTGCTGCCTCCTTCTTCAAATTACAACTTTCTCCCTCCTAACAGCATCCAAAACATAAGGACTTGGTATTTCATGAAATTGGAAAATTACATTCAATGCCTTAATTGCACGTCTAATTAAATAATCAGCGTTCCTAAAACGCAAAGGCATCTGGACACAGATATGTGCTGGGGGTGGAAAAACCTGTAATTACACTCTCAGTTGGAGCTGTAATTGCTTTTTTAATCAAGAAACCTGGGAAGGAAAAGTTGCAGATGATATGAAATGTAGATCTCAGGTAGACACAACAGCATTCAAACATGAACTAGCTGAGGCAAGCACAAGGGAAGTAAACTGTTCAGCATTTCAGCGGTAAATACAGATAAAGAAATAACAGACTTAACTTGCAGTAGTGGAAAGCTAGGCTAGACACCTGGAAAAGCTTTTAATCAGAAGTGAGCATGGATTATCTAGGGAAGCTAAAACATCTCTATCACAGAAGTTTTAACAAGTGAAAACATGACATTTTTAAGGGATGCCTCTGGGGAAGAGAGATGGTCTAGTTAATCTCCTCACGTCTCAGTTTTATTACCCCTTACCTTTACCATTCCAGAACCTCTCTCAGGCAGAAAACTGCATGGTAGCACATACACCTGGCTAAGAGGCATGAAGGTACATTACTCCCCATGGACAGTCTGCATGACAACCCAGCTTTCCACAACACAACAGCTTAGTTCAAACACTGTAAAGCACATTTTCCTTCCTGAGCATGACAGTGAGAACAAAGAAAAGGTCTCTCATGGAACTGCCCATGTATTCTGCAAGGTCAGTCCAACACATGAAGATTTAGATGAAGGAATTAAGTGCCTTGATCCTACATGGGAGCATTTTGTGTGAACGTTAAGACTGATTGGAGGTAAATCCCTTTCTCAGCTAGGAAAGAGGGTGTCCTACTGCTCACCAAACACAAAATTATTTAATGACATTTCCTTTGTGTCACTCAGAACACAATCACACGCTTTATTTATTGTATCAGAGCCAGGCCTCCCATTACATGCAGTTACATCACCACTGTAGGCAGTGAGGCAAGGAGCACTCATCATATTACTCAAGTGATTCAAGTACAATTGGTGTTTTGATTGTGTTTCTGTGAAGCTAAAAACTCCCTGTTACAATTTCAGAATGAGGGAAGCATCAAGTCAAGAGTGGCATCTCTGGGCACTCATCTCTAGACAACAAACCCCTGACTTCTCAGAGTACTTAAGTTGTGAGCATATCAAACACTAGGAAGTCTGGCTCCCAGCTACTTCACTTACCGCTCCGGTGACTCATTTCCAGAATCTTAAATCAAATAACCAGAAATCAATTCATGGATCAGAGGGAGAGAAAATGGAAAAACTCTTTTCAAAACCCAGGATGGCTTGTCCAGCCTCATGTAATAACATGGCAGGGGAGTAACAACTATTAATCTTATGGAGCAATGCCCAGGTGCCTCTGCTGACAAATCCTGTCCTCCTCATTGCTACAGATGCACCAGCTTTCAAAAAACAGTGAGAATAGTTTTTTACTATCCCAGCTTTATCTTCATGTCTTCTGGCTTAAATAATAAACTTTTCTCCTAGCTGGAAATAGTTTCATGTATTTCTATTCCCTTCAGAAGGCAGCAGTTGATTAATGAACCAAAATGCCACATAAATACTTGTTCTGAACCATGTACAAGCCTCTGTCAGTCTTTGAAGACACTGTTAGCATAGGCACTGAACAAGAAAAAGAGGGGCACTGCCACACCATGGCTCTGACAAAGCCACCTCCTGCAATCACACCCAGATTAATGAGCTGAGACACAGCTTTCACACCTCGAGTAAAGGCACTTGACAGGCTCTACAATGGGCCTGAATTAACTGGGTCTAGAAATCCAGTCTGTCCTCCTACCCTGATTGGGACGGACAGAGGAGGAAATTTAATGCAAAAATAAAAAGAAAATTATTTGATTTAGAAAGTCTCTGCAAGGGGATAAAAACTGCATTATAAACCAGGCTTTGATAATGTAGCTGACCTAAGTCAAGTCACTGAGAGGCCAATTAGCCCCTTTGGCAAAAGTCTGTGAAGTCTGTGATGGGAGGGGCAAGCAGAGCTGGACCACAACACACCCCCCAAACACTGCACAGGGATAGCAGGAGGGTCCATCCAGTGACTGCTGCTTCTGTTTGCTGCTCTCAGGTCACAGAAGCCTCTTCACCTTCACAGAAACTGAAGAGAAGCGGATGTAAAGGCAGGATGAAGAAGGGATGACTCTAGCAGCTGTAAACAGTTGTATATTAAATAGCTATTACTCCTGCGAGCTAAAAATAGAGCAACATAATTAGGATGAGTAACATGTATCCATGTCAAAAAATATGAAGGAGCGTTTTACTTGCTTTAAATTAGTTTCCTTAAATTAGGCATAACGAAATTCAGAGTGAATACACCAGCCAATCTATAGGTATTTGTGTAGACAAAACTGTATCCTTCAAGTACCCATTATCCAAGATACCACAGAAACACTTGCACACATTTCAATCTGCTGCACTATCATAATACACTGAATAAAAATAGAAAAATGTAAATAATTGCATTAAAATTTAGCACTCTCAGTTTCTCAATAACAGTTTCTCAAAAATGTGTTTGCTATCTTAAAATATAAGGTGAATGTTGACTCATTAACAAAAATAAAACCCAGATGGAGACATGGTTAAAATAAGCTGATCTTTTACATAAAGCAATCTCTATTTGTATTTCAAATATTCTTGTATTATAACAGCCTAAAGTATTAACCAAAGTGAGGCTAAATAAATTGAGTCTTATCTAAATTCCCTCCTAGCTGGACAGCTCTATTATCTCCTTTTTAGTACATATCCCTGATTTTTATTCTGCTGCTTTTCAAGCTCTCCTATAAAATAATTTTCAAATGTTAGCTTTTAAAAACCTTTTAACGAATATGGGTTCAATTGCAATTTACTGTCTAAACAAACAATTGAAATCCCATGGGGAATTTCTAAAATCTCATTTAAGAACAAACCTGTTTACAAACTACACCGTATTTTCTGAAACTGTTACCACTTGAGCATTTGTCAGAAAACAAAATTATATCTATGACAGGTTCATTACCAGGCATGAGTCACTAAAAACTACAATTCTTCAAGAAACCCTTCATGCAGCCTAGCATCCTTAATATTTACTGCACAACTGCATGGAAAAGCCAGCGTCCAAGAGGGGCTGCAGTATGATTTTCACAGTTTTACTTCACTGTCAGCTTCTAAGCAGCAAATGCCTCTCCTGCACTCCTCTGGTTGTGCTCCAAAACCCACAGGGTCCTGCAACCTGGCACAACTCAACAGAAAAGGCAGGCAGGTGGGCAGAGTGTACACAGGGAGGCCACACTACAAAAAACAGTGACAGAGGCTGTGGTTCCACAGGCATTTCTGACAGCCTACTTAGAGGCTTCCTGGATGATGAAGTCCCATTCTTTGCTCCCACAGGCGACCGTCATATAATAGCATTCATAAACAGACCCAATTCTAGATTAATTAGGAACAGAAAGGGCAAAGAAACCAATCTGGAAGCTGTTCACTAACAATTAGAAAAATAGCTTTCTGATTTCTAGCCTGGGTTTGCTCATAACCGGCTTATACCCTTCTGTTCTTGCGCTAGCACTAACCTTTTGCTTAAATAGCTGTAAATTTGCCAATGTTTACTCCCATGTTCTCTTAGTACATGGCAAAAACATCTGCTCTCAGCTTCCAGTCTACTAAGCTGAGCCATACTTGTTTGGTCTCATCTCACACATCCTCAGCACCTTCCCTCCCAGGACTTGCCCTGGCGTTCCCTCTCCCGTTTCTATTCTCTGATGTTTGCAGTAGTCCCCATCTTCTCCAAATCACATGCTGGTTACCTACATGTCATATTAAAAAATATTATGGAAATACAGGCAGAAGAGACCTACTGCCCACCTGGTCTGCCACAGTGTAAAGCACACAGTATAAAGCAGCATGCAATTAATAATTTTACTAATTTCCCGTTTGCCAGGCAGTAATTTTTCCTTTCATAATTGTTTGTACAGCCCCACTAGTGACAGCAAAGTGAATGAGCTTAAGTTACTCAGAACAGCCCTTCCTTCTCTCTTCCTGATCCAATGTGTAAGTGTGGCTTAAACCGGATAGATCCTTCTGTTTTGAGCAGGATACTCCCTTAGGCCAGACAGTAGCACCACTGGTCACCTAGGTACCACATAGTCCTGCAAGCCTGAAGGCACAAGCCACCCTGTACAGCAAGAGACTTGCTGCCTACAGCACCCCAGTAAATTAGCACTCAGGTTTGTCACAGCCCTTCCAGCATCTGGTACCTCCATGCTTGAGCAACAGATGAAAATCTCAAGCGACATTTGGGATTTCATCCCAGCTTTATGCCTGAATTATCTTTAGTTTTATAGCATATAAAGGATGAAGCTGTCAGAGTGCTCAGGAAATTCTTCCTGCAAAACAGATATCCATACCCTGATGTTCTCAAGTGCCTTTCAGCATAGAATGTATGTTACAAAACCAGCTCACAGACTGCCAGGAAAGGCTGTGGGCCTTCCCTTACAGATTCAAAAGCCAAGGAGAGGAAGAACTGGTCCCACCTTACCACCTACAGGTTTCAAATTAAACCAATGTGGAACCACTGAGAAGTCCTTTCGAAAGAGATTATCCATCAAAGCAATGGAAATGAAGCCTATCTGACCCAGATCTGGCTCATCTGATCAGTCCTCCACAATGTCACAAAACTGTCCAGACTCTAAATACAAACAGACAGCAGACAATATGTGTGTGGCCACAATATGGTTTAAAAATCCCATCTGGATGCCAAGAAATGAGTCTAGATGCAAAGAAAGTTCTTGTAATCAGCCATAAAAACTATATCCACTAAGCAACATTTATCTGCTGCATCACAAGACGTTCAAGTGGCTTGAATTCTATGCTACTCTATTTCTTGCTGAGACACACACAAAGAACAGGATGGCACCCACAGGGACGTGGACAAGCTCAAGAAGTGAGCCCATGGGAACCTCATGAGGTTTAACAAGACCCAGTGCAAGGTGCTGCACCTGGGTCAGGGCAACCCTGGTATCAGCACAGGCTGGGGATGAACAGACCGAGAGCAGCCCTGCTGAGAAGGACTTGGGGTGCTGGTGGGTGAGAGGCTGGACATGACCCGGCCACGTGCACTCACAGCCCAGACACCAAACGTGTCCTGGGCTGCATCCAAAGCAGGGTGGGCAGCAGGTGAGGGAGGGGATTCTGTCCCTCTGCTCTGCTCTGGTGAGACCCCACCAGGAGCTCTGCATCCAGCTCTGGGGTCCCCAGCACAGGAAGGACATGGACCTGTTAGATCAAGTCCAGAGGAAGTCACCAAGATGATTAGAAGGATTGAGCACCTCTCCTATGAGGAAAGGCTGAGAGAATTTGGATTGTTCCACCTGGAAAAAAGAAAGATTCAGGGTGGCCTAACTGTGGCCTTCCAGCATTTGAAGGGAGCCTGGAAGAAACATGAAGAGGGACTTTTTACAAGAGCATACAGTGACAGGGGGAATGGCTTCAAAGTGAAAGGGAATAGGTTTAGAACAGATATTAGAAAGAAATTCTTTACTGTGAGGGTCCTGAGGCACTGAAACAGGTTGCCCAGAGAAGCTGTGGATGCCCCATTCCTGCAAGTGTTCAAGGCCAGATTAGACAGGGCTTTGAGCAACCTGACCTACTGCAAGGAGTCCCTGCCCACAGTAGGGGGGTTGGAACAAGATGATTTTTAAGGAACCTTCCAATCTAAGTCGTCTTATAATTCTATGATTCTACTTTGCATACTACATATCCCCTTCCAGAACTGGAGTACTACTGTTTTCAGGCATTATAGTAACCATTATTAACAGCTTTTTGACTTAAGAATACTGCTTTTCAATGAGGAGAAAAAAAATTAATCACCTCATTTAAATCTGAACACACACTACTAGAAGATTCCAGTTACAACCACCTTTACATGACTCCAAAAATTAGCTCAGAATCACGACAGGCAACCTTGCTCTACATCTAAACACGTTGTATAACCATGCAGCTTGGAAAACAAGAAACAAGTGAAAAAAAACCAACACTGAAGAAAAAACTTGTCATGTACTAATCCCCTCTTTCTGACTTACTGTCTTTTTCTATGAAGCTGTGTTGTTATTCAAAGCATTTGCTAACTTTGCACAAATAGTTAATGCTTCATTTATGATGCTCTCAGCCAGTCCTGGTTAGCTCATCTTTTCCCCAACTCTTGTGCATTGTAAGCTGAAGCCCACTGCTATCTCTCTGGTGCAGCATTTCTTGTACAGATTGCTTCAGTAATACACAGCACTGGGAAATATCCCCTCCTCCCACACAGATCCTTAAAAATAAGAGTGTGAAGTCTGGCTCTCCCAACAGCCAGTGCTATTTTTAAGGGCTGCGTATGTGGCAGGTAGGAGTCCCCCCACCCACCTCTACCATTGCACCCCTATTCTGAGCAGAGGCAACTGACTTACTCCAGAGTGCCAGATGAAATTCTCTCAATTTTCATTGATGAGCACGTGTGAGTGTCATGTCGAGGAGCTCAAGACACCATAGGTTTCTGTGCCCCATTCCAAATCAGGTACAACCTCTACCACTAGACCATTATCCTTAATTCTGTCTGCCATTATACCCCCCAAACAAGGTGCAAAGAAGAGAGTTTTGCATAATGTGGCAATGGTTGCCTCAGCTGCATCATTTTCAGTGTTCTTCTACAGCCTTTGACATACTCTATTTAGAGGACTAGGTCAACTCTTCAAACAGATCTGCGTTCCATTTGTACTGAAAGCATCACTACTACAGCAAGTCCTGAGAAAAGACAATCCCTTGATCAAGAAGGTTTTTGGAAGAGTCTTGGTATAAATGTGAATGTGAGCTGGGCAGCATGAGACAAGGAAAAGAGCCTACTGGAGGTTCATCCTGGTTCAGAGGGATGAACTGTGTGCACTAAGTTCCTTCAGCCTGCAACACTCAAGCCACCTCTGGAGAAAGCCACCATAGAAATTGCTGTGACTAGATAGTCTATGAAAAATGTCTCCAGACAAGAAAAGGCAGCAATTCTGGATACACAGTCTCATTAGAAATCTAGGAATTGTACAAGACACAGGTCATTTATCCACAACACCAACCCATTGCTGCTGCCCACAACTTGCTCTCTGGTCAGCAGTTACAGTTTCATGGAGACGAAGGAAGAGGAATACAATACCTTTTCCTCCAGAAAACACCAAGTTGTCAGAATCAAAATCTTTACAGGACCATGATGAATTTGAATGAGAATATTCCTCTGATGTAGGATGTCCAAATAGGTGAGGGAGTGAAGGAAGAAGCATTCCCTGGAGGAGTGTTACAGCTTAGCAAGTCAATGCACTTTTCTAAACTGTGGGAAACACAGGCTAAAATATCAATATTGCTCAGTTTACAAGAGGAACAAGAGTGCTATTCCTCCCTTATTCTAGACATATATAGCTTAAAAAAAATTAACAGGTACAGAGGCAGTCTATTCACAACCACCCCAATACTGTCATTATGACCTTACAGGTCAGAGAAGAGAAGCAGAGTTCAGCCAAACTGAATTACTTGAACATGCAGTGTTGAACATGCATATAAGAGATGTTCCTGATTGTGGCACACCTCATGTTTGTAAACTATATGCCAGATGTTGCATAAACATCTTCCCTTTCTTTTTAAGGAAACCACTGGAATAAACTTTTGAAGAAAAGTAAATTACACTTGAATTCCCACTCAAACGCTTCAAAAGAATTTTGACTTATAGATGTGTAGAGGTTACAATACAAAATAGAGAAGGAAAAGCCCCTTGAGTTTGTTTTTTTCCTAAGCAGCAACAGGAACATATGAAGGAACTTTGTTGTCACTGGAGGGCACAGATGTCCTGTGTCCCAGGGAATACAGATCAACACAAAAATTGGCTTTTATCAGAGATGAATAGAAGTTGAGTGTCAGTATGTTGGTATGTCCAGAGAAGGTTGCAGAAAATCATGCTAGCAAATTGAACAGGCTCCTACCTGCTGCAGTTATCATGAAAAGCTTTTCTGACCAGCATATTGCTCCACAGGAGAGCATTTATCTTAATTTTAACTACTCTAAAAGGGGAAAGCCTGCTGATCTTTTTCCACTTCAGATAAGGTTATCAAAAAGCTACTCAAAAATCACAACTGCAGCTAATGAAGACACAGTGCTATTTTCTTGTGTGTACACACAAATAATTATCTCTACCGTAATGCAGCTGTTAACATTCATTGTAAAGCAGGTTAAAAAATGGTAGTAGGTCTCAGGGAATCTCAGAAAGGATAAGTAGACACACATTTTACTCCAGACAGATGAGAATATGTGGGTATCATATTCAAGACACTCGGAGAAGAAGGCAGATTTTCCTCTGAGTACAGCATGTCAGCTGAACGTTCCCTCACAGAGGGGAAACAACAGGCTCAGGTTGTTCAAGCACCAGAGAATCACCCAACACTAAAAGCTGCCTTGGGAAAGCCATAAAGGGGCTTTGGGGAGTTTCACAAGACTTGCCTGCCTGTAAACTCAGATTGACATAGAGAACCAAGATCATGGCAGGACAGTTCCCACTACTTTTGTATTTAAATGCTTTCTAAATAACTATTGTTGTGCCATCCCTAAGAGAACTGAAAGCTGCACGTGCCCTTTATAGATAAGATATGCAGAAAGCATTTGACTGCTGTTGTGAGCACAGCCACCTAACACCAGACAGTGCAGTACAGCTGCCAGTGTCCCTTGGATAGTGCCTTACCAGCACGACCCCTGCTCAAGTGTAGGAACAGCAAACCCATGACCACAAGGGTGTTCTACAGATCCCCATCACCACTGACCCCTAGGGCATTTGACTGGAAATGCTGGTACTTTGGTGGAGGTTAAAGATAACCTTCTTAAATCATCAGGTAGAAAAGAAGAAGACATTTAACTGGAAATGTAGTTTTTCTGTATGGAGAGAAGTTTCCAGTAACTCTAATGTTAGAGTCGCAGTGCTTCAGTTTGCTTCTTTGCCACTGTGTGGGAGGCTTTGAAAATGCAGAGCTTACTCATCTTCACGGGACTGATAAAAAGACACCTAGGCAACAAAGCTTAAGGGAAATAAAATGCCGAAAGTAAACTCTTTCATGGCCTGCAAAGTCCATGAGAGGTGGAAAGGGACAGTTTCTAGTTTTTTGGTGACTGGCCCAAAACAGTCCACTAGCCATGCTGGCTGGTGAACAGCCCATGGTTTTACTAAGGAGAGGGCCTGAATTCACAGGTTGAGTTCATTCACATGGGGACAGGCAGATAACTTATAATCAAACCTGCAACCAAAACCAGCAGCAGTTAATGTCCTGCTGGTCTCTTCACTAGCAGTGGAAGTCCAGAAAAGGACCCTTCAGGGCACCCCACTGCTACTTAAGAAAGGAATAGCAGTGCTTTGCAACAACAGCTTGCTTTGTCAAGATCAAAATAGGGCTTCACACTCCAAAATCACCAATACAACACGCTCTATGAACCAGGGCTTTTAAAAGTGAGGCTGCGATGGTTCTTAAATATTTGCAGGTGCTTGATCAGAAGTGCTGACTGTGCAGCTGTGGGACATGAGAAAATTAGACTGAGGATATGATCAGGTACCTGTAAGAGTAAAGACGAACAGCCATTTAGTCCTCCTGACCAGAGGTGATCACCATATTCCAGGAAAACACTGTCATGAACTGCATCTGCCATTTCAGTATGTGATATAGTTATGTATCAGTCAAAAAAACCCAGACTATTGACATTTAACAGGAAAGACAAAGTTTAAATCAAAATAATTTGGTATAAAATGGCATTTAATAAAAAAACCAAAGAAACAATGCTCCAATTGCTTTGGTTTTGAAATGAAAATAAGTCAATTGATGTATTTAATCTGCTGACATAAAAAACTATGCATAAGACTTTTTTCCCCCTGTAAACTAATTCAATATAAGTGGAGAAAATCCAAGACCCTAAACCCTCTCCTAACATTTAAATATACTTGAGAGAATTGGTAAGAGAAGTAATTTGATGATTTGACTGAATTTTTGCTTCTGCCAATTCTTCTGTTGTACAAAAGTCAGATTCAAATTTGTGTAATTTTAAAAGTCACACAGCCCTGTCTCTAGCTGGAGGCTATTTCAGTTACAGAGGGCTGTAAGTTAAAGATGCAATAGCTACATGTTTGTTCTTCTTCTAGAAAAGAAGCTCCCCCTGAGGGATTGCAGCAGACGAGCTATCAATTAACCCCTCTTTGTAGACAAAGTTCTAAGTGTGAAGGTGAGGAGTATTGAGTCATTCCTCGGAGAGCTGAAAACCCTAGTTGATTCTGGCATAATTGAGCTTCCTCTTCACAGAGAAAGAGAACAAGAAAAACAGCAGAAGTGAAGAACAAAACATGCATGCTACAACAAAGCTTTTTTTTTAAGATGCACAGTTACAAACTTCTGTGCCATTTTATAACTGTCAAGTCTTAATTAAAATACTACATTTCTCTGAGTCACAGTCAGGATGTAGGATGCATGTACATTATTCACATGAATATTAATCTCTTTCCAGGTAGGAGGCTGAATTGCTCAGGGGATTTATAATCACATCACATATGGAAACTTCTTGTTTGTTTTTTTTTTTCATTCTTTTTCTTTTCTTTTCTTTCAAATTTCAGCCAGATCATTAACAATTAAGAGTCTGTGTGAGAGGAATCCAGCCATTCAGATGCGTGAGCTGGAGCTTCACGAGTAGTCATGAAATGATACAGCACATTGAGAAAGAGGAACACAGAAATGTGCTGGAGGGATCTCTTCAAACATTAAGGACATAACCTCCTGCTCTGAAGTGCTGGAACAAAAAATGATAGTCCTCTTGAAAGCTTCTAGGTAATGAGATACGATGAAAAGATGTTAATAGGGTGACCAGAGAAATGAGATGTAATCTTTTACCAACAGAGGCCAATAGAATCACCTGGTTAGACTATCATCACAGCAATCCTGATCCTTATCTGTAAGCCTGTATTTGTATCGCTGATTTTCAAACAACATGTGGGAACAAGCTGGTGGTGACGCACAAGGTGCGGAAAGCAACTAGCAGAGATGCTCTTCTAGATTCGAGCCAAAGTACAGAATGAAACCAGGATGAAAATGCATCTGAGGAAACCGTGACTGTCTTTCTGATACCCTGGAAGAAGAGGAATCAGACAAGGTAGAAAACACTTTGTAATTCAATAATGCAAACTAATAAAAACACAGAAAATCTGTATCCAGAGCTCATGAGAAAAAGGCTTAAAGGACCAGGCAGTTCAGGAAGCTGTTAACTCTTGATGGTTAATGAAACAGCAAAAATAGATAAAAATCTCAAGCTGTCCCAGTGAAGAGGGACAGGGCATATATTGAGAAACCTGTTTCCCTCCTAGGAGGGCTTAAACTCTCTTCCTGAGGAAGTTTTTAAGGACAAGAATGATTGCACAGGAAAGAAATCAAAAGGCTGAAGCACAAAATTAAACACCTAGCAGTGAACACACAATATGACAAATGAGGGATGCTACTCATATGAAGACAAAGCTATCATCATTTGGCATTAAGAAGGCCGGAACATTTGAAGCCTTGATTGCTTCAGGTCTTCACCGACAGGGACAAATGCAGGCAGGCAGCTGACAGAATTAATACTGGTTTGTTGGGGTTTTTTTAAGGCAAGTTTAGAAAGTCATAAAAAACAGGCTGCAGTAAAGGAAAACAAATTTGAAAGAAATAACTGCCTTATCTGTTTGTTGAGTCAGTTGGCCCTAATAAATCTTCATCCTCAGGTTCTAGGCTGCAACATTGACAATTACTAAGCACTGAGAACTTGAAAAACAGGCAATGCACTTGAAGATTTAAAAAGGGCAAAACAAGTATTTATGCTTAAAAATACTAAGAGGAGGACTTGAATAATTCTGAAAGCACTAACCTGGCACAGACACACACCACTTCCCTGGGGATTGAAGACTGGAACAAATAATCAAATTATTTGCAAATCTTCTAGCAAATAAAAAGAAGAGAAATAACTGTGAGCATAGTTTCATGAACAGTAGAACTGTGTCAAATGCATTTAACTTCCTTCTTCGACAAGGTAAATTAGTCTCAGGGGTAAGGACAGAATAGTAGAAGTTTTGTTATCCTGAGATCTGGATGAAGCTGTTAAAACTGATTCAAACACACTGGGAAAAAAAATTATGGCAGCCAAGCTCAAAGAATGTATCAAGCAAGGTCCCTCAGGCAACTCTAGCAGCACACAGCCCAGCAGCCTGGGTACCACACAGCTTTGTCACATACAACTTGAATGATTTGTGCATGCAAAAGGTGAGGAAGAGACAGTCAGCAAAGTGCTCAAGAAAGGAAAAAACCCAATTCCATTAAGAACAAGTGCAAAGCCATATTCAGCTGTAATTCAGCATAAATATAGGCTAGGGAACAACTGACAAAGACCTTTTTCAGAAGGAACCTCAGCTCTGGAAAGTATAAAAGGCTAACTATGCACCAGTGATAGCCTGTGATAAGAAAAGCACCATCACAGCAGGACAGCTTGTATACCTTGAGATACCAGGATCACAGACAGGAGAACAAAGACTCTGTTGCTCTGTAGCGCACAATCAGGCTCTTAGCTGGGTTTCCACATTCAGCTTTGGACACTACACTTCAAGAAAAACAAAGGAGTACAAGGGAGAACTAAAAAAACCAGGCTGATTAAAGAGTGCCTAAAAAACCTGGCAAGAAAAGGATAAAAGGGTCATCTAGTCAACATGAGAAGAGCGAGTAGGGTTTTGTCCTGATTTTGCAGCAGCCCTTTTCTATTCCAGTATTCCTTGTTCTAATCAAGAGAAATGGATTTATAAATGGCACAGGAGAGACCCAGAGCACAAGTCAGAAAAAAGTCCTCGTACAGTAAAGGCAGTTAAACCCTGGAGCAGGCTCCTGGAAAGCTCCATTTCCCACGGTTTTTGTTTCAAGGGAATTAGCATGACTAGTTTTTAGAAGTAGTCAAGGCAAATCAAATAATAACATTTTGCTATCATAACTAAACGGGTATTTCAGTAATAGCATCCTAAAACATGTCCTCCTTCCAATTCAGTAGAATCATAGAATGATTCTGAACCACCTCATGGACCTCCTACACTCTCAAAAACAGAGACACATCAGGGAGAGATATTGTTCAAGCTCTTGTCCCTTCTAGTATGTTTGTGCATTTGTTGTCCATAAGACACAGAACTAAACTGTTTTGCTTGCATACTCTACAAAATTACAGCAAAAGTTCCATTTCTTCTTAGATACTAATGGTGTTCTTAAATTTCACTTTGCATGTCATGTTGACAGTTTTGATCCAAATTCTTTCTGCTAAAAAGTGAAGTAGTTGTTAGATGGAAAAGCATTTACACTCCAGATAAGACAAAGGAAGAACTATTTTGCCTCCACAGATGCAAAACAACAACAATCACTGTCTTAAAAATTTGCAACAAATCCTGCAGAGAAATTAAAGTCCTCACAGTGCCAGATACTGTAAAATAATTTCTTAGAAAAACAAGGCATATCTAGAAGAATGCAGTTTTTCTAGATGAAATATATTAGCTCTGCACTTAGGGTTGTAGGCAAAAGTTTATCATCTACAGAACATGAACACCATATGTTATCTTTCTGTGGGCATCGAGATGGATAAGCATATGATTTTTTTTTCTTAAAAAGCCCAATTTTTTGGTTCTTGAGCACTGTTTTCTAAAACAAGAGTGTTTATACTGTTATAGAAAATGTCACAACCTTTTCCTTTTGACTTCCCAAATTCAGACTATTTATTTTTAAAACTTACTTTTGCGAGATGGAAATACCAAGACGACTTATACACCCACTTTCAATTAGTATATATAAAAATATTTAATGCTAAGTTTCCAAAGGAACATTTTCACATGAAAAATAATACAGATAACTCCTACCAAGCTAACGAGCTATCCTCAAGTTGCCTTGAGAAAAAGTCTTCAATCCAAACAGCTTAACACAAACCATTTAACCCCTGACATTATTATTACTATTTACAAATTCAGAGCTAATTTCTCTGCTTCTGCATATTTTCTGATTTTCATCGCTAGTTCCACACAGTGATGTTAAAAATGTTTGGTAGAATTAGACAGCTCTAAGCCCATCACAACATGCTGCAGTCCTATGCAACACATCTCATGAAATTTTTGACTGCAAAACATCAAAATTGTAAGCGGTGTCTTAAACTGAAGAAAAAAAGAAACCCCAGGAGCTCAGAAAAAGGGAAAAGCAAGACTCCATCCTACCTCCTGAAGCTGCAGTCGAACTTTGCTAATGGCTCTAATCCAATGGGCTCTTGCTGGAGGAAATGGTGGCGGCTCGTTGTCACCATGGTAGCTTAAAAGCAAGAAACAGAAAATCACTACATGAAAAACACTTACATGTAGCATTAAACAACATGGTGCAATCACAGCTTCAGCTTTGGAAGCTGAAGGAACCAACAGGCTCCAGTCAACACAGCCCTGCACATGCCCTGAGAAGTCAGAGGCTGAAGGTTTCCTTATACACAGAAACTGTCTTGGAAACTGATGAGCTGAAAAATATGTCATACGGAATCCAGGCCCAGGAGTAAGATGATGCTTGAGAGAACACAAAGAAAGCAGTCCAAGACACCTCACCAGGCCAGTGCAAAACATTGGTACCATAATTACACACACAAAGAGGTAGATGGGAGATTTAACATTCCCACACCCATTGCAGGTCCCTTCTAACCACTGTCCCTTCCTACTCACTCCTATTGCTATAAATTTACAGCCCCTCTCCAGTGGAAACACTGGCCACAGGGCTCAGCCGTGTTTTCTGCTGTTCACTGAACCTTTGTCACTCCACCCTTTCCTACAGGTTTTCAAGAGGGAATGTGTATCTGACAGCAAGCTCCACCTCAGAGCCCCACAGCACACACTGCACTCCCTAACCTCACCATACCTTGGGCTTTTGGTGGCATTCCTGCTTTTGTATGTTGCTGAGGTGTAAATCACCAAAACAAACACCTTTTTCCTGCCTGCAAAGCACCCAGGCCATGCTGCTGACAGCAGAAAACAACCCCACAGCTGAGAGCACCGCACATCCATGCTACACATCTAGCTCAGGTGCAGCTCCAAGGATCAGTGCTCAGAGCTCAGTTCCATGCATACTCCATGGAGACAGGAGAGCATTGAGAGAGAGTGAAGAGAAAGGGCGCCAGTGATGTAGGAGCATCCAAGTTAGATGCTTAAATTAGCCTGCAACAGACTATGTGAATAACCTTCCCTGTGAACAAATATAGGCCAGCCATTCTGGGACAAGACTCCTGCTGCTCTGTAAGGAAAAGAGGAAAGTGAGTCAGAGTTTAAAAACAGTTTAACACTTTTTCTAGTCTTGTTTTCCTTTTTTCATCTTCAGCGTAAGGCTTGCCTACACATGAACTCCTGTGGTTAATTCTATCATACAAGCACAGTGACACCGGCTGTACCCTCCAAAGGGTAGAGACAGGCAGACATCTTTCCACAGATCTAACCGCACCAGATTAAAGGAATTCTTCATACTTATGAAAGTATAACCATATCCCCATTAGGGTCTGCAACGACTTGATTACCTCAAAGAAAAATGTCACTCCCAAATTTAAGTAGCGAAATTTGAAATTCCTGTAAAACCTGAACAAAACCCAGTACACTACTCCCCCAAACTCAGCTGAAATACTTTTGAAGTCTGTTTTCAATACTGTTGACAGCTTGGAAAACCAAAGTACAAGGACAAGAAAAACTGCCACAGTGAGTCAGAGCAACATGTCTATTCATACTGTAATTCTACAACCTACAACTACAAAAACACTTAACTCTAATGGTGGTAGTCTGCTACACAAGAATGGAACTAGTGAAGATCTAACCATGACAACATGTAGTTCTTGGTTGCATAAACTCGTTCTCACATGAGCACTGGAAGCAGCTATTTTGGGCCAGAGTACGTTCATCAAATCAGAAACAGAAACTACAGCAAATGAGCTGTAAGGCACTAGGCTGGTGTTCCTCTTTACATACACTGCAAACAAAGCTTAAACCTAGTCAATGTCCCATAAATAATTGGTCCTGCACAACAGATGTTTCACAGATCAGCAATATCAACTTAGTTGTCAGAGAAAGGTGCAAGAAAAACATACATAATTTGCCCCGGGGAAACAGCAAATAGAGGAATCCTCTTTGAACTAGCTGAAAATAACCTGGTAGTAATTTCACCTACCTCATTTGGGCTTCTGCATTAACATCCTTGGGCTTTGCAAGTTCCAGAGGTAACTTAGCTGCAGGATGGTCTTCGTGTTTTTCCTCTGTCTTGCAGACCTTCTCCTCCTCTCCTTTGCCATGAGGCTCCCCTTGCTCTCTGAGCCATGCCTGACCATCCTTCTGGTAGCTGCCCGAACTGTGGTGAGAATGATTCGACTGCCTTTCCTGGTGATCATCTTCTTGCTCAGAGCCATGGGCACTTTCATGGGAATGGTCCAGCTCGCTTAGGTGAGAGTTTTCCTGGCTGACATTACAAGAGGAGCCATATCTACTACTGCCAGCAGGACTATGAGAGAATAAGAAAGTCCATCAGAAAAAACAGTGGATTGCAAAAACACAAAAAAATCTGCACATCCCACAAACTGAGCAGGACACTAAATATTACTGAAAAGATGTGTTATGAAGTCAGATTTAACTATTATGCTTTTATGATTATTATCTAAATCTAGACTTCTAAACCTCAAAACTTTGGTAGGGAGTAGAAATACTTCATACACAGTCTACCAGCATATAGACCATACACACTTTATGTATATATGCATATATATCCTTTGATATATATACTTTTATATGATCTATACATATATATATACACCCTGGTCTTCCCTGTATCAAATACCACTTCAGTGAAGATACTCTAATAACCAGACAGGAATAACAATGGAAACACAGCAATTCAGAGTGAAAGTGTTTCTGTCTTCCGTGGTTTTGCTGCAGCTGGGGTCTTTATCATGACCATTTCAGCTGACTAATTGTTAAAAAGTACAGATAAAGTAAACTTTATATAAGTTTATTATGAAATACATTGCAGTCAAGATTAAGATTGTCAAGACTCTCAAAACCTTTCACAAAAGTGGAGCACTTTTTCAAATGAAAGCCACACGTCTCACTCCAATAGAGCTTTCTCAATAATTTATTTTATATAAAAATCCCAGCATCAAAGGGATGTAATCTCTGTGATTCAAGACACCACTTTCAGGACTGAATTCCCAGAATCCTCAAACAAAATACAGCAGATGGAAATTTCTCATGCAGTCAGGAAAACTATGGCCAAGAATTAAGCAACACTCATGTTTCTCTTCTGCAGTCTTAGGAGAATTTTGAAGTCAGCTAGGAAGTTTTATGAGTGCAGAGTTGTAACTGTATGATCAGAGGAACAAGTTTCACTTGTATATTACACAGAAATATATAAATTTAGTGAGTCTGTTTTGATTTTTGAGGGCAATTGGAACTTAATACATGCACAGGACTCAACACAGACTCATGAAATACTGATACCTTCCTCTAGTGGTTTTCATAACTGCATGAAATAACCTTCCAACAGATTTTAGGAAAAGCAAGCATTAGAATACCTTCACTGATACCTCTGATAATGTTTTAATATCTTCAGTAATATGAAATGAATCTAAGTAGTTCTATAATGCATCATCAGTAGGTTAAATTTCTCTAAAAGCCTTTACTTGGCATTTTGAAAACAAAATGCTCCTTCCTACCAATACACTCTACCTACTCTTACTTTTTTCTTAGCAAAGACAAAATTATTATCACTAAACAAGAAAGCAAAGTAATCTGTATGCAGCAGAATTAACACACAAATACTGTAACTTCTGAAAGGCTAATGAAATTAGCAGTAAAAGCACTTCATTATTTGGCACATTGAAGAACATGGGAAATTCAATTGCACTTAGAGAGGAAGAGTGGGAAAACGTGAGAAATGGTCTAAAGGCTTGTTCATAACTAGCAACTGCAGTTTGCCATATTCCCCGTGACAGCTATCAGTGCTATTACAAACATTGACAACAGACAGGGAATGGGACTCAGCTACAAACATTATACACCAAGGCCATTATCTACTGCTGTAGTATTGCATTATAAATGGTCAAAAGCCATTTATTATGCTTCATTTGTAACTAGCCTTTTCTCATTCTGTTGTTCCACGCTCTGCAGATCTGCAGACAGTGTGTCTGGATGAAGCAGTGCTCCATCAAGAGCAGAATCAAGCCCAGTTTCACTTAGTTCAGTCTTCTCTGGCACATGCTCTTCTGCCTGATCTTCCTTCTGCAGTTCACCTGAAATCACATTCTGCTGGGCTTCTGACTCTTGATCAAACTTCTCTCCCAGCTCTTTGTTGGATGTATCAACAGTGCTTGCACCAGATGGTGGCTCTTCAGAAAGTTCATTGTCTACAGTGTCAGGCTGCTTTGAAGACAACTTTACTTCTATATTTGCATCAGTCAGTTGATCTGAGACTGCAGATTTTGAGTTTTCATCTGAACTGACTGTTCCTAACACCTTGTCATCTGGTTTTGACAAAGCCTGTGATGGTACAGTTGGTTCCTTTTTGGCAGAGGTCTCCCTGATGTCTTTTTGCCAGGGGAAGGAGAAATCTAGCTTTTTCCCAAATACTGCTCCTTGGGCACTCTCTGGCTTGATCACCTTTTCTTCACTACCACCCTCAAACAGAGATGAAGAAAGTTTCTTAAAACTGGACATGAGGCCCTGATCTGTTCCCACTTTATTAACAGAAGGTGGCTGCTGAGAGAAGAATGACCCAAATGGCTTTCCACTATCAGAAGATGACATAAAGCTGAATTTTGGCAAACTGGGTATGTTTGGTATTTCAAAGACAGTTTTACTACTGTTTGTATCTGGAGGGACATTATTAGTTTTACCCTGTTTCTTCAAGTCAGATTTGGAAGCAATCCCTTCTGCAGGCACTTCATCAATTGCTAAATGTTTCTCCTCTTTGGCAGTTTGCTGTTCTACCTCGCTTGTCTTACCTTCATTCATCTGAAGCAGATCAACACTGGGCTCATCAGCTGGAGCTGTGGGTTCTCTATCATCACTACCGGTCAAGTCTTGCTGATCAATACCAGCATTGGCCTGATCCCCTGTAACGGCAGGCTCTGATTCAAGTGTAGCACTCTCATCTAATTGGGAAAGGTTTGTGTCTGTCCCACTAGCTGGGGCTTCCTTTTCTAGTGCAAGCTCCTTAGTAGAGCCAGTGTGAAGGATGTCAATGGCTGCCTTGTCTGCAGGAGCAGCTTGCTCCTCCACTACGTGTGAAGGTCCCACATCTAGCTGGCAAGTAACTACATCAGTGTGGTCAGTGGCCTCGGCCTGCACTGTATCAACTGCATCCCTGAGATCAGACTGGCATGGCTGAGTATCTATGACCTCAGAGGGTTGTGCTTCATTATCCAGCTGCACAACCTCACGGGCTTGATCCTCACTAGAGACTCCTGTTTCTGGCATGATCCCCAAAGGTTCCTCTTTGCAGGTTTCTGAGTTCTGCTTTTCCTCAGTTTCTGCTTTCATAAGAGACTCTTTTGAGGAGTTCTCTTCTGTTGAAACAGGTAAGACATCCTTCACAGAGCCTGAGACATCTCTTTTAGATTCTCTGGGTGCAGCTGTATTTTCTGTCTCCTTAGAGTCTTTTGCTGGAACAGACCCAGTGACATCTTTCACACTACTGCTTTGAGGTTTAGGTGTGGATTTTGGAGGCATCTCTTTTGGAGGTTCTTTTGGACCTTTGAAGATGCCAAAGAGATCATTTGTGAAAGTTGGTGCTGGGGCACTTGGGAGGGATGAGAAACCAAAGAAAGAAGAGCTTCTCTTCTGTGCAGTAGGAGGTGCAGTAGCTTGAGGTTGGGAAAAGAAACCAGATAATGTTTTAGGCGGTTTCATTTTTGTCATAAAACTTGAAAACATTTCAACTGAAGAATCCAGAACAGATTTTTCACTCTCAGGTTCCTTAGGTTTATTTTGAAAATTAGATGCCTCTGGCATTTTAGGAAGAGTGTGTGGCTCTTGTGCTTGTTTTAACTTGTCACCAAGAGGTTGTTCAGGTACTTTATGTTCTGGCAACTCATGCTGTACATAAACTTCTTCAGAGACCACTTCATTTTTTATGTCACTTGTATTATTTAAGTCATTTAGACCCTGGAAATTCATCTTATCACCTGAGGCCATGCTATTATCAATCTCCTCAGAAGTTTGTTCTTTTGAAGAATAAGGCTCTTCTTTATCAACAGGAAATGCAACACTGTCCATTTTTTCTGTGTTACCCAAAGCATCTTCTTCTGCACCTACAGAAACAGTCTGTTGGTCCTGAAAACTGTCCTGCACACTGGGAGTCTGAAGGCAAGGGTCAAAAGCAGCCAAATTGGTTACTGCAGTGTCATCAGTCTGTGGAAGCTTTTCTAAGTCGCTCCCTTCAGCTACTGCATCAACACTTTCTACATTTTCCACTGCCAGCACTTCTGGTTTATTTTCTGGGATATTCAGGTCCTGAGATGTTTGTCTGCCAGTCACTGCTGCAATAATATCATCAACCTCTTTTTTAGTGTCTTTACTGTCTGCATCTTGTTGCCTGGTAAAACTCCTGCTTTTGGCACCAGAGTCAGTGGAAGCACTTTGCTTCACATGTGGCTTAGAGTTCACTGGTTTAGCTGGTTTTGTATTACTCTCCTGTCCTGGGACAGTTTGTGGCTTTTCATCCAAGAAGGATGTCAAATTGAAGAAGCTAAAGCTAGTGCTTCTTTGAGGTACACTCTTCTCAGCAGATGGACCACTGGAGAAGAAGGAGGGCAGATGAAACAGCCCCTCTGTCTCTTGTTGCTTCCCGCCAGCAGGAGCAGGAGCTGAAGGCTTTGGCTCATCTGATCCAGTGAAGAAGGAGAATATGCTCTTACTGGCTGGCTGTGATTTTGGAGCAGTGATATCAGAAAAGCTGAATGGCAAACTGAAACCTGACTCTTTAGGTGTCTGGTCTGGCTTTGGTTTTGTCCTATTAGCTGTGTCTCCTGAGTGATCTGCTCCTTGTTGCTTTGGTGTAACTGTGGGTGTGCTGCTTTGCTGCACAGCTGACTGACTCAGCTGGCTTATTCTGGGACCTACACCCGCTGGTTTCTGCGATGCATTTCCAGGGGGCACTTTTTTGCTCTCAGGAGACTCCTCCACAGCTTTTCTGCTTTGTTGTTCCATTTGCACCCCAGGGCTAGGAGAGACATGAGTTCTCATCTCTTCCTGAGAAGGGGAGGACAGACATGGCATACTGGCACTCTGAAGACCCCCTGACTTCTCCGTTTTTTGTCTTGGCTCAGCCACAGTTCTGCTACCAGTTTTTGGCAGAGTCGCAGTGCTTGAGGTTGGTTGAGAAGACATAGGCTCCACTTTGAAGAGATCTCCAATGGATCCAAACAATGATGAAATGCCAGAGGTTTCCTTCTGTTCTGGCTGTTTCACCTCTTCTGGTTTATCACTTTGACTTTTCTTCAAATCTGGTGACGGCTGTGGTGCTTTGCTTACTTGTGTTTTAAAGAAATCAAAAAATCCAGAAGCTTGGGGTTTGTTGGCAGTTGAGCTTGAAGGAGGATCTTCTCCAAGACTGAACAATTTCAGAGCACTTTTAAATAATGTCTCCTCAGGCTCAGTGGCTGGTTGGCTCTGATTTGGCTGTGATTCACTAGATTCATTAACATTTGCATGCCTTTCAAGACGTCTGGAATGTGGTGTTGTTTTGACAGCCCTCTCTTCTCGTATGGGCCTGCTGTCCGGCGCAGTTTGGCTCAGTAGAGAAGGAGATCTTGTCAATCCTGTTTTTTTAACATGGATGTTTTCACTTATATTTGATTCTGGCTTTTCATTTCTAGCAGCCTCCAAATTAAGTCCTGATGAAGTATTCCTTCTCGCTTCTGATGTAACAGGGAACTTCTGCCCTGCTTTTGCCTCATCTAATTTTCTATTTGGTGTAAGTGATAAAACATCAGTTTTATTTTCACATGATATTGACTGTGTGTCTGTTCTCTTTAAGGTAGAATCTTCTGATGTCTCAGAGCCAGGACTTGAAGACTTTCCAATTAGACCACCCAAAGCAGAAAATAAAGAGCTAACTTTGTTCACTGGTGTTTTCTTATCTTCCTCTGTCCTTTTTGTTTCTGTTACTCTTTCAGTAGATGCTGCAGTTTCCTCAGCTTTAGGAGTAGATTGAAACAGTTGGAAACCAAAGAATCCTGATGACCCGCTCACCGAAGTTGTCACTGGGACAGCATTCTCAACTTCCTTGGTGTGGACTTCTTTACTGAGGGATTTACTGGAAGGTGCTCTGGAATGTGTTCTGAGATCAAGGGTTAATGGAGACTCCTCTGAATGATTTGGTGTTTCCTTCTCAGGCCTAAAATCTACTTTGAGTTTTTGAAGTTTATAACCTGAGAAGTCTAATGGCTGCTCCCTCTGATAATAAATAGACTCCTCAAACATCTGTGAAAAAGTTTCCAAATTCATGTTCATTAGCTGATCGCTCCTCTGCAAAGCCACTGACAAATCCAGGGGTTTATTTGTTGTATAATCATCTATAGACTCTTCTTCCGCGAACCAAAAGAGCTCATCTTCACTGCCAAGAGGGACTTTAAAGCCACAAACAGCAATTGTGTTGTCTTCTAACACAGCTCTTGGAATGGAATCTGTCTGAAAATTGTAATCCCAGCAGTCCAAGTAAGAATAAGTTTCGGGAGCACACACGTAGACATACTGTCCAGTGGGATCAGTGAGCAGGGAATACACATACTGGCTATCACTGTACATGTAGTATCCACAATCACCATCTTCTGATGGCCACCATATGCCCTGCTCAAGCATCATTATCCACTCCTGATACTCTCGGCTATAGGAGGAGTACATTAAGCTCTCATCCATACTTAAACTGTCTTGGTCTATTAGTGTCCACATTGTTCCGTCACAACCAGAGGAGTAGCTTAAATCCATGGGCAGCTCTTCAAATGAGTAACTGCCATCTCTTTCAAAGGGTGGAAAGTTACCATAACTTTCATTCAGAGAATTAGCAGTCCATGCATCATTTTCTTCTGAACAAACATCTTGAAACATTAACTGATCAAATGACTCATATGACATTGCACTTAAATCTAAGCTCTGTCCATCAAAATTGGCATTAGTCTGCCAATCCATCACATTTGCATTCCCATCCTTTTTACACAGATTCACTACCATATCACTTTCAGGCCAGTCCAAGAACTGAGGGGGCAGAACAGTGTTCTGGTTTAACACATAGTAAACTGGTACTGCTATGCCATGCGTGTCAGCCAGTTCCCCCATTTCATACTCCCATTCAAAGCTAGAATGGCTTCTTGTTTCCTGATAAGCTGAGGACTGTTCGGTGGGGTTATAGTTTTTATTACTCAAATTGAGAGATTCATTTGATCCTTTGTTTAAGGGAGTTGGAATAACTGTAGATTCTGCAACCTGACGAGGCATATGCCTACTATTTACAGGCTTTCCAGATAGGTCCTGTACCTTGTCTTGCAGATTAAGAGCCTCAGGGGGCACAGGATGCCCACACTGGGGAACATGTGGCTCAGCTGTTTTATTTACTCTTGCACTGGATGGGTGGTCAGTAGTTTTGGGAGATTCTGTTGTTTTCACATTATCTTGTTTCTCTTTTGGTTTAGGCAGGAGATTTTTTAAGAAGCTGGAAGATTCCTGCTTTTCTCCAGTGCTGCTTTGAGTATCAGAAGCCGCTCCCGAGTTGCTGGGTTTTGTCTCTGAGCTGGAATCCTCACCTCTATCAAAGAGCTTCATGAAGCCCAAAGAGTTTGTTTTCACCTTCTCTTGCTTAGATTCAGACAAGTTTTCATTTGAAGCAAACCTCAATAAACCAGAAAATAATCCAGGAGAACTGCTTTTCTGGCCATCACCCTGGCTTTTAGCAGTTAAGTCTTGGTTATTGGCTGTGTTTTCATTGGAAGAAATACGAAGAAACCCAGAAAGAAAACCTGGTGTCTGCTGCTTCTCTTTATCATCTGCACTTGCAGCTTCTGGCCCTCTGGCTGAAGAGGTGGGTTCAACTGAGTTGTCATTTAAGTTTGATGCACTTAGTCCGTCCCTCACCAGTTCTCCTTTTACATTTTTAAGTTCTTCCTGAGTACTCTTAGTTCTCTGCTGCTCTTCTGCTGCCTTAAAGGTAGCAGAGGCACTCCCCTGGTGTTTTTCTCTATTTACCTGTCCACTAGATAGGTTTTCCTTATTCATGTTTTTTCTTTGTAAAAGTTCCTCCTTATGGTCTGATAAATTTGGAACTGAGCTAGATTTTAATGAAACAACATTTTCTGAATTCCTGTTTCTGTCCCCAGGTAAAGAACTGCTGCTAGAATTCTGATGACTTCTTTGGTCCTGTGCAGGTGCTAGATTTTCTGCAGAAGAAAATCTAAATAATGAAGGAATAAAGCCTCCTTTCTCATTCTTCTGTTCCTGCTTTCCTGAAAAACCCAGCCCACTGAAAAAAGGAAGTTTCCCAGTGAAAGGAAATGAGTGCTCTTCCTTTGATGAACTATTTTGTCTTATATCCTCCTCAGACTTATGGCCTTTAAAATGCACAGGAGCACTTTCTTTCTGCCCAGGAGCACTTTCTTTCTGCCCTTGTTCAGTAGAAGGAAGCAACAACTGACTGAAAGACTTTTTGAGTGGACTGAAAAAGCTCTCAGATGCTGTACCCTGACCTTGAGGTTGTGAGTTGGGTTCCACATTATCTCTGTTTGGCTTGTTTGGCAGTCCATGACCTGCACTATGCTGATCCCCTGAGTGATTTGCAGGAGGCTGCTCCCTGGCAGTGAGCACACCCTCTTCCACAGTGGCACCTGGCTGTTTTGTAACAGGATGCAAATCTGATTGCTTCTGTGGCAGATCCTGCTGCTTGGGAGCCAAGAGACCATCAAAATTGGCTTTCAAGCTGAAGGAACTGACTGAGTTTGTGAGCCTGCCAAAGATTGAAGACACAGAAGTGCTATTTGCGTTTACCTCTGCCTCACTTCCAGTCTCACTTTTCCGCACCTCCGGAACAATGCTGCTGGTCCTGGCTGATGTCTGTCCAGATGGTGTCTCCCTCCTGTTTCCCTCATCAGCTTTCGCAGCATGGCTGTCCTCCTTGGTGTGCTCTTCCTTTATGACTTCTGGATTTGGCACTTCCTTCTCAGAGAAAATCTTTAAAGGATTAAACATGCCTAGAACTGAATTCACAACCGAATGTTGGTTCTGTTGGCTGTCAGCAGCAGTTCCTTGTGATTGCTGGGGATGATGTGGTGTGGAAGCCTTACTGTCTATCTCAGTGGTTTCTGGCTTGTTGGAGTTTATGTTCTGGGCTCCTTTATCGCCACTTAGTTGGGATGGTAGTAAAGACTGAATGGAGAACTTGGAGTCAGTTTTATTATCTGCTGTCCCTCCAGAAGATGAACTCTCATTTTTAGACTTACTAGAAAATACACTCAAGATTCCACCTTCTGATGAGTTTTTGTTTTCTGTATTCTCTGGAGTGGAAGAAACAAGTTTTTCAACAGATGCTGTGAGCTGCTTTGTGCTTGACCCCACCTTTTCTGTGAAAGAGCTGAACAGAGAATTTACTGTATTTTTCACACCTGACAAGTCTGGAAGAGATTCAGATTTGCCTTTGGTACTCTCCTCTGCAGCAGGCTGTTTGCTCTGTTCAGACTTTTTAGCTTCTCCTGAATTATCAGCATTACCCTGCTTCAGTGGCAGGTTCTCAACAATTTTTCTGTTTTCTGTCAATGTACCAAATTTGCTGATTTCTTCCTCCTTTTCAGCCAAGTATTCTGAGACTGATTCTACCAGACACTGAAGTTCATCCATCGTGTCTATGTACTCCTCGCTGGGTTCTTCAACAGGAGACAGTGTTAAGTCTTGCACAGTATGAACATGCTTGCTCTCTTTAGTTCTATGTTTTTTATCAGAGCTAGCCTTTAACTGGGAGTCTGTATTTGCAGGGCAATTAACTGTTAAGTTTCTCAAATGGCTAATGTCAGAATCACACCATGTTTTTGAAAGTGTAGCCAGTTCCTCCATTTCATCATCTGACACAGGCGAGTACTGGAACTCATCAGAAGCACTGCTGTCAAATTCCTCGAGGACATCCACAGGCACAAAAGTGTTCTCTGGCATCCCTGTGTGCTTCAGGTCTTCAGTGTTACTGAGGTGAAGTGAGTCCTCATGGCTCATTCCCTGCTTGTTGAGCAACTTGCCACTTTTAACCATTAACCCATTTTTGTATGGACGCAGGATTGGATAAGCAGGCAACCGTTCCTTACTCTCTGAGATACTAGTATATTTTCCAGTTCTATCATATACATAGTCATAAATGGGTTCAGAACTAGTTGCCAAACCATTGAAATAAACTGTCTTCTCCCCAGGAAACTGCAGACCTCCATTACTTTGCAGGCTTAATTGTTCTCTCTCTCCAAAATTGTATCGCAGCTTCTTTTTCCTTCTTCTATCTATTGTATCATATTCCTGAGGATACCTAGGGACATCTACAGACCCTGATTCCACACACACACTTTGGCAGCACCTTGATCTTTCTCTTTTTGAGAGAGTTTGTATCTTTTTAACATTTTTCTCATGCCAACTTCTATTTTTATGATTTTTTTCTAAAAATTCCTCTATTATGAGTTTTCCTAGCTCTTCATAGTTACTCTCCTGTTCTTCTTCTCCATCTTCAGAGTTAAATGGAATGATCCTGACTCTTTCATTTCTAGCTACAGATCCTTGTCTAAGATGAGAATTAAAAGGGGTGGGAGGGAAAGGAAGAGAGGCAGCCAAAAAAAAAAAAAAAAAAAACAACAGGAAGGAAAAAATAACAGTTTTAGAAAAAGCTCTAGAAAAGACAGAAAAAACAGTAAAAACAGTAATGGAAAAACAGACATTAAATAAAGGAAAATTAAAATCAGAAGCATTCAGAAATAACAAAGTTGAAAATCTGCCAATCTACCACCATTACATTTCAATCAAACAGTCAAAAAAAGCAGCATGGGTTGTGAGATTCCACCACTTACGGCTGCACAAAAATTAGAAATGCCTGTTTGAAGGAGAACAGCTTTTTGTGATCAAGTGAGGGCACACAGCCTTGGCTGTACCAGTACTCTGCTGTTCCTTTTTTAGTCATGCTGAAAAGAAGTCATTTATTGCAGTAACAGGACTACTTTGAGACACAGTGCCCACGCGCACCGTTCCACTATGCTGTGCCTGCATTTCGGTCACTCCATGCTGCAGACTTTGTTTTAGCAGTATTCATGGAGCACACAGGGGCTGTGTGTTTCCCAGGGGTGGCTACAGAGCAGAGACTTCATGTGAAAACTCAGGAGTCACTGGACTCCAGGCAACCACGCAAACCATGCACACCAGCAGCATGAGGAGTTCCAGCTACTCCACCACTCCTCCTTGCTGGGAAAGCTCTCACTGCAGCTAACGACCTCAAGGGGCTCCCAGCAACACAAAACTAAGATTCTCAGAGCTGTCACTGGATCAGAAGGCAAAACAAAACATCAGCACTGGATATTAGCCCATTGCAAGCCTCAGATGCTTTTCAGGATCTGTAGTTCCCATTTATAATGCATCTAAACAGATCCAGCAATTCATACTTGTCCATTGTTGGAGAATGGATTAAAGCTGTGAAACAATTCCAAGCTTCTTAGAAACCCAAGTAAATGATCCTTGGGATTTTAGGATTAATTCCTAGCCCTTGGTCAGAAGGATTATCTCAATTGTTCAACAGTCCCAGGGCTCGTAGCAAGAAAGCTTCCTCTTTACCTAAATCTCACTAGAACAGCTCCTGACAATCTACATAAAAATAAAGAGGTAGAGAGTGGATGTAAAGATATCAAAATGATCATCTGAAAGATGCACTGCAGCTTTGTCTCACATCATCCATTGCTGAGAACTAGGGAGCATGACAGCACATATACCCTGACCCCAAAAGAGCAGGGCAAGAGAAAGGAAAGGACAGAGCACACACAGGCATTTTATGGATACTGCTAATACAAGAGTCTTCACCATGAGAGTTGCATGGGGCACCCCAATACAGAACAGCAGCAGATAGCCCTGAAAGAGAAACAGGTCATTGCTTTTCACTACTGCTGGTTCAGTAGTACTGCATTTCCACCAGTACTAGCTGCCTTATTCTAATCAGAAAGATGCTCATTACTTTAAATGAGTCCTCTTATACACAGTTTAGAACACTTACTACACTTCTTGCTCACAATTTTAAGACAGTAATTGAAATAATTTTCTTTTAAAAGCTAATGAAATTTAAAAGACTCCCAGGGCCACCATAGTTACCGGATCAAGACCTTCCAAATCTCAGCTGAAGACAATGGGAGCTACATGAATGCCTGAAGAGCCATTATCTGTAAATGCTGAACCAACAATAGACTAATTTAGGCATAAAGAAAATTACTTTTCTTTCCAATTGAGCTCCTTCCCCCATATGTGCTTCCCCTGTGCTTCTAAAAAGCATCCCTTTCACTAGAAATAAAGCAATGAGAAGTTCAACACGAGAGGAGAAAGAGATGACAACATCAGCCCAGCATTTAACTACCACAGATCCAAAAGAGAGAGGAGACAAAACAGCGAGTATCAGCTGAAATTTTATCACAAAACCACTCCATAGCAGCAGCAGCAGCAGCGTGGAGACAGGCACACAGGTGCAAAGAGGTTAACCCACCTATCCGACAGATCTAGAGAGCGCCTGCTCTCTAGCGAGCACTGGCAGCTTGTCATTTGACTACACTCAGATGTGGACTCTGGGTCAGTGCAGCCACTCACAGTGGAATCTATGCTATCAAACCGCCTTGGAAGTAAAGAGAGCAAGAGCAGGGAGACATGGAGGACAAATGGTTACACAAAATGAACACTGCGAAGAAAAGTTAGTGCTTTAAAAAAAAAAAAAAATCTGATGGGAAGATGTCTGCTGTTCTGAAGCCAAACTGGCTGCTGGCAGCAAAACAGGCTCCAAAGACAAATAAGAATATTGTTTGTTACCCTTATGAAAGGGTGGAAGAAAATATATGCACTTCTACCAAAGGAATATGATCACACGTAAGAGCCAATAAAGAGAATCAGAACTTCTCCACCCAAACTCAAGTGTTGTAAGAAAAAACCCCAGGTGTTAGAACTGTTAGTTTTAACTGAGGCACTTTGGCATTGACAACATTTTTCCCAATTCAAGACAGGTTGTAGCAGAACCTTGTCTGGTTTCTCTGGGTCTGCCTAGGACAGTCTCCTACAAGCTGTCATTTCCTCGGCAATCCCCTGCAGTCTGTCAGGAACACTGATTTCATCAGGTGACTGCCTGGCCCACAGCCCTAAGGGCTGCTAGGACCAAAATTCAAACACAATTTGGTTTTGCAATACACAGCTACAACTCTGGTTGGAAAATATTTAAGATCTACCCACATGCTTCTTTTAAGCCAGCTCATTAGAAATACCTTTCTGGTAAATAAAAGAATCCCACAAAGCTACTCTGGAAAGCTTATTTGCATTTTTTTTTAGTTTTAAGATTAAATTTGTAGCAAAAAATCTAGTTGGGCATGTGGAAAATGCACATGAGAACAGGAAGGCTCAGAGCAAATATGGATCACCATCTAGTCTTCCTGGACTGAAAGCAATTTTAGACCACAGCAGATCACAAAGCTCATAGTTTTTAAGTACATTTTATCAGGCCAGATGATTTCACACCAATACCTTCAGGTAATCATTAAAAAAAACAACAAAACCCCCATATTCTAGCTTGGTATTCTGTAACAATTCAAACCAGAAGTGCTTCTTTGGAAGGTCTTACAAACACATTTATCCTTAGATACAGTTCAAAGTTCCCGTACACCCTGACCCCAAGCAAGACGAGCCATGAAAGACTACTTGTATCGTCAACACCACCCCCAAGAAGTCACACAACTACAAAAATACACAACCACCATTGGCTTCCCCTGGCTGGTGGTCCAATACCACTGCTCGGTCTGTCTCTTCCATAAAGAGAAAGCCCCAGCTCAGCTTCACAGACTCTCAGTAAGATCTTCAGCAGTTTTACTGCTGCAAACCAGGAGCATGGGATCACATGGGAAAGGGAGTCACTTGCTTATATATTTAATGGAGTAGGAAAAGAGCACTAGGAATGACATGTCACACTGCAGTGAATGCATTTTGTTGGTACATTTGCCTCTGTTCTTGAAACCTCAATAACAGTAACAACATTAAATGTTACTACTAAACCTCATCCTTTACCATTAATGGCCATTATGTCAAGAAGGGCAAAATTTAGCCTCGGTCATTCATCCATGAGGACAATGAATTGAGGTTCAGGCTTCAGGAAACGAGAACATTCTTAACAAGGGACATAAAGTAGAACAGATCAGTTATAATACATATAAAACTCTGCACCTCTAACTGTGATAGTCTTTAAGCAATTGCCTCTTCCTTCCACAAAAAGGGCAGCAGCAGCAGCAGCAGCAGCATGGCTTGTACTACACACCCACTCTTACCAAGCTGACCAGCACTGTCCAAGTTCTCCTGCTTTCCCCTTACAAAACCAGCTCCAGCTACTAGCCATTGGTTATCACAAGTTAATGCTGTAATGCTCAATACTGAAAGAAGTTAAAAAGTTCTGAAACCACTGATTTACAGTCAAAAAAGTTGACTTAGAGCAAGTGAACTTTCATACAGCTCAAAGAAAACCAAAAGAGAAAGCACAGCATTCAACCGTGCTATATGACTACCAAAAAAACCCCAAAACCCACAAAAAACCCCAGCTACTTGGTTACAAACTTTCTTCTTGAATATACTGTTTTGATAGAGTTAATAGACCTGGAGCTAATCCGGGACAGAAAATAAATCTGCCTCAGGAAAGAAGCTCCCCATGCGATAACTCTGCTGGGCTGCATTTCACTGGTTTGTGAGGCATGCCCATGCAAAGGTACCAGAACAACCAACCAGTCAGTGCTGTGGCTTTTAAAAGGCAAGGGGCAAGTACAGCCAAGAGTAAAGGACCTCAAAGTTGAGCATACCCTTGAAAGGTAACTCCCTAAACTACCAGGTCTGGTGTAACTCATACCCTCATGTGTTTGTCCTGGCTCACAGAAGAGCCCCAGTGCTAACAAAACACCTAACACCTTCCCTTACCAGAAGACTTCTAGAGCCCTTGTTCTGCCCTGCCCAGCCAGCACAGAACCGTCACACCCTGCCATAAAACAACGGGAAAAGACGAGCTACCCCGAGGACAAGCACCCACCTGATGGCCACATGCTCCCGGTAATCGAGGTCGTAATTTTGCAGGGAATTGGCACAGGGATCCCGCAGGACCCCTTGCTGCTGCAGGCGTGAGGGCACGGTGAACTGGTGCACAGAGGCATTGGGCTGAGCCGTGGTGTGGTACGGAGGGGGAATGCTGCTACTGGTCTCGCTGCGGTAGTCGCTGTCCCGGTCATCCACGGCACTGTCAGCATCTTCAAAGGCTAAGAAACAGAAGCAGTTAAGGGCACAGCTCTCTCAAAGAGAGACAGCAAAGCCCATTTAGTTTTGAAAGAATGGCAGAAAAAACACTGTTTCTGCTGCAGATTTATCTCCATCTGGTACCTGGCTACAGCCACCAGTTCTCTCAAGAATGCACCAAGGAATTGCAGTGATCAGGTCCACACTCTCCTTTCCCTCTTCCCATCATAGGAGTTTATTTCTCTTTAGTCATCACTAATAAGCAGATTAAGACATTTTATTTAAAACAAACAAAAATAACCCCAGCATCTAAAATATCAGGTACTTCGTTGCTGACAAAATGAACCTTTAATGTTGGGGCAAAAAAAACCCTAAAACGTTTATTTATGGAAAGGAGCACTTTTCCTGGAAGCTTTTCAGACTTTAAGTTGCAATACTGACTCTTCTTCTCAGCATCCTTAACCAGAATTCTAGGGTTCTGGATGGGGTTTTTTCCATTACTTTTTTCTTTTTTGTAAATGTATTATTTTAAGTTAAGAGAAACTAATGGAAAGTACTTAGTAGGAAAACCAGAAGAACTAGGAGGGCAGCTGCCCTTATAAACAATTATGCTTCTTCTTATAGGGGAAAATTACTACATTTAACACATACAAGTAAATTAGTTTAAATATAGTACTTAACACAAATAATAACCTTCACAAAGGAAAAAGCTCCTTTCCTCTTCCTGCAGAAACACTTTAGCCTGTTAACCCTTCAGAAAAGGAGAATGCCAAGTTATAGTGAGGAAAGGTATCAAAAATATATGGCTGTGCAGGATGCAAGGTCATCTTTGCAAGCTTAAAGTGAAATACACGCACTGTAAGGCAGTGGAATGCACTATTAACATGCTTGACACAAAAGAAAATAAGGACCAGCCATTATTCATTCTCTCTGCCACCAAAAGTCTGCCTAAAAAGGACAATCAAATTAAAGCCCTCTCTGGTAAATTAGCCAATGGTGTGTTTTCTACACAGTCATTCACCATGAGGCTGAACAATAAAGCGAAGGTGCTCTTTACATGCCACATCCTTAAGAAACCTGCATTTAAGTGCTCAAATTCCAAGTAGATGGAATGCAGAATTAGCAAACACCTTTTTCTTCTGCTGGTGCTTCCTACACCCCTAGTTCAATTTCCCCTTTTTTAAACTGAGGCAAAATTTGTTCTCAGTGATCTTTTCAGTTTCTTCATCACATGGTAAGATCAGTGCCCTAAAGATGGATGGAAGAGTAGAAAAGAACCTTACCAGAAAACGTCTGCAAAATACAGGCCACTTGAAAAAGCCTGGCTCTAAGCTCCTAAGTAGAACCAATTCAATTTGATTGTCCACACCAAAAATGAAGTTAAGCCTCCTGCTTTTTAGTAGTTTAAATGCTGCAGAGTTCTTGTCAGTCTCTAGCCAATTGAACAGAAATGAACAGCAATCATACGCTGCTTTATTCAGTATTATTAAAAGCAGTGTCCATCAATTTTATTACAGTTCAGTGCTTAGGAGAAACATCAAGATTTACTACACAAAAGTGATTTTATATGCTAAAGTGCAAATCCCTTCTGAGCAGCACCAAACTTCCAGCCTGTGGAGCAAGGGCTGATTTATTTGTCAATCACAAGGCGCACACTATCCTCAGAAGAATAACAAGCTATTACTCAGCTGAGCAATGTCACTGCCGAACACTTGAGCCATTACCATTTAATGCACAATAATTACTTTTACTGGGACAGAAACACACCGCTCCAAAGAGCCTTTTAACGCCTCACTTTGCTGCTCAACTAATTTCTTTGTCCCATCAGATGTAGCTGCCATTCAAGCTAAAGCCTAAGGAACTCTGGTAGGATGGAAAATTCTTCAGCTGTGGCCGCAAAATCATGACAGCACTTGTAGGAGCTGCAGGCAGCCCAACTGAGATACAGGTTTGTGATCTGGTAAGTCACCACACAACAGCTTTCAGGATAAACAATTTAGGTAACTTCAAAAGCATAGCAGAAAATACAAATCAGTAGTACAATTAACTGGGACAAAAAAAAAAAGTGAATCCAGTGACTCACTATTACTGGGCTAAGCTTAGTATCAGGGTGTGCAAAGACTTGCACAGTTATGGTTATCAGGAAGCAGAACACAGCTTCTACAGGTCAGCAACTCTGCCCAGCTGACAGGATGAAGGATTTCCCAATCAGTTAGACTGCTGGAAAAGCACTATCTGTATTTGTTAACCATCCATCACACCTCACCACTGCGCTACCAAAGATTTCCCCACATGGACCACAGTATCTCTAAGCAACATCCAAATATAGCTGATCAGCTTAAAAATTAAAAAAGCATTTAGAGCATATATGTCTACAAAAGCTGGTACCTGAACTTCTCACAGCTCTTACTGGTGTTTAGCATGAGGAAGTCTCTTTAGGGTCATGACACCTCCCTGAGGCATGTTTAAAGGATGCAAGGCTGCATGAGGCAGGAACATATTGTTTCTCTGATGTATGCACCATGAAGTTAACAGCATCCATAGATGTTAATACTAGGCAGAAATCCACAAGTGACTCATAAATAAGAGACAACTCAAAAAACTCTTACTCATGCTGAACTGCAACTTCCTTATGAGTAGTCTCACTGTACTTAACAGAAGTGTTCTGAAATGAAGACATTGCTCAGCCTGATGGAAAAGCAACAAAAACTGGCCCATATGTGGCTTATAGTACATGTTACCTCTGCAAGAAAATATTCTGTGAAATGCCAGCATATACTGATAATCCTGTAAATTAACCTACTTGATTGTTTAAATTTTAATTCAGCAAGTGATTGACAAGAACTTGCAGAAGCAGCTTTGGGGATTCAGCAACCCTTCAAAAGGAGGCATTACAGTCCATTTTTCAGCAAAATATCCCAACAACATGGTGTGATAAATTCAAGTACTATTTTCTTCAAACAGAAGATACACAAAGTCTTCCATAAGTGAAGTTGTGGCTTAGCCTCAATTGCTCAAGATCAGTTAAATTAGTAACAAGATACATAACAACAAACATAGAAAGTCAGTAATTGTTTCATCACTGTTTGAGAAACTTCACATACACTGAAGAACTCTCAAGGGACGAACACTGTTTCTTTGTCACTGGACTCAACTGCACAGAGAGCTGTGGGTAAGGCTGAAGGGGCAGGGAACAAGCATGCTGTTCATTGAACTGAATTGAATATTCATGCATATAGGCAGTGTAAGAAGAAAACCCATTGGGTAGTCACATCACACAGCAGGATTTTACAGAGTGGGGAAAATCAAGAAAGGAGAGATACCCTCTCTGTCTGTTATTCCCTCCCCCAGCTTCAGCCTCCCAAAGTTATTACACAACTGCAGCAGGGTAGAACACATACAGTTTTCAATATCTTGACCTCAAAATCACTTTGCAAAGTCCTGCCATGCCAGGTCAACTAGTCACCTTTAGCCTTTGGCAACTTTCTTTAAGTCAAGCTTCAGGACAGGAAGGAAAGCTAACAGCAAAATTATTATAGGTGGCTGGATGAATGCACTTGAAGTGTTTTTATTGGTTCAAGGTTCCAATGCACAGCAGGAGCTCCTCTCAAAAGGTCGTATTAATTGCCTCCTGCTTTTCTAGCACAATGTGTCATCAGCCACTTGGAGCTGGGGCCCAGTCCTCAAGCTTAGTTATTCTCCACAAACGTGAGCAAAATCTTGGACAAAAGCAAAATCCTCACTAGTTCTCAAAAATAAGCACTGAGGTTTTCACAGCTTTTGTCTATTTCAATAATGGTAGAAGAGAATAAAGTGCACTAACTGAAGGAACCACTTCCAGTCTAAGTCAGCAGAGACCTCTGACAGCTCCCCACCAGGGCCTTTTCAATTCACCTTCCCCATCCTTCATCCATGTAAAATTCTTTCCACAATAGCTGCCAATGACTTCTTTCCTTAAGACCCCACTGCTCCATCATCTACCAAACCCTCCATCACTTAATGGCAATCATGGACACTTTCTAATAACTTATGTAAATCAAAATACATACTAGCCTAAAGTAGGGCTATTGAAGTAACAAGGAAGGAAATAAAATCTCAGAAGGACACAAGGACATTTTTTGAGGCCCTTCTGCATCTCCACTCTAAAAACACCA
The DNA here is from genome assembly GCA_013396755.1 of Sclerurus mexicanus. NCBI lineage: Eukaryota > Metazoa > Chordata > Aves > Passeriformes > Furnariidae > Sclerurus > Sclerurus mexicanus. Next base: position 549,878 of record VWZF01000641.1, on the reverse strand, counting down.
AGGTTGTGAGAAGTAATTCAAGTGCAACTTTTCAGGTCATTGGTTCCTCATATTGCCCTCATCACCTAAAAATACATTAGAAATTTGCATAGTTGTAAGATGGCAAATTCGCAATATTCAGTTTTCAGTTTAGGAGCTTTCATAATCTTGTTTTTCCTACTTCAAAAGACTCTGCAGTGAAACACTCAAGAACCAAACCGACAGGCTGAAGTGCAAAGACTACTTTGAACATCTACCCTACTTCTTAAAGCCCTAAAATGAGACCAGGTTAGCAGCACACGATGTAAATTTCTAAAGTGCCTCTGCCCAACTAACAAGGGTCTGGGCTATAGCACTCCTCTTGCAAGAAGCTCTTACCAGGAAAAAGTCTTCCAGATAGCACCCTGCTGTTTCTGCTGCCTCCTTCTCAGCTGCTCTTGGAAGTTTACAATTAGAAGTGTATTTTTCATTGCATTCTCAAGCTGATGGAATTCACTTGGAAACATCATCAACACTGACCCAGACCTGCCTGTAAGGACGCTAACATGATTTCAAAGAGGACAGCACAGGAAGGATGAAGCAGAGGAAGGAAGGGAGCCTCATGAACACAAGTACCTTTTAAATTAAAAACATCACACCCCAACAGTCCCGATAAACAGGAGAAATACCCTTTGCACAACCCTGCTTAAACCTCTACTAGCCTAAGCCTAGACACCCCATTTCCCTCCCAAATACCCAAAGTTGAGAAATTAAAGAAAGCTATTTATTTTTTTAGTAGCATACAAAAGTTGTCACCTCTCAGTTATCCTACCACACCTCTGAGAGTAACTCCAAAAAACTTAGACACTCAACACTGGCAGCACAAGCAAGTCGGTCAACACTGCTGATGCACAGAGAACTTACGGTTTGATCACAGACAGGAGAACAGGGGGGACAGAAAATGTTGTGGGAGAAGAAATGGGGAAATCACTGGTGGAAGAATTCCTAAATGCAGAACAGGTCCATGTGTGAAATGCACTCTAACATTAGATGGACATTAGACTCAGATTCAGTAAGAACATCCTCTCCAGATCTCATTGTGTCAAAAATGGAAAAGCACCAGACAGAATCTTCTCCCTGCTGGATGCAGTCACAGTGATCTTTCTTTGCATGCTCCCCTCAGCAACACCCTCATTCTTGGCTTTCATAAAGGGAACAGACACCTTCATCTTAAGCCGGATGGATCAAACTTTACAGGTCTTGTGGGCTGTAGAAGCCACACACTGTATCTTGTGCAGAAGCCCTGCCTATTGGGATCTGTAGGACTTTCAGAAAGCGAAGATGTTTCATGCACATTATCCAGAAAAACGAACAAAAATATTGTGGCCTGTACACAATTCATCACACCAGTATTCAGGTGTGGCATTAGCTCCACAGATCACAGACAGATGCAGTATCTGAATTTTACCTGTGCCACTTCAAGCAAAAAAGCCCTGCCACTTCTGCCATGATACTGTCTCAGCGAGATACAATACCTACAACTCCACTGGTATTCACCTGCTACCTCCGCTTTCAAATTTACTCCTATTTGTAGTATTTGGAAGATACCTCCATGTATTTTCACATTTTATTAAAACAGTCACTACAGATTCCCATGTGTTTTTCCATTATTCCAAACATTAATTTGGGCTTACATAGGCATGAAGACCAACACAAAAGACATACACAAGCAGAAAACTAGAATTGCCTTTACAGGAAAAGAGTAATAGTCCAATTCTGCCATCATGTCCTCAAATTCCAGTAGAAGGCACAAGCAACTCACTTAAAACATGACCAAAACAAAGCTGAAAAGTGAAAAAACAAACAGCCATCCATCCACACAAATATGAAGACTCAGTGAAAGTAAAAGAAAATACAACGGAACAGATTTTCTATATGCATGAATATTTCCACTTTTCCTCATACTGGAGCATGCTGCATCACTATACGATCAGAAAGCTTGCAAGAAATCAAACTGTTACGTACTCAGCTGCTCTCCCCATCCGAAATAACTCCAGTTGCCTGCATGTAACACAAATGGCAGAAAATAGGAATGGAAAAAGAAAGCTTAGAAAAACAAACCACAAGCATGCTTTCCATGTATTTAAAATGCCTTATAGATTGTGAGCTTGAAAATGTAAGAGATTTTTTTCTTTATAAATACAATGTTAAATTTATGTTGGGGTTTGCTCTTCATATCCTGTTTGTTTACAGGACATTCTGAAGACTAAGATCACTCTAAACTCTAGGAATTGCTAAGCAATCATGCATTTATTAACACAAGTAGACAAATTACTTATCAATCAACACATTACTTGCAAGAGCATTTAAACAGTTATTTCCTAGTACAGTTCTTATCAGGATTACAGACAGAATGACCCAGAAAGCTGAGTCCAGTTTAGAGCAATATCTGATTCCAGGCTAAACTCTGCAAATCAAATGGCAGAAGTCGCTTCATGTTTCCACTCCTGCTCCCTTTCAAGAATGAAGTTAACTCAGTGGTGAGAGCACCACACCAGTAATGACAGCATGAAAAACTGTGTGCACGTTCACTGTGTTAGGTGAAGGTAAGTACTTTCTTAGGCAGATAAACACACAGGTAAGAAACTTAAGAGCTCTCACGACATTCTAAGGGTGTAAATGACCACAAGTTAATTCTGCAACAGAAAGCAAATCTCCCCATGTTAAAATTAATGGTGATAACAAATTCATGCTAAAGCTAAACAGCAGATTGGTAACATGGGCAAGTTATTACTTATCAATATTCATGTTGTCACCCCAAGGCCATACTCAATACAATGGAGGCACCATACTAGTACATACAACCCTCAAAGTGCTATAGAACCACACACACAACTTGCAACTTCAAGAAATGCTTCAGACTCATCATTTCTAGAAGGCTCTGTGTAAAAACCACTTTAAAAAGTGACATTTACAGGAGTGTTGATGCATCAAGTGCAGCAGACAATGAACAAATTCTTCACCTGCAGGCAGAGAACAAGCAAGAGCTTTCTGTCCTGTCTACCAGTCTCATCTCTACCTGCCAGCCAGGTACACATTTCGAGGAGTGCGGCAGCTCACAGGATTAAATACATCCCTCGCAGTGCACTCATTAACAAGAATCACAAAGTTAGAATGGGTGAGTTCTTGCTTTTAGCTAAAATTGCATAAAACAGTTCTGAAAAAAAGTATCTCTGTCCCAAAAAATCACCACCAAACTAGTACTTAAGCAACAACTAGTTCTGATGAGTTACTTGGCTCCCCAAGGGTTTAGTTCCCATGTATACGTACTACAGAGGGGGTCTGTTGTTACTTCAAGTTTACAGAGAAAGAAGAGGTGGGCAGGAAAAAGGAAAATAGGCACAGATGTGGACTACCCAGAAAAAGTAAAGACAAAAGGCAAATCAGGGTTTTACCCTCACTCCCTAAGAAATAATGCTGCCTCAGAACTAAAACTAGGTTGCTCCCTTCTTCTCAGAAATAAAAGGTTTACAAAGCAATATAATTCCTCATTGATAGTACTTTAGTTCTATCAATACTTCAGGGTCTCTGGACTAGGCTCCAACACACGTGTAGTGCTTTGCACAGGCACAAGCACTGCTCAGGTTTAAATGGCATTTTTGTTATCTTCTAGAGCTTCAAAGGTAGGTCATTGTTTTGTGGGTACTACAAGACTAGTTAGAGGGGAAAAAAAAAGCAACACATGTATGTTTATTTTGGTCATTAAAGAAAGCAAAGCTGATCACATGGAACAAATTCAACAACAATTTTTACTGTGTTGATTTAGAAAGAACTGCATATTAAGCTGGTATAATGCTCAATACATGCAGTTTCTGTAGAGTATAAAAGGGTTATTCCTCTCCTGTTTACAGACGTTCTTGTTTACAGAATTTGACCAGTGAGAACAAAGGAAGTCCATCGATTGGAGCACCAGCAGTCTACAACCTGAGACAAGACAAATGCCATGTCTCTGATCCACAGCAGCAAGTGTGACAAGTCACCACCTGGACAATGCACCAGTGCCAGTTGTGCTGACAAGTTGAAGACATACCCAAATTCATCAGAAACCTGCCAGAATCCACCCAACAGTGTTTACATGACCCTGACCTACCATCTTAAGCTTGTTTTTCACTACAAGAAAAATCCACAGATTGCCTAAATATCAGCTTTGACAGAGGTCTGAGTGTACTTCAGGGGGGAAGGAGCAGAGAAAGAGGAACACACAACCAAGCCAGCAAAGAAAACAAAAGTAAAAGACATGCAACAAAGAGAGATGAGAAGGGGAGACAACCAGCAGAAAGGGTAAGGAAACCAGAGGCAGGGACAGCAGAGGCAGCGGAGAGAAATATGGGGAGAGGGTTGAGGAAAAAAGAGCAAGACATTGACAGTACCCTGCACTGAGCTTTAATTTGCTGTAATCAATAGTTTCCACTCTAGATAAGACAATTTCATAATAAGGTATAAGTCAAACAATAGCTCTCGTGTATCTCATTCCTTAAAATCTCGAGCCATTAACACATGATAGCAACTCTAGCACATCCTTCCATGAGAAAGTCTGTACCTCAGGTGAACAGTAAGAGGCAAAGAAAGGAACATTCAGTCATCTGCATTACTGTTAGAGATACAAAAATATTAAACATCGAGAAAAACTCTGTTGTGAGAGAACATTATTGCAGTCAGGCTACTTGTAAGTGATACCCATGTCATTATTCAAAAATAAATGTACATGTAACATCCCAAAGCAACTGGGAAAGAAATATCAGAAGATACTATAAACTTCCAAAGCCAGTATGCAGGTCAGAGAAATCACAGAGGAAATGGAGCTTACCTGTCCTGCAACTTTCACAAAGATAAAAACCCCAGACTGACAGCCTCTGCACAAACCACTCTAACTGATCTGTGTGGAAGGAATAAGTGGCTCTTTTAGGGAAAGCAGAAAGCCTGACCCTTGAAACCAGCTCAGACTGTTCCTAGTCCTTATTTCCCAGATAGTAAAAGGTCTGATGGTTGGCACAAACCAATGACAAAAGTCATTGTTTAAAACTGCAACAAGGAGAAAACCACCAAGTGCTAAAAACAAGCCTTGTGCATATAAGGTCTGTCCTTAGAGGAAAAACATTACCAGCTTTTACAGGCAAAGAGACCTCAAAACCAACAGTGGTAACTCTGAGCCAGCTACTGACATGTCCCACTCACTGCTACCCAGTGTCTTCTGAACAGCATGAAAACCCCACAAAACCCCACAAACATTCCATGCCCAAAGAGCAGCCAATGCCAGGCAGGGAAGGGCGAGGGAAAAAGTGGCTGCCATGGGACACCAGCTCCTCACTCTGCAAGTTTCACACTGAGAAGTTGGAATTTGGCTAACCAGGGCGTGCTACTAGAGAATGACTAGGAGGACAGTGCTGAGGGAGCAAACAGAAAGAGATGCAGTGACAGAGAGTAAGGCAGAATCTCAAAACTCTGCTTTTGTTTGTTTTTACTAACCCCCCCTTCACTTCAGCGTCTAACATTTTGGAAAAAAAAAAAAAGATGAATTTATTAAAGATTCAACACATATGCTGCTTCATTTAAGATTCAGGAGCTAACAGTATATATCTCAGTCCTTCAGCATAATCACAGAAGACCTGGGCTGACAGTCTTGATATTTTGAAGGTTAATGAAAACAGAATTTCTTTTTAGCCTTTTCAAGTTGTTTTTCTGCTTCATAAAAATAATATGCATAACTTCAATTTGTAAAGAAAAATCCCTTCCAGATCACCTTTGGGAACAAATTTAAACCTGTACAAACCTGAATGAAAAACACCAAGAAGTCCGGACAGATAAAAACTGGAAAGTTGTCATTCTAAAAACATACAACAACATACATTAACACTAGAATAGATTACACAGACAAGTCAGACTAGTTACTCTATGTGCTCTTAAATATCAACAGTGTGTGTCTCGGTTATCACATTATTTTGTATTCATAAGTTTCAGTACTCAAAAAATGAGGTTGCATATAAACCTCCAATTAAGGACGAAGCAATGCCAGCAGCCTGGTGCCTTGGAAGCTACAACATTTTTGTCACTAACACATTTTATAAAGCACATCTAAGTTCCCACAGTTAGCTGAACATAACATATGCTTGTTCTGTGTCTCAGTTATGCAACTATTCAAGAAGGAACTCCTCCTCCCCACTTCACACTGTCAGGCCTGGATCAGCAGGGACACTGTAGAAAAGGAGAATAATCCAAGTTTTTAATGCAGCACAATTTGACTGAGTGCCATTTTGTTTCATCTCTGTTTACAAGTTCTCTGAGAGTGGCTGAGACCTCCTATCCCTGTCAGAACGTTAACATTTACTGCTGTCCACTGCTTACAGTCATTGTGGTGAATTATTTAATCCTCCTGTTATATCCCATGCTGAGCACGGAGAGAAATCATCTAAATAAGTTTATAAAAGCAAACTAAGCTCAGGATATTGCACTGTATTTGGTGCTCATAAAGTACTGTTTGTGAAATACAGAGCTGGGAAAAGTCCTGGTCAGTTCTTTTTCCTGGGTTTAACAAACCCCCTTTTCCCCTGGCTAATTCCCTCAATACAGTGTGCACAGATGTCAGATTCCATAAAAATCTACATTCTTCCAGTGTTCAATGTACTTCCCAAAATTAAACAGGTGCTATTTCAGTGGAATAAGCTTGTAAAACACAAACCATACATTGAATAGCTTTTTAGAAGAAAGTCAGGTTTTTGGGCTATTCTATTTCATTACATGAAAGAGCCCTTCTGGCCACTTTTACTGTGACTAAACAAAATTAGACTGAAAGCTGAGAATTTAAGCTGGGCTTGGCTCACCAAGTCAGAGTACCCACTAAGTTATTACAAGCTTGTGAGACTCATCAATAACGATAGTAAAAAGAATTAGGCAGAGCTCTACATAATTGTATCTACAATGGAAAAAACTGTAATATTTCTATCACTGCAGTGATACCTAACACAAATGTCTTGTTTTACAAACTTTACACAGGCTACTTAGCTAAGATATGTAAACACAAGTACTGACAAAAGATTTATATACTCCTCATGAGATAAAATTATGCACCAGAGTGCATTACCTAACACTACGTATATGCATAATAGCAAAGAGGAATATAAGATTCCACAGCAGCTGAGATATAAGATTTGGTGCCTTTTTTCCTTCTGATTTCTCACTCTTGAACTCCAAGTACAAACCTTGCTGCTCAAGGACACATATTTATGGCTTGTGCATAAAGCTGGGCCCTAATTTTTCTATCCGTTTTAAATCTTTAATCTAATTTTTTTAGAAGTTTATATTCCACTGTGGTAGCAAAATTCAAATGACTTTCCACCTATTGCTATGACATTAAAGGATGACTAATAAAGTTTTAAAGTCCTTAAAAAAAATCCACACCAGAAAACAAAAAGGCAGCTTTCATGAAGAGCACTAGGCAAATCATGAAAGCTAGAGAGTTTAACTGAGCATTTGCTCTGTTTGATCACTGCTTACAGAGATACACATCAGTATTAGCACTGTTCAGCATTTCAGCAGAAGCTTTACATTTGGGGTTTATTTAAAAGTCAAAGCTTTATTTCCTTGTCACCACCTCTCAGACTGCAGCCCCTGCTCTCAGAAAACAACTAAAAAAGAATGTTTAGGGGATCAATAGCAAAAACAAAACCCTAGAGTTCTCTAGAATTGTCTAGAGTTCAGCAGTAACTCAAACTTTGTTACTGTATAATCTCCTAATATAGCCACTACCTTTATTTTTAAATTCCATTTGCTGACTACTTTTCCTTAGACATATCCAGTCCTGAAGTTTTTATCCTAAAACTGTAGACCAACACTTTAGAGGAAGACCTTGAATTTGTGTTCCTTTTAGCAGATCTATCACTCCTTCAGCCAGCCCTGACAGTGAGTAGCACAAAGCCACAAGAAAACAAGTCTCCCAGAGGGAATTTATCCTAAACAAAGAGGAACAGGAGCTGCCAGTCACCCACAGGCAGAGAGGCCAAGGAACTTGCTTTCCCAGCCCATCAGCAAACTACCATAAAACAGCTCATACAATGGCTTCCCTTGTACAGACTAAAGCTGTTTTTCCTCGGCCTAGCTTAAATCTAAAAAAAAAAAAAAAAAATTAAAAAAAATAGTCATTCATGTGTGCTGTTTTGAATTATACTGAACATTTTTGAGGACTCTTGTAACTGCACCATGGCCACAAGTTCTACTCTTACTAGAGGAGAACAGCTTTTCAATCTTTGCAGTACGGTCTTTACTGTCCCCTGCTCTTAAGAGGGGAAAATAGTCATTAACATCTTCTTCACCCTTCCCAAACTGGGCTGGTCTAGGGATGCCAAGGTGGCTGCTGACTTGTGTTGTGTAAGTGCAGAATCAGGCTGGTAACCAGAAAAAAACCCTCAAAAATCCAGATGCATCGCACACACCTCTGCAGCAAGGAGGGCTGTGTCACCTCCCAGCAATCTCAGACAACTATCTATCCTGCCTGACCCTCTGCTTTCACAGACCATACATCTCTATGAACAATCAAGAGTCAAACTGTGGCCTGCTTAAAAGTGTTTTGATGCTGCCTGGCCTTGAGAGGCTGGTACAGCAGATCAGTTTTTTGTTTTGTTTTTTTTAATGTATCATTACTGAAGAAGAAAACACATGTTTTCCCAATAGTATTACACTTCAGCCCATTTGCTGCTGTAGGGTCAGTTCACAGAGCAGGGTTGGATAACCCCAAATCCAATAGCACATTAATGGCAGAGGAAAGATGCCAGCATCCACAGTACAACACAAACACTAAATCAGTGTGGATGGTATCAGGGCTTCCTGGGGAATCCTTCCTGGGATTGCCAGGGAGGGAAGACAGAACTCCTCATCAGTGACATGGAAAGCACCATCATCTCAGCATTTAGCGTCACTCTCTTCAGAGGACTGTACAAGCCTTCCTTACGCAGCAGTGGAATTTAAGCTCCTAAAAAACAAACAATGGGCATCAGGAACGAAACCTCTCAAAGTCAGCCTTTGTGGTACACCTTTGAAACAGTAGTGAATGTGCAGGTATTAAAAGAATTTTGCCTTATATGTTGTGCAGAAGTAGATTTCTTCAAGCGTAAATGGGAGAGCAGGGTCACCACAATAAACTGATCTGGCAAAAAATGACATCCATTCCTATAATGTGCATAAAATGTTTTGACAGATTTTAAGTAGGTGAAAAGCTGCTTATGCATCTAAAACTGTAGCATTTTTCTTTTACTGCATGCATGTGCACACACACACACACACACACACACACACACACACACACACACACACATATTCCCTTGAGCATTCAGAGGTGTAATCTCGCTTCTTTCTCTCTCATCTTACAGCAGACCAAGCACAAGATAGCTTTGGTTCTTTTTGCTGGCTTAACAGTGTATCTGAAGTTATTTCTTCTTTTGTTCCTGGTACCAACGCGCAATCCAGAGCCAAGTAACAAATTCACCTTCTTATGATAAAAAAGAAACACATCAGAACTTACAATAAAGAAATAAACAAAAAAACAAAAAGACCCCACAAAACAAAAACAACACACACACACATCCCCTCCCCTAAAAAAAGGAAAATAAAAATCCCACCACCTACCACAGCCCTGGTAACCAGGGATTTTACAGAGCAAAGGACTCAAGGAAATGAAGAAAAACATACATGTAAAAAGGGACAGTAAAGCATTCTCAGAAAGATTATCAGTGATAAGAAGACAGACATAACTGGTTGATTCAGTGGCACTTGGGTTATCTTTCCTGACAATCACACTGAACAAACCTGCTCTCTTCCACATCGGTAGACTTCCTAACAAATGGTATAGGGCAGTACTTACATCAGTCGATATTAACCACATCTGCCAAACCTTTTTCACAAAGATGCAGAATATCTTTCTCATCCCAGTTTGCACTGTGACTGATCCAAGTCAGAGCTGCATTTCAAACTCTCACAGTGTGACTCAATTATGGGTTATAATGGACTTTTATGTTGCCAGCAATGATCTTGAGCATACAAGGAAAATATAACTCCCCACAATAAATAATTTAAAGCTTACTGACTCAATGCCTAAGTAATCAAATAACACTTTTTCAATCTGCTTCATTTAAAGTGAATTTCAGACAGTAAAACCTTGCCTTCTTTTTAATTTATGTTTAATTTCAGGTTGCTGGTAAAAGCCAATACAGGGATGCTTCAATTATCCAACAATGACATATCAGAAAATTAAGAATTATGACTGCATTTAGTAGAAAGGCAAACAAAACTGGATCCATGGGCACTCTAATGCTTCGCTTAGGGCTTGGGATCACTGAAAGTTAAATCAGTTGGAACCATGTGATATTTCTGGGGCAGGAGAAATATAGAGGGAAGCAGAGCAGCTGGGAGGTAAAAATGAAATGGTTAAGTATGATAAAGGAAGAGGTAGGAGTGCCAAAATCAGCACGGCTTAGAAGACACTGTATACACAAGAGAACCACCTGCTTCATTTAAGAATAGGTAGAAAGCCCAAAACCAACATTACCTCTGAAATTATGGGTCAGACTCTTCTCAGAACAAAACAGCATTTAAGATTGTGAAAGTGGGCCTGAAAGCTCAATAATCTCCAGAAAAATCAGAGCTCCTAGTTTGGGATGAGATTTGCCAAGGAACCATGCCAAGGCACCGTGCCAAGGCAGCAGCCCATACAGCCAGAGACAGAAACCCACCCTCACAGATCAGAGAATGGCTTTCAGACAGGACCCACCTCTCTCCACTCACATTCTGCTCCATCCATCTCCCTCTCTGCACTCAGGGGGATAACAGAACAAGTTGTATCCATGCAGGTGGAGGGAAACAACTACAAGAAGGTGGTTTGGGAAAGGGAAGAGACATATGTGCAAAGTATAGAAGCAGAAGAGGGCAGAAAGGTAACTTAATTTTAACATGAAAGGACATGTATTTCTCTGTTTAATGAACCTGATCCAGCCTGCTGGCGTAGGATTTTCTCTAGGTGGAACTAGGAAGTCAAAACGCTCTTCTGAGACCTGCAAGAGGGCTAAGCAAGACACCAGTGGCATGTGAAGTTATGTACCTTTTTTTTTTTTTAAATGCAGGCTATATGAATTGTTTTACAGAACTTTTGCTCTATAGTGCATCAGGTTGGGGTTTTTTTATCAGGTTTGTATTTTTTAGGATTGGGAAGACATTCCCATGGGGCAAAAACTGCTCACATTGAGCATTTGGTTTTTTTCTTTCTTCTAAATACTTAGTCTGCTGTCCAGCTGAACATGTCCTGCCCCCAGCTGGGACCATATCTCATCTAGCACATCAAGACAGAAAACTGGATGAGTCTTAAAAGTGTTCTTGAGGATGTTTCGATTACATCTAAAAACACAGCTATCAATTATTTACCCACATGAAAAGTAAGAATACTCCATACTGGACACATTTTAGGGCAGGGAAGGACACCCACCCTGCTCTATGTAAAAGGGGCTGGGCTCCTGTGTCACATGCAAAGATCAGGTCAGCTTCCAGTAGGAACACAATCAATGCATCTTTGGGGTTAAACTCTTGAATTACAAAAGACTGTTCTACATTCAGGCAAGCTGACTGCTCTTACACACAGGTTGATGCGGGGAGAGTTAATTTTTCAAAATTACCTCTATATTAAATGTCCAATTTACATTTTTCCATGTAAATAGATATTCATAGATGTCAGATACTTGCAGCCAGTAAATAAGCAAAAGTACATGCAGTGCCATGAGCTTTATTGAAAATTCTTAAATACATTAACCACATACTGCTATGAAATGTTTAACATCCATTCTAATGAGTGCTTTAATCCCATGAATGATTACACTAATTCTTGTGTGACATTAATGTTCAAACCAGGGGCTTTCAATTAATTACTGTAAAAGGTCACTTTCCAGGAAGATGCAGGCTGTTAACACAAAAAAGAGCAGTTGCAGTGCTGCTCTTCACTGTGTCTGTCTGCGAGAGCCCAGTGGGTTCTCCAGGAGAGAAACCAGCTACAGGTGGATGTAAAAGCACCCTGCTGTGGGAACAGGTGCAGCTGTTTTCCCTACACAGAAGCATTCCTTCTAATTTATCCATGCACCCCAATAATTAGAAGAGTCAATCAAAACAGCCTCCCCCAAACAAAAGCAAAGTCCAGGGCACAGAGCCAGGAAAGTAATTCCAGCAAATAACATGTTCATTTCTTAGACAATTTATATCAGACAGTTGCTCTTTGACCTTTTGACATTAGGGGTTCTGCACACTATGCTAATATGATTTAATATTAGTTTCCCCCAAAACATTTCTTACTTGTAGACTTAACAAATCAGTTAATAATGATCTTCTGACTACTTAAACAAAACACAAAAATACTGTAAAACAAACAAAAAAAAAAGTGCTTTATTCTTTACATACACGTTTTTATTTTTTTTTCTCCATAAAGGGAAGACACATTCAGTGTTACCTAGAATGAAAGGATTGCTGGAATACTTTCATATGGAGCTTTGTACGTTTTCCAGCTACACAGCACATTGGGATTTTCTAGGCAAGTGGTTAATATCCATATTTTTTTAAAGATTCTTCTAAGATAATATTACAATACTACACAGAGTAAGTAATTCTACTCAAAAAAGTAAACAGTAATTAGCTTTTCCTAATGTTATCAGATTTCAGGAGATCCTATAATCAGCCTAATGGATAAACAGCCTGCAATGTGTAATATGCAAGTCTTACAGGATTTGAAGTAGAGGATAAAAGATTTGTTTAAATTATGAGACTTGAATTTTATTAATGCCATTGCCAAAAGCAGATAAGACATTCACAAGAGACATCACTGAGCTTTCATCTATTGTATGTTAAAAGCAGTGTTTCAGAAATCTAATTTTGCAGACCATCAGATACAGTATTTTCTAGGTTATTTTTCCATCCATGTTTTCAGAAGCATAAAAAAAATGCAAGACGAGATAAGCAGAAATTAGTAAAAGCATTTTTTTCATCCATCAACACAGCATTGAGAAGTAATATTAAAGAAATTAGACATCAAGTACACAAACCTCAGGTGCATTTTAAAAGGCTACCAGAACTACTTGTCTCCATCTACTTTCTGCCTCTTCAAATTTCATTACAGTAACAAAAAAAATATTTAATACAGGATGGTTAAAGATAACATATTTAAAGAACCTGACTTAGTCACATGAAAAAAACCTTAGCATTTTCTTACAGGCATCAATATTACAATGGTCTGACAATCCAGGTGACTTTGAACATATTTTCTGTTCTTGTTGCACAGGAGGACTCTATCAGGTTAAAGACTCAATGCCTGATTTCTGTTCCTGGCATCAGAAGCTTTAAATCAACATATTGAGGAGCACAGCTTTTCAAAACTGGCAAAAGTTACTGGCTGTACAGAGATTTACGTACTTCTAACAAGGAAATATTGTTCTGATGTAACATCACTTGATAACTAAGCACAGAAGGAATTCAAGTACATTGAAAGAGGAAAAAATACTAAGAAGAAATAAAATCTAACTTACAACACTGGGAGGCAGCACTGGGCAATGGTTTCTTCTGGACCTCTTCCTGAAAGGAATACTAAAAGAGGAAAAAAAATAGGAAGAAACATAGACGGATAAGAAAGCAAATGGAATTTTATGAAACAGCATTCAGAGTACAGTATGCCACACCTAAGAGAAAATATCCTTGGTGGTATCAAAGCTTCATACCTATAATATATTCTCCATAATATCTATATTTAAACGAACTCCCAGAAGTGTCCTTTTTTCTCATGCTAAAAATCACGTTACAAAGTGCACATCTTGCTGAGGTGAAATCTGCTTTAGTAAAAGCACAGACCCTACTACCAACTGTGAGACCTCAAATCGGACATCCAGATGATTCTCCACACCACGATGCCAGTGTGACAGGGAGCCCAGAACTGAGTACAAGCCTTTTTACATTTAGACACTCCAGCACAGCTTCAACAGCTCAAAACTCAAGTGGGCTCGCAGCAACTCCACAATAGGAGATGGAAGCAGTTAGATAATTAGTGTGCCTGGCAGGGCAGGAACACAATGTTTGCCAAGCCAACACTTGAAAACTCTCCTGTGATCCACTTTACATCCAAAGTGAAGAATTTTTCATCTCATTTAATACTAAATTAGACAACACAGAGGTATTTCAATTAGCCAGCTTTGACTTTCTGCAAAGCTGTTTGTTACAGCATCAAAGCATTCCCAAGGGGAATGCCAGTGATTTTATTTTGTTATTCTCTTCTATCTTGTATTACATAGAGATATAAGAAAATTAGGACAATTGACCGAAATAATGAGAACAGTCTTTGCCAGGAAAAGAAGATCTGACAGCAAAGGAAATGGCAAACTCAGAAAACTGGTGCTGCAGCCTGTGCAAAGCAGGGCCACGAGACAGTGTCTCCTGGGATATGGTAGGGATTAATGGCCAGTTCTTTACGTGGAAGGTGACAACCCACAGACTTCCGCTGTGGTTATCTTCCAATCTGTTCTATTTAAGATGCACAAGGGATCCTGAAAGGTGGTTAGTCTTATCATCAGCAAACTGCCAACCCACTGAGTTAATCAGAATTGGGAAAACAAGAACTGCTGGATCTGACAAAGTGGTGAAAGGAAGTCTGTTGATGAGCAATTTCAGAAGCACAGGACAGCAATGGGTTCTGAATTATTATACTCAGAGATCCCAAAATGGCAGCAGTTTGTTCTTTTTAAGGCATCAGCCCAACAGCTATCAGCAGTACCAAAATGAAAACTGGGTATTGTTTGTAGGAAGAGAGGCTGGAAAGCATTTTTATGACACCGTATGAACTCCAAATGAACTTGCTTATTGAATACTGTTGTGCAACTTTAGTTTGTTCATTTATTGTCTCAGGGATAGCTGAACTACAAAAAAGATGATAAAGGCACAAAGTTGTTCTGCACCATAAATACCACTGTGCAGACTAGGATTCTGCAGCCCAAAAGTTGAGGTCTGTAAAGCTGAGTGGCACACAGTGGATGAGGATCAGTCATTCAATTTCTCCAAATAAACCTGCCACCAGATGGTTTCACAACATCAGGTTTATTTGCCCAGAGCAAATAAGGTTTTTCTTCAGGCAATGCACAATTAAAGTGATGAATTTCTTTGCTACAACATAACTGACCTGGGTGCATTCAAAAGGCAACTGGCAACCACAAAAGAAAAATCCACTGAGTCCTGGCAAACACAAGGATACTGCCTCTGACTCTGGAAGTTCCTGAGCTACAGTCACTGCCAGTTAGGGGAATATGCAATGAAGATCTCATCCTCATGCTAGTCTGGGGGGCTGGCAGACATGGGACAAGAACCTTAGGTGTCCTTACATTTTTTCATTTTCTCCCTGGTGACAGAGAACAGCCATAATAAATTTGAGATCATTAGGTCACAAATACAGAGATATTATTTTGCTAATGGTATTTTATCAAAGCATGCACTTAGCACACAGATGAATGGCACTGCAGGGAAAGGGGAGTCTCAGCGTCTTTCAGCAAGTACCAGCTCAGTGGAGCACTAGAGGGCACCTCTGCTTCACTGAAGTACCTGGCATGGACTGCTCCTACAGCCCACAGGAGCAGGGAGGTACCACGGCAGGATCACTGACAGGAGAAACCACAGATTGAGCTTTTCACTGACTCCTAGCCGTTCTCAAACTTCCATGAAGGCAGGAGAGGTCACCCTAAAGTAGTTATGCTTTTATCCACCCCAGAATCGGTCTGTCCTCAGTCAAGAAGAAAATCCACCCTGTTTTCTGCACCATAAAACAAATGACTCATATAAGGAGCAGAAAAGAATAGGTAAAGGACCCCAGAAGAAAAATCTCCCAAAGCCATTGCACCAGAAGAATATTTTGCAACTTATCTTGCTATGGAAAGAGACCTACACCAAAGGGTTTAAGCAAGCACCATATTCTTACTTGATGATGTTCATGTGAATATGTGTGTATTGTTTTTTTAAAATGCTACGTTTCTGGTACAGGCATTAACATGTTAGACCTTACTTCGCAAACAGTAAGAACTAGAAAGAAAAGTTTTATTCATGTAACTGTCTCAAAGAAAAATAAAAACTAACTTTTAGTTTATAGCTGTTTAGCCAAGTGCACACTGGGAAACCCAGGAAACCAAAACTATAGCTAGCAGGTGTTATAATAAAAGATTCATATAAAATGAGCCATTAATAACTGGATTAGGACAAAAGACAATAGTTCCAACAGTTCTCAGTTCAAAAAAGGATTCAGCATCTTGCCTTGTCTTCTTCAACTTTTGCAGTTGACTCAAACAGTCAACTGCAAAAAAAAGTACTTTTTGACTTGTTTCCACAGATTAAGAGAACCTGCCTCAGCCTGTGAAAAAGTTTAACCCTCTACTGAGGTAAAGCGTGGTGTTGCCTTTCCTTTGAGCATATGCACATCAACAAAACTTTACTCAAGCCTTTTCAGCATGCAAAAAAATGTTGCTCTCCTTAAGAATGAACAGTACACTTTATAAAACAGTTCTGTAAACAGTTCCTGGAAGACTTGTCCATGATCAACATTTAAGAGTGGGCCTTATCACAGGGCTCCAATACAAAGAATAAAAGCAAGTTATATGGCAATCAGGGGTGCATTAATCTTTCAGTTTAGGTATTTACCTCTTCATTTCCCAGTGAATTTATTTGTTCCAATTTCCTGGTCCAGTATCTGGCCTCTTCTTCAGGGATATCTATATCAAAAGATAAAGTCACACCACGTTATTAACCAGGCAAGTTTGCATTTATCATCATTAGCATTAAAACAAGGAGAGTAGTCCAAGATCACACCACCAAAAAACCCACACATGATTTTGAAGAAATAGGACTGTCTTACGTTAGCACTCAGATGGAAAACAAACATGGCAAAGAGTATCACAATTCAAGGGTTTACACTGCTTTCTTGTTTAAAGCCGATTAAGCAAATGCACACTGCACAAAGGTAGAAAAGAGAAAGACAGACTGTTTCACATTTAACTCAAGTATTAGTTTCATAGAGAGCCATTTTGCAATGATATTTTAATACACTTGGTACATGCTTGATAATATGTAACAAGAGCCTCTTCTAGAGGCTTTTATAACCTCAATAGAACAAGGGCTCCCTTTGAACAGCACATCTTACCTACGTACCTGGTGCAGCACAAATTAAAACACAGGAATTAAATGGCTTCTTTTATTCCTGTGCAGGCAATAAGCCATATCTTTTGAGGTAAAGTACAGTGTTATATTATAGGCACTCATATTCACTTGAAAGCACATTCCTACTTTTACACCACACTGCAACTTCATTGTGAAATGAATCACAGCAACACTTCTACCTTCTAGAAGATTTACCAAGTGGATGACTGGCAGCAAGTAACAAGCATTATCACCTTTATTTTGGTAGCTTTTTCTATTTTGTATTTCACACTTTGACGTAATACAGGGTCCTAATGGAACACAGACTTCTGCCACTCAAAATTTCACCTTTCAACGCGCACCCTTGGAGATGCAGATGAACTGCTGCGAAAAGCTTAACACAACATTATTTAGGGATGGAGGGGTGTGAAATCATTGGAGAAGGAAAAAAAGGTTATGGGGTTTTTTTCTGGGGTGGTTTGCTTTTTCAGCCACTCAACACCGCTGACTGTAACAACTCCTAAAATCTGGCTATTTGTGGACTGAAACTGTCCCAGTCCAGAAACTTCAAAGCTCACAGAGGAAGGAAGTGGAGGGAATGCTCCAGCTAGACATCACCAGTCCTGCAAGCCGACTAGAACACAGTGCTATACCAGTTCAGCTGGTTTTCCCATCTCCTGTAACCCTTTACACTTTCAGGTGGCCTCAAAAGGAGCCAAATTTACATCTAAGAAGTTTGTTTTCCCGCTATGAACTTCACTCCGTGAACACCACCACAACAGTGTGCTCAGCTATGTGTTGGCAAGAATGGGGGAAGCAGGGTAGGATGGCCTCAGATGAAAAGGTGATTCTGAAAGTTACACCCACTCTCACTCCTGAGAGAAAAAAAGAACACGATTCATTGGCAGGTAAGCATTCCACTGGAACTATGATGCTTTCAGAAAGCACCAAGTTTTGCTTTCTTCTACTTTGAGCGGATAGCTGTCCTGTCCTCTCCCAGCCACACAAACAAATCTTATGAAGGCAGTGACCCCAAAACATTGGAGATAATAGTGGCCAGTAAATTAAAACAGCAAGCACTATCAACAGGAACATGCCAGATTTAGTGGAGCTTCAAATTTCTGAAGTAGGTATTTCCTTAGACTATGAATTCATGTCTACACCTCTGTAAGAGAAACACAACTGTATTTTTATGCAACTAGCCTCACTCAGACAAGGGGATAAAACCTGAGAAAGCTTCATGGAAATTTAGTACCTGGCTGCAAAAAAAAAAAAAAAAGCATTAAGTACTAAAAAAAGACAACCTATTTCTTCCTGCTTGGAGAGATCAAAATAATTTATTTTAACCAAAATACACAAAGCAAGGTGCTCTTTCTGATGTACAGTACATTATTTTGTTGTTAAATCCTAATAGAAAACTAGGTAATGAGAGGGTCTTCCACAACTACAAGAGTTGTAGAAAAATATACATGTTTTTGATCATCAGAGCTGTACATCGCAGTTGCACAGATTTATTAGATGAACTCTGAACAAATCAGGGTTGGCATTCAAAACAAATCTGGACAGAACTGATCTAAAAAGAAGACATCAATGAACAGAACACCTACCAGCATACAACCTTTAGAGATTTAGGAGGATAAACTCCAACAAGGACCTGAAACAATCCAAAATTTATAGCAAAGCCCATGGAATTGTCTTTGAAAACCAACACTTAGCTCTAAGACATGAAGACAAACTAATGAATTGAGGACTAAAGGTCAGAGACTATCTCATATCCCAGGTGCCCATTTCATAAGCAGAGCTATCAGATTTTTACTGCAGGATTGCTGCTTCTATTGAAACAGCTTCTTATGCAAGTCAGAGATAAAAATCTGCTACTGTCCAGATACCAGCTGCTTTAAGGACATCACTGTGACCTTAGAGAAGCTCTTGTCATCAACATTAATGGCACTACAATTACTGCACAGCAAACCTTAAACATGAAACAACTGACCTATGACCTTGAGTCAAGATAACTGCTCAGATGAAAAGATCCCAAAGAGAGAGAATTCTTGATATTTTGAGTAAGCATTTTATACTTTCACCATTCCATTGCATCTCACCTCGGTCAGCAGTTTTGTTGAAGCTGGTTCTTTGGAGTGCAGAGAATGGAAGGCCCTAGTGCAGAGATCACAGACTGCTTGCTTGCAAAGCCACATCCACTGGCCAGCTCCTACATGACTACTCAACTTTGATTACGATGGAAATTACTCTGCAACATTATCTTTTGCTTGTAAGATAAAAAGATTAAACTAGTTGAAAGAGAGGCCACTTGATGCCAGCTCAGGACTCCACTGACACCATGCTCGGTGAACAAAAGAAGCAAGGCCATACGTCAGTGAAACTAAACTGCTGAATAAGAACAGAAAGGAGATGGACAGGTATGTTCAATAGCTTTTGGGGCATATTAATTTGATGCCAACACAGAAATGTTGCAAGTTTTACTGTCCTTGCTCCTGCTGACACCTTCAGCTGGAAGCTGAACACCTTGTTTCGTCAGGGCACCTGGAGCTAGGGAGCAGTGAAGTCCAGTTGCTCCCTAAGGAAGGAGAGGATCCCACGATTAGCAGGGTAGGGGACTGTCCACCTAAAGACCCTTCTTTGCAGCAAGGTGAACAGAGCAGGCCCAGAGATCATGGCAAGGTTCAACCAGGAGCCCGGATCAGCAGCCAGGTCCATGTTGGCAAGGCAGGTCTGAGGTCAAGTCCACATCTGGGCCTGAACCTGTGGGATCCGTAAGAAGGCACAAACATGGCAATGGCTGGGATGGGATGGGGGATCAGTAACTCCCACAAAATCACTCAGGACTGAAGGCTCAGAGCTGAGCTGAAGTTGGATTCCTGGGAACAGGAGCAGAAGTGTGGGTGGAGGTCCCATGTGAGGCTGTTCAGAGCAAACAGAATATATCAGTGTACACAGGGCCCTGACACCTGGATACAAACAGACACAGAAATGGGGACACAGCAGTACAGTCTCTCACTGGAGGAAGGAAATGAGAGGAGAACTGGGTGCACCTATACAAAGCAGTATAAGCCAGAACCCTTCAGTCAGAGGCCCTCAGGTACCTGACAGTATTCCTGCTTAGAGACCTCTAGCTTGGCAATAACCAGGCATTTCAGCCCTGAAGCTTTTCTTCTCCTCAGGTTTGGCAGTCCTTGCTCTAATCCCTGCACATCACCTTGTGCCTCCCAGGTTTTTTCCAGGTACCAAGTCCTGGGCTGGGGCATACTGCAGCTCAGCATGAGAGAGAACAAGTGGTGAAAGTGATACCCTCTCTCTCCCCACTTTCCTACAAGTCTTTACCTGGCTTCCCCTCCTCCCAGCCCCAATTTCTCCCCTTTTCAAATGTCTGGGAATCTTCGCAGGTTCTCGCTGAAATGACTTTGCCAACCTGAGTGTTTCTTTCTGTTCAGTTCCCAAGACAATGAAACAACAAAGCACATTTACTCCACCTGATGGCTGGATGCAGATCAGCATGCTCCCAGCCTGGGAGTAATGAGAACACTAAAAGCATCTTCACTCCAATTATGAACTAGAAACTGCCTGGCACAGAACCAAACTGCTACAGTTTGGGAGCCAAAAGCATTTTTTAGTGCTGCATCCATTTAGTGAGAGATTTGCACGTAGTCACTGCACTTCTAAAAAAGGGTGACAGAGTAAAATTGCTTCTAAACAGAAAAATTTTACACTTGAAAAACAGCCTCCTAAAAAGTCTGTGCCAGCACACACTCACTGCATCAAAACAATAATAGCAAGGCTGTCTTCTCTTCATCAGTGAGTCTTCTAAACCAATCACAAAACGCTTTCTCCCTTCCTTGATATGTCTGTCTTGCTCTTGAGAAGAAACAGATATGATCAGTGGAGAAACCTGCTCTAGCCTGTCTTTGCTCACAGTCCCATGAAGAAGGCAGTTTACTTCCGTTTTTAATAGACTAACAAGCACAGAAATGCTTTCAACTCTCACTAACACTTCAGATTTCCCATGCTCACTCTTTGCTGCACTTTTATAGAAGAAGATTTTCAGCTGTTCTGTTTCTGTGACACTGAACATTCAAGAACACAGAGCTGGCAGAGAGCATGTGATGACAGTCTGGTCCCCAGCATGCAGAAGGACCCACAGATCTGCTCTCTCCTGTACACCCCACGCTGATGTCACACTAACAACACTACTGACCACAAGGCAGGAGCTGCATGTGAGATGTGCAATGGGATACACGGGGGATATATCAAGGACACCACATAAAATCTTCATTCTATTAGAAATCTGGGCATTAACAAAGTTTAACTGCTGTATGGCCTCAGAAAAGCTTACATCACCAGGAACAGAGACTAAACTCCCACCAGTCCTTGTCAGAAGATGATTGCTTTGCAACTCCCAGCCTGGCGAACACTTAAAAACAACTTTAGATGGAAAAAAAAAAAAAGGGAAAAAAAAATCTCTGAGGTGCCTTCATCATGTATTGCCATCATCAGCATTAGCATGTCCTGCATTTATTTCAGCTTTAGCTGTTGCCAGACTCCAGAGTACGAGAAGAGATTCCAGGAAGGTAGAATCTTGAGTACATCAGGTGAAAGCAGAACAACAAACCAGTTTCTAAACTTCGATGCACACACAATCATGTTTTACATCAAGGACTTCAGCTTTTCTGATTTTCAAATCCATTTATTCTCTTTTACAAACCGTTAAAAACTTCTAAAGCTCCACCTAAATAAAGTGAAACATTTCAAATATGCTGAATAACTTGGGGCACTGCATCTGTGTGCATTTAAATGAAAGACAGCAACTAGAAGTGACAGAAAAAGCACAGAAGCACAGCCAAACACAGCACACAGTTTTTCAAAGGTGCTATCCCAAACAGCAGTGTTTTACCCAACTTGAAAAGCAGCACAAGCTGTACATGTGCACACATATCACTCTGGTTCTCGTGTATCTACAATAGCCAGGAGATCTTCACCTGGGAAATAAAACATGATACACAATGTTCCTAAGAGTCACTCCAAACCTGCTGTTATTAAAATGTTGCCTCTACAGCACAGCTGCTGACTTAAGAACTTCCACAGCAGATCAGTGATCCATTTAGTTCCCTGTGTAGGTTTAAAGCAGCAGTTTCCAGTTCATACAAAGAAGATTCTTAACGTGAAGGGCACTAAGAGTCCATACGGCTGCCACCTAGTTAGAGGGAAACCAACCTGCAAATCCATCGGGAGAGATGCAAGGGCAGCGCTGTGAGCTGAGCTACCTCCATGCATCCCTTCAAGGCTCACAGCACCAGGGCAAGGAAACAGAGCCTAATCCATGTTGCAGGGTCCTTCTCTCAGGAGACAGTCATGGTGTGAAAGAAGCACTGCTGCAGAAGGTGACACTCCCTTCTAGAGGAATATCACACACCCTTAGTGCCTATTGCTTTTCAACCTGCCCCTGACCTTGCCCATGGCAGGACAGACTGAAAATGGAGACTGAAGCAAAAACTGCAGCACTCCTCAAGGGAAGAGCAGCAGAAACCTTGAAAGACCTAACTCGCGCACCTGTTTTTTTCCTCGACATTATGAAACACTGGACAGGCAGACAACTTTTCACAATCTACAAGCCTTTCAACAGAGCAGTGTCAAATCCCTGTTATTTCAGTATTTGGCACAGTAAGCAATGAAATAAGTAACAGATATACTTTAAATGATCAATTATGTTAAAAACAGAAGAATCACAAAAATCTTGCTATTTACTTACTGCTCTGCATGGAATCCTACGTCTCCAAATGTAAAAATTTAAACTAGTAGTAAAAAAACCTCAAAAGAAACAAAAATTCCTGTAGTAGGGAGAAAATACAATTACCTGAAATATTTTTATTTTTTTAAATTCGGATGCTCTAATACATAATGATTTACAGGGAGTCTGGTCTTATACTTGAAAAAATAAAATCTTAACATAATGCTGTTCAAAACATGAATTGCAGAAGAATATTTTCTTTTGGACCCTCTCTGAAAAGAAAGGGAGACACCAGAACTTCATTTTCTTTTAAAGCAGTGACAGATTATGCAAGCAACTGTGTCAGAATTTAATTAGATGAGAAGGTACCTGCTACAAGCTTTGTCTTCAGCTATATTTGCTGTGTTCTGTGCCTCCCAGAAGCCTTAGCACTTGCCCCAAAGATTTCCTTGTGAGTGCAACAAAGTGTGTTGCTCCTCCTCTTACATAGCAAACAATTCCAGTAATAAACTTCCCACTGACAGGGTGACAGCAGAAGTGTACCACCAGCATATTTCCATGAGGAAGAGGAATGGCTTGTGACAAACATTAGACAGCTTAACTCCCAAGACAGCTTAAGTGTCAGACACCTTTTCCCCTTTACAAACTGGACTATAGTTAAAGAGCAGTCAACACTGCAGTCCCCCTGTAGTACAACCATCCAGAGGACTGTGCACTCAGAATAGTGCACTCAGAGCACAAGATACAACTTGCATGGACTCTCGTGCTGCAGGGCCAAGGCCTGCACCCTCCCCTGCACTAGGATGGGGGGTATGAGACTCAGAGATGTCCTAATTTCTTCCCACAACAGATGGCCAGCCCTGAGAGGTGCTGGCCAAATGCCAGCAGGTGCACAAATGCTCCACACCCCTGTGTGGAGCACAATACAAATTGCTCACAGTGCCAGGGGCTTGGCAGCTAAAAAGAAGCAACAGGCAGAGAGGGAGAGATATGTCTTGCAATGGCAGACAACTATGAAGCACTTCAATGCCCTGTGCATGAAAAAAAAAAAATAGCACAAGCCCCAAAAACATCATCTTTGGTCTTGATCCCAAGTGTCAGCTCAGAGCTGGAAAGAGAAGCTCTATAAACCTGGAATGCATTCTGGCTAAAGCCTTACTTTTGGAGTTTATTTGATTATTTTTGTTTGCTTGTTTTTAAGTAAAACAAAATTTAAAAATCACACACCACTTGACTTGAGATCTGTTTGTTCCAATTAGCTGCTTTTCCATATTCTGTATTTTTCAACCACAAGTAATTTCCAGAAAGGCACTTCTAACAACATCAAGTTATTTATATACCCTACTAATGATAATGTTCAGGAGCACTAAGCATTAATGTTTCACTAACTGAACTGCACACTTCTAAGACGGCTTACATGCACCTGCCACAGAACAGCCATAACAATGCACTCAACCCCTATTAGAGACAAATTCATCCAGATACAAAAGAGAAAATGTGCCCTGCTTAGCAACAAAATGTGTGACTACACAATCCTGAAATACTATTTGAAGAAAAAACTGCTGCTAGTCTAAACATTCCAGCACCCAGGGACTTTCAAACATTCCACATTTATTTGGATCTTGTTAGAAAGAAGACAAACCAAAAATGAATACCAGCAATTTATCTCCACTGAACTGTACTGACTAAACTGAGAATGAACACAACTCAGTTGTAAAACTCAAGCTGCTCCCACTTTCTCTCCACTGTCAGCATTCTGGGTAAGTTATGGAAAAGCACTCACCAAAAGGCAATTCAAATCTTGTGTCCAGCAAAATTTTATGAGGAGTTGGGTTTTTGGTTCCACAGATTTCATCATGTTTCATTACAACTTCAGCCTCAAGCGTAGACCACTCCCCAGGACCTTCCTGTGAATCACAAGCCACATGTGAATGAACTTTATGCAGCAACTCTCAAACATTTGCCAAAAGACTCCAGGAAGAGCTTTACAGCATTATCAAGGCCTGGTACCCCGTTTTAACATCAAATTACATCCATTCAGCACATGATGGTTTTTTATTCCAAACTGGATTTCTTCCAAATCTCAGAGGCCTTTACCAGGGCAAGCAGCAAACATCTCCTAGCAGAACTGCTGCCTTCTCAGTGGAATTGCAAAGGTTAAGACCTCAAAGGCACGACCGAGGAGTGCCTGGACAGCCAGAGGAACTGAGCACCAGCCAGACCTTTCAGCCACACTGCTGAGCATCCCCACTCTTTTCCCTTGATGGAAAATATACTCTCTCTCCCCCTGCTCAAATCAAACACTCTTCTAAATAAATACTCTGAAAGTTGAGTTGGAAAACTAAACATGTCCTGCTTTGCCTCAACAACTGCCAAATTCAGTAGTTAGGGCAGTTACAGACAGTGGCACATTCCAGTTCCTGCTTTTTTCCACATATATTAGTACCAGCAGACACCCTCTAACCCTGCAACCAGAAGCCCTAAGCAGATGATGCAGACATGCTCTGGGCTCACCCTGTCAGCTGGACAAGACAGTGTTTAGCAGTAAGTCACAGAAATTTGAGCATGAGATTAAGCAGTCAGTCCTTAAGACTTCAGACACTTGTCATTTCTATGTTGTTTAAGGCCTGGTTTTTGAGTTCACGGGAATAAAACGAGACCAAAGACCCTTATGCAAGTTCAGTTTTAGTCTCACTTCTAAAACAAAACCAATAAGATGAGAGCCCCCTCTCTGCTCACACAACCTTCCTGATTTTGCAAGTGGAAGTTTTGCTGAGGAGCTCAGCCTGGGCTGCACCAGGCCAGATGTGTAAGACATTATCTATCAACACTGGAGCAAAGACAGGTTCTGTGTCAGCTTAACCTCATCTGATTGGTGAATGGCCTTCAGAGCAATCCACACGGTCCCAACTAGGGTGTCCCAGATCAGTCCTTTGTTCCATACTTCAACAATTAGGCCCAGGTCCAGTCGGCTGATCTCACTGCAAGAAAAGAAAAGGCATCACAGGTGAGAAAAAAAACAGAATGCAATCTAATTCTGGTTTAGATTCTGCATTACCACTATGAGTACACCAGTGAACTCTTTCCACATGGCTTTATCAAGCTACGGAGAGTCTTTTTCTAGAAGTCTATTGTTGAGGCAACTCATACTCACATGGATCACTAGTTTCTAATAATGACACAAAGAATGCAAACTAAAACCCCGAACTATGTCATGCATGAACTGCTAGTTGAGAATTCATGTCTGCAGCTATGTACACAGGAGCAGGAAGTGTATCTTGGGCCAAAACCTAGAAGTGAGCTGTTCTTTGTCATCAGGCACTCTATTTCTAACAAAGTGTGTATGTTCCATGGCAGCGCAGCAACATAAGTGCACTCTGGCAGGTGCAAACATGCCAGTAATTATAAATGTGAAGCTACCCCATGTCCAAAGCAACAGTCTCAATTCCAGCACAGCTGCATCAGCAGCACTACCTATGGCTCAGGACTCTGTTGCATCACTTCTGCTCCAGCATTAGCTACTTCCACATGGCCACCGAGTGACATCTTCTTGGAAATACTTATCTGAAGGTTTTTATGACATATTCTCTCTCAGTAAGGAAAGGATGCATCTCAAATTTGCTTCTTCTAAATGCTTCATAGTAGGTATACATCCCTCTTCCATGCTGGTTTATAACATGTCTACTTCAGGACAGCCCAACACATACACAGCTGGTAAAAACCATGAAGTAGAGAAGAATCCTGAGCTGTCTGTTGACAACCAACCATCTCACACTTATCATAAAGAAAAGATATCACTCTTAATTCTTTGAACTCAGGGCTTCCCTTCAGTGCAACTGTTAATCCCCAAGAGTAGATATCTTGGATGGTCAGTGTTGCTGCCTTTTGTCCTTCTGTCCAAATGTATCCATTTCATATCTATCAAGGAGATTTAAAAGCATGTTAGTCCCTAATTTCTACAGGCTACCACCATGGCCAAAAAGAGAAAGAATTGCTGCAAATCCCAGCATCCATTTGAGCTTTGCCCCCTTCTTCCAACTTTAAAAGAGAACATGGTATCTACAAGGCTCAAGACAAACCCTACAGCTACAGCAAAGCACATTAATATCTATTTTATTAAATCCAAGTGCTTCTGTTTTTGTCTGAGACACAGAAACTGAGGTCAGGGTGTCCAGTACCTGTGTGGCTCAGTCTACAATAGTTCAAAATCAAGCTATTACACAGGCTTATTGTGAGTTTACTGCTAGCATCTTGTAATTGCAGCATTCTCCGTTTGGAAAGGATTTCATGGACACAGCCAAACTAAAAACTGTACCAGCACTGCTCTGCCCTCCCACTGCTTGCCTCTTGAAAGATGATATTTATGTGACTGCAGGTTGATGATGACAAGCTGTCTGCTAGCTGGACTAGTATGAGGCCAGAAAGGCAAGGGATGGAAGAACTCAGTCACAGTGTAAAACCATGTTCTTTGCTTCAACATACAGTGACAGAGCAAGACATTGATCATGAAATGCCCAATGTACAGAACTCCACAGGACAGGTCACCAGATAAGAATAATAAATACAAAGATTTTTTGTACAGTGGCTTTGATTGCCTTTGTGACTCCCTCTCTCCACCTTCTGGTTACACACAGAATAGCTTCACAGAACAAAAGAGCTAAGACTGGAATTTTGTGTCACTCCCTTTCCACACACACGTACAATTTAAATAAAAGACATTTCTTTAACACTGATTTTAATCATCATGTTCTAGACATCAGTTTTCACTTTCACTCAAGAGGTCCTTGCTGTAAATACGCAGTTCTTTTTAAAGCTGCTTTAAAATTAGAAGATGTCCCCAAAAAACATATTGAAGTGCTTTCCTGGTCTGGTAAACAACCAAATCTCAAATAACTCCAGAGCCCCAAACTCTGAAATGTTATATCTCACAAGTAGTTTGGAAGCAAAAATTACAAACACAGACAAAAAGCATTTTCTTGCTTGTAATCTATTCTTCTACTGTGCCTCATGAAAAAAGGTAAACACAAACACAGACAGTAAAAGCATCCATGGGCACTGGGCCAACAGCAGAAAACATCAACACATGAGCAGCTCCCACACTAAGGTAACTAGGATCACCATGTGGAAGTCCTTAGTGCACTGACTACAGTCCTTAATTGCCCTGACCAGTCTCTCCAGTGGCCTCCACCAGCAACCTCTTCCCCATGGCCCACAAACTCCATTCAAGCTCAGCTATGAGCCTTTAGCCATTTTCTAAGATATGCAGTAGGTGTGTGTGTGTCTCCAGCTCATGGCCACAGCTGTGCACATACCTGGCCAAGGACATCAATCCAGACCCAACCCACAGTCTAAATTCCCAGCTCAACCTCAGAATTAACCTCCTCCCTATAAACCTGAATGGCAATTGCCAGGCTCTGGCACCAGCAGAGACAACCTCCCAACACACACCCCTCACCACAGGACATTGTGTACAACAGGGAAGAAAATTATTTAGGCTTGTCACCAGGCTTGTGCATTTTACCTGTCTGAAAACTCCAATCCATACACACAACAGCAGCTCCATATGAGTGCCAGTGCTGCAGAAGGACTCAACCACAAGCACCATCATACTTACAACATAAAGTCCTGTTCCCAGCAGGGCTGGTCACCACGCACAGCCACCGTCGTGCTCTTCACATTTTGCACTTTCAGGGTCACATATGTGTTGAATTTATCTAGGAAATGAGACACAGTAAGTTATCTCCATCAGTATACCCGGTTCATCACACACACGCAACGCTTCAAGGTTTTTAGCTCACAGGGGGCATCCAGACAGGCCCCAAGTGAAAAGCCCATGTGGGAAGATGTTACTGGGTTTAAGGAGCCAAATGTTCAGGAAGTTTTTCACCTCCCATCAAATTTTCAATCACAGCTTTTTTAGAAATTCAAGTACAAGCAAACAAAAACAGGCAACTAATCACTTGCAGTAAGAAGGGGACAAAGAGTGTAAAATCCTGAAGAACACAGACACATAGTATGATGCTGCTACTGAAATGCAGACAAGAGGAAGAAGAGACAATCTGAAGAAACAGGGCCTGTCATGCAGACCAAGCAGAGGGAAAAACAAAGCTGCAAAACATACAAGCAAGCAGCTGGGTTGATCACATCACCTCTTCCCTTCTGACTCAGCTGCTCTCCTAGTTCCAACCTGACTTTCCATCCATGTATCTGCAAAGAACTTTACAGACCAGTCAGGGGCAGAAGAAAAATATAGTGATATATTGCTAACTATGCTAAAACTGACCTGGTCTAGAAAAATTATGCTACACTCACATTTTGGCAAGACAGGATCTGTTTGTATGTTTTGCCTTTTATTTTAAATATGAAAAAAAATCCTGAAATACCTTTTTTCCTAGTTCTTGTTCTCTCCTTGCTAAGAAAACCAAAAGCAGACAAGCACAGACACATTCAAAGTTTCAATATCAGCATCCAGGAATGATAAAACTCACTTTTATGGAAAGTTATTACCTCAGACCTATGAATCAGTTTCAAAGAGCCTGGAACAAGACATGCTAACTAGCCAGGAAGCAGTGTACCTATTTTAATACTTCAGTGTTCTGCTGCATCTTTTCCCAGTGTAAGATAGATCACAGTCCATTTTATTACTGTCAAAATTGTACATGGAAAACAAAGAGGTCACTGGGAACAGCCAGCCTGGCTTTACAAAGAGGAAATTCATGCCTGATAATCTGTGTCTCAGCATATAGTTTTCAATATCCTAACAGAAAGGAAAGAAAGGGAAAATACACGATCCAGAAGCTCAGGAACAAGTAGCAGTCACGGGAAATCAGATTCCTTTATATCTGTCTACATCACCTGCATCCTCCTGGGACTCTGAGTTTCTGAGTAAAACCACATACTTTGCTTAGTTAAATGTAGACCACAGGACAAATATTTTGCATCTGAGAAGGCTTCTTGATTAGAGAAAGGATGAAGTACACACTATCTCTTGTCCAGTCTTAGCACTCCGCTTTTCTTCCCTGAAAATGCAAGGTTGTTGCACACACAGATCTTGACCTGACATGGAGTATGGATAATGAGTCCTGGAAAATTTTCTGCTGTCACTTGAGGACAGCTGTATCAAGAGAATAAAGCTGAAAAATAAGTAATGAATATAGCTGTGCAACTGCTTCATACCTAAACACCTGAATAGGTGTTATTCCAGAAGTAAACTACTTCTGTTGTTAACTGTACATCAAATTTCATTTAATAAATCCATATGCCTGCTAAGGGATCCCTTGCTAGCTACTGACCTGCAGTGAAAAAACTTGCCTAGACTGTAAGTTCTGGCTGTCACCTGTTGTTTGTTTTTATTTTATTATGCAGGCACAAAAGATAGTCAGTGGGATTTTAATTTCAAGTACGGCCATTATGGACTGTCACATAAGAGAATGTGTCACTTCTGTAGTTCCATACAGCAATTCCAACCAGGATCAAGAAGGCACTGAATTCACACAGGCACATACCACAGTCCTGCTCAGTGGACATTTTCAGATCCTGTTTTGAACAGGGACAGAGGAAAAATGAAACAAAAGGGCAGAGTTGGTAGGAAAGGATGACAGTAAAGGAACATATTTCCTTATTCATCACCCATTTGCGTCAGGTGAGCTGACAGGGGTTTTTCAGTACTGTGACACCAAACCACAGACTCAAGCTTTCTACTAACTCAGGCTGCCTGGACTCTCAAGGTAGATTTTGTCACTCCTAAGGAGAACACGGAGGAGCCAAGAGGAGGTGGATGAAAACTTGAAGGAGCAGAATGAACAGCAGTGACAGGTGCTCCCACTGCTGCAAACAAGTAGTAGACCATGGCTTACCTGGTGGTCCATGGAGTTTAGCTTTTTTTACTGTAAAGAGAAAGGAAAAAAAGAAGAAAGAGGCTGTTAGTGATTTTGTCCTGCTACAGTTGACTAAGAGCATCACAGTGCATCCCATTAATTGAACAACATCCCCAGTAAAGGCTTGGTAGCTGGAAACTCAGTTTAACAAATCTGGAGACAAAAATTTCTTTGCGCCCCATGGCGCCTCTCTAAAGCGATGCATTTAAAAACTAATAATAGGATTAATGTTTGGAATGTAATGTGATATGGCTAACACAACGCAATTTCAAAATCCGTCCTTTGCAGCCAGAAGTTACTGCTGCTTAGCAAGATGTCATTTCATACACCTCACTTAAAAAGTTACTTACACTCTAGAAGAAATAAACACTTTTATAAACAAACTCTTCTAAAACTGCACAGCAGACTTTCAGCCACAAATTGAAAATAATCAAGCCTGAATAGCAGCTCTATAAGTAGCTCTATGCTATGACATCTGTGAATTAAATTAACTAAGCCAAACAAACATCAGCCTAAAAGTTAAATGTCACTCTTACAAGTTCTCTTCTGTTAATTTAATTCCAGGACAGTATTTATACATAAAAATAGAAAACTGTTAAAGCATAAAACAGCATTGACTCTTATCTCACCAGATGGAGAAGGTCCATGTCTACCCAGGGGAGATTTTGTTTACATTTCCCGTTTGCAAGCTCATATCCTCGCTAGAATTGCTAAGTGTAAGCACTAAGAAAAGACATCTCCAGGCTCCAGCTAGTTTTCCCAGTGGAAAACTAACACTAAGAAGAAAACATATTTAACAAGCTAGGAAGCAAGACATACCAGAGAACAAAAAACATTTAAAAGCTGGTGTAGTGAAGCTTCCTCCAGAAAACAGAGCTGCCAATACTTACTAGTGACTCACAGTGTCCAAATTTCAAGATAAAAGTTCTAGAAAGGAACATTAAAAAATCAAAATAAAATAAAGTGCCCTTACACAGTTACATACAGAGCTGCAATGAAGTGTGATGCTGGAGAACACTCTGGCTATTTGAGAAATCCTCCTTTGTGAGCATTTACAGTCCAAGTAGATGTTAGCACGAAGGAACATGCTGTACCAGGTATAGTATGAGCCAAAAGCCCCTTAAACAGAATTTAAAAGGGCTATACCTTTCACCTGGACTGACAAGACCCATGAGCCATTTGGTCCAAAATAAACTGGTTCATTTTCTCCCAGGTTCAGGGCCTGATGAAGGTGAAAGACAAACATATAATGGTGTGGAGCAGCATTCCTGCTGACTGAAAATACAGAGTCCATTTAATCTCCTAATCAGTTGGTCTGTTTAACCATGAAAAAACATGCAGGACAATCCACCCACCCTCTGGGTGCCTTTGCACACTACACAAAAGCAGGCATTTCATGAAATAGTGCCCAGCTTATCTCTGAACCTCCCCTCTCCCCTCCTTTTCAGGAGGCAGGAGACAAACAAATGCATGTGCTTGGGGGAAGAAAAAGGGAGAAAGAGGGCAGGGAACACACAGTAAGCTTCAGCTGGCCTCTCTCCCTGTTTGTAACAAGTTCCACTGCTGCTAGCAGGGAAGCACAGGCAACTCCAGTGTAGAAATTTGGTATTATTTGTCAAAAAAGGCAGACAAGGGTGGGCCACTGGTTCCTAAAGACACAGATTAGACACTGCCTCTGCAGCAAGCCATATGCAAACTAAGAGACAGGTGCTGTCTGTACATTGCAGCAAACCCTGCACTGCCTTGGCATTATGAGAAGGGTGTCTGTGTGGGGCTTCAGCAAGAGCTGCCCCAGGGCTCGCAGTAACAGGAACATCCCTGGGCAGCAGCCAGGCTAAACAAGGTCACAAACCTGCTAAGGACCCACATAAAAGTAATAGGAGTCTTTAGTAACTCCCAGGAATGATCGCCATGCCTCTAGACAAACTGCATGTAACAGATTACACCTTTATTTGCAGAAACAGGGCTTGTAACTAAGAGCTGGATCACAAACCTGGGAGTCTCATCTCACCAGGAACTCTTTTGCTCCGTCTGCCAGTCTACACAGCATGTTCAAAAAGTTCCCATTAAAAGCAACTTGGATGTGTTTTGTTTGTTAGCACCTTGGGAAAGCACTTCCTAGGACTGTGTAAAAATCATTGCAGAGGTGCAGCTCCCACAACACCTCAGGATCAGGACTGGCTGTGACACTGCAGGGTACCCCACTTACCAGCCTGAATGTCTGGGAGTTCAGAGCTGAAAAAAGAGCTGCTTGGCTCTGCCAAGGCCCAGCCTGTTTTGCCAGCCTAGGGAATCCACAGGTTGGTTTTGCACCCACACGGGCTCCGTCTGTCTGGCTCCTCCATGCCAAGTCCTCAAGAAAAGGCTTAGAGGAGTAAAGGAGCCGCAAAGCAGCCTGATGCATTAGGTACTCACAGTGTTGCAATGAAGGCTAAAAACTTACTGCTCCTTCAGATGCAGGATGACAGCACCTTGAAATTAAGCCATATGTAACATCACATTTTTATAATATCAAATCTGTAGCACAAAATGAAGTGGAGTGTCTCTAGAGCATTCAAAAACACCAAGTGTCACAGATAGAGTTGCCCCTGCTTTGCCACCTAGTAAAAACCTAAACATAATGTAAGTTACTTCCTGACTCACTCCCATTTATCTATCCCACAGCACTTCTGGTCTCTGGGGAAGCAGGGTTTTCAAACCACCTGGAAATGTTACCTTCTGTTCAGTTTAAAATTGCTTCTCTCAGGAAACTGGGCAGCACAGAAAGTCCATCAATTCAGAGGCAAACACTGAACTATGATGAACCAGGATCCTCCTATGCCAATGCACAGGATAAACAGGACGCTAGGGAGGGAAAGACAATTATATAAAATTCTAAAGGAAAGCAAGACCTAGTGCTTTGCAGTGCCTGACACAGATGCACAGAGATACACCTGCTCTCACTGCACGAGATGATTCACTTAAGCACCAAAAAGACCTGAACATATCAGGTACTGCAAGCAGTTATCAGAAAGAAGGTAAAAACTGATCCAGATATTTCCCCTCCATGAATATCTCTCACCACTTTGCCATTACTCTAAGAGACAAGAAGAAATTAGGCTGAAGTCCTGTTTGCAACTTAAAAAAGAAGCCACAGCAAGATTCCAGATGCTTGAAAGCCATGAGTTACAAAGGGCTGGAGAGTCACACAGACTCCTAAAGACTATGAAAGGAAAATACAAGCCAGCGATTGCAAAAAAAAAAAGGTCCAGATTCCCTGTGGGAGGATGAAGAAAAACAGCAGACCATACATCAGAGTATTCTTAAACTCAGTTCTATGAAGAACTATGAATCCATGTATTTTTCAAACAGTCTGAATGTTAACTTTTTTCCTGTCCTGTAAAGAAGCAAGAGAATTAAAATTGTGCGTGCCAAGTTCCGACAAGACACTGCCCAACTCTCCTAAGTAGGCACACACTCGTACTCAGTTAAAGGGGACCAAAGTGCTTCCAACACCTGCACATTTCAGATCACCTTTAACACCTGCTTGCAAATAAGAGGGATGCAGACACAGGGAGTGCCTGAGCAGATGGCCAAAAGATTAC
This sequence comes from Sclerurus mexicanus, assembly GCA_013396755.1. Taxonomy (NCBI): domain Eukaryota; kingdom Metazoa; phylum Chordata; class Aves; order Passeriformes; family Furnariidae; genus Sclerurus; species Sclerurus mexicanus. The sequence goes on along the minus strand of VWZF01000641.1, from coordinate 515,481 downwards.
ATTCTGACTAAATCCGGCACATGACTTAGGAGCTGGTCACTCACCAGGCTACAACGAGACCTACATCCTTTCACAGGCGCCAATAAAGCACCAAGGAGGAGCCGTGGGAGAAATTAAAAGAATGAAGGGATGTAGTTTTAATTAGCCCTTTAAAAAAAAAACTCTGCTGAAAGAACACTCAAAATGCATTTTCATGATCAGCAATTTGACAAATGGTTTCCTTTTCCCTGTGAAAAATAAATGCAGTTGTTACTGCGTTTTCAAGAGCATTCTTTTACAGTAAGGGTCCACAGCTGAACAGCAGAACCAACACCATTCCATTTCACTCTGCTTTTCTCACCTTTCCCAGGTGCTCAGACTTCAGTGTACAGTAACAGGCAGCACTAGGTGCAAAGGTTGCTTAAACAACAGAAGAGACCACAGCAAGCTCCTTGTACTAACCAAGACTATGTCAACACACCAAATTCACAGCCTGTGCACCCTGCAGCAGGCACAGAGAAGGCAGGGAAACCCTCTTGGGAGGGTTGCAATGGTTAGGCAGTGTTCCAGCTCTTCAGGTGTGTTCAATTTTCTGTAATTGACCCTTTGAAAATAATTTTGCTGTCTGAACCCTGCACCAACAGACACAGCACATGTACCCCTTGCAGAGCCAGAAAGTCAGCACCTTCTACTCACTTCTTGAAATTTATTTAAAAAAATCCACGACAGGCTGGCAAGTGGGACAAGACTGGCACACCTAATGACGGCTGTCCTGTCCCTGGGGATCTCAGAATCACAGAATGGGCCAGGTTAGAAGGGAACCCAGCAGGTCATCCCTCCCTGCTCCAGCAGGGTCATCCTACAGCACACGGCACAGGATTGTGTCCAGACGGTTCTTGGATCTCTCTAGTGAGGGAGACTCTACAACCTCTTTCCCTCTCTTGAAAATCAAAACACACACAGACTTTGAACACGCTCATCTGCCACGTGAGGGTGAGGAACCCTTGTCTTTCCACCACCTGAACCCCAAGGGTGTTCCAGCCTGGAGGAAGCAGAAGCCACACAGTGGTTTGAGCCTTGATTTTAACTCAGTCACTGTTTTGTTTCACGTGATCCCTATTAAAGCCCAGCAGAATCAGTTATGCAATTAAATGCAACTGCATGTGTCATTGTAGAACAGCAGTACTGACTATGCCATGAAACTTCTCCTCCGTAACTCCAAGAATGAAAGAGCTGGATAAAACAGAAGTATAATGGTTTCCTGAGGCTGTTGTGAAGATTCAACATGACACAGCCACCTTGATACTCCCAGTCTGAGACAGGCCTAAAAAGAAAGGCTCCACTGCATTCAGAACTAAACTATGTTCAGAAGGAATGAGATTTCCCTGAACTAGCTCAGAGGAAGGATAATTGCACAGAAGGTCCCAGGGACACACCAGCACTCAGCAGCACCTCTATAAGGTTCTACTGTAACTGCAGAGAGCTCAGAGAAAGGTCCACTTGGGGTCTCACTCCTCCAGCAGAGCCCTGTGGAGCTGGGGTGGTTATTGCAGAGGAGAGACTCCCTCAGCCTCAGGGGCCAGAGAGACACAGGACCTCAGTCACGTTTATTACTTCATACTTTGTTTTCCTGCCAAGCAAAACAAACCACTGGTTTACATATAAATATTGTTCCACTCAAGCCGGGAAGAAAGAGAGTACTTTATGCTCCTGTGTATTCTCTTTGAGAATGACGTGACGGAAACACAGTGGGTACCTTCATGGACCAGCAGTTGTAAAAGCCAAGGCCGAATTCACAGTGCATGGAGGATAACATTGTGCTACTGCCTGATGTGAAAGGAGGGCTGGGCTAATCAGAGTCCTGCTCTGCTGCCAGAAGGAAGAGGAGCCCCTTTGAAATGCCACTTGGCTTGGTAATGGGCAGAGAGCAGGAACACAGTGCAGACTTTCAGCAGTACCTAAAGAAATAAGGTTGCATCTAAGGGCAGAATTTTTCTGACATAGTATTTGAAATAGGCCTTCAAAAGTCCACCACCTCCTTGACTGAGACAACTGTGGAGGAATCCAGATAGCCAAATTTACCTCAGCTGAACCGAGGGATCGACCTGCTTTAATAAGTAGTCCGGAAAATTGGAATAGACACAATATGAGTTTATTAATTTTTAATAGTTCATAGAAATGAAAGAAAAACCCAAACCACAAAGCACTTACACACTGCAGTTCCCATTCATGTAGCAAAGAGCTTTCTTCAATTTCACCACTCTAAATGCCCACAGGACAACTTGACTTGCCCTTTCCAAGGCACAAAACAAAACCTTCCCATCAAAGAAAGGGAAGGTACATTCTCTTCAACAAGCAACCATCGCTCAAGGATTCTTCTCAGGAAGGAGGTGGGGAAGAGAGATACTCTATTATGTTGTCTGTGGATAGCAAATTGATCTACCCAAGGGATTTCCATATTGCCAGATGTCTAGAGAATGAATTAGAATCCCTCCTAATTCACGTGAATTAGCATCTTCCTGTTCAGATGATGTACAAATTCATTATCCTGTCCAGACACACACAAAGCTACTAGGTTTCTTTGACTTACAATTTCCAGCAAACAGCTTTCTACCAGTCACTCCACCCTTCCTGCCCTCTGGACAGTGACTGACAGCAGCTGGGACATGTGACCACTTGAAGAGTTTTCCAAATTTCTGTGCTAAGGGGACATGCACTCAATACTAACTCCATTCAAATTTAGCACCATTTCATGCCGCTTTTGCAGGAAAGCACTGGGTAAAATACACATCTCAGTAACTCTCCACACTGCCAAACCTCACTAGATGCTCCCCTGTTTATCTGTAAATTCTCTGAACAGTTAATATCCAGGACTTGCAGGTACACAAGTGCCGTAGCCTGCAGGTAGATGGACCCCACTTGCTTCCCTCCACAGCTCAGACACTCCACACCTTCGGGATGACAGATCAGTCCCAAGGGGATATTGCAGCTGCTGCCTAGTTCTGCTTACAAAGCTTCACCCCAATATTTTCTTGTTGCCAGAATTTTCATCTGTATGGGACAAGCTCTGGTGGGCAAAGTACTGAAATCTACCCAGAAAATGCCTAGCTTTTATATATAAAAGATATGTATCATAGTTTTGTCTAGATCTCTGTTATTGACATAGCCCATGGGCATCAGAGCAACACAGCAAAATGGCCAGGTATCTGGAATATTCCACAGTGTTTCCTGCACATAAACTTGGGAGAGCTGGCAAGACAACATGACAACGAATCTACACAAAACTGATCAAACCCACAGTTAATACACTGTGCTGAACCAGTTATAAAAGGAAAGACATGTATGGCTACTTTGCTGAATCATCCAGTTCGATCCTGTTAGTGAAGTAGTTTCACACCTCCTGCAAATATTGTAATTTTTCAGCTCAGCTTTCGCATAGAACTTGTGAAGTGTATACAGCACAGCTTGCATCAGAGCTTCACAGTGTTCTGCTTCTTCCATCCTTAACAAAGTTACTAGATAACAAAGAGAACAAATTAAAAAAACTGTGTAGGACACTCTTTCTGGCAGTGACACTCCAATCAAATCCACCTTCTTATGGTATTTCTGAAGGAGAGAACCAACTTTGCAGACCCTTTGTCAAGAGCTGTTTAATTGTGGCTTGTTTTGGAGGGTTTTTTTAATAAAACTCAGCTCTCATCATCAAAAGAAGCCTTCTCTTTAGAGACCCTACATCTCTAAAAGGTATTTCACGTGACAGAATGGGTGACAATTCAATTTACTTTCAATTTAGTAGGCAGTTAATGTAAGTAGGCTTCTAAACACTTTCAATGACGAAATAGATTCAGACACTTAAAGATGCATCTGCATCTTGTTTACAGGTTAATCTGTTACCAGATTTGTTTGACACACTGACTTATCACCACACAGGTTTTCAACCCCCTGAACTGGAGAGTTTCATATGCATTCTTGTTTGGTGCTTAGCTCAAGAACTCACCTGCCTGAAATAATCTTTGAACTATTTTAGCAACAGAAATTCACAAGTGAAGAAAACACTACGGCAATTTAAAAAAATTATAAATAGTGCTGCAGGAAGATATACCATGGGAACTGCACTTGTGAACAAAGCTTTGGGCAGAAAAATTAAACATGTGTCTCGAAGAAACACAAACTGAGGGTTTAACTAGAGAACTACAGAACAGGAAAAATGGAGCTAAAACTACATATGCAACTGTAGAAAGCAACAGTGACAGGGAACTAAATGCAATGAGAAAACTGAAGAGGTCTGCAACTGATTCCTTCCTTGAACTAGACATCGGACTTGCTCTTTTGAATCCTTACCAGCAGCATTTCTCTGAAAAGTAGTATCAGGCAGCAAGGTCAGACTGCTATTTCTTACTTTGAAAACAACATCTGAAGTAGAACAACTAGGACAGAGTTCACTGAGAGGAAAGGAGGGAGGAGACTCACAAAACAACAGGTCCCAGAACCGAGAACTCCCCTCATCTCTGAACTTGTAAGTAGGCATGGTGATTTTACTAAAAATCTAGCACAGAACAGGATCTACACTGGCAAAACATAATCAATACACCATGACCACTCAGCACTGCAAAAGAAATCCAGCATTTTAAAACATATGGATCATTTTATCCAAAAAAGCCTCAGGAGACCTTACCAATAAAATGCATAAAACATTGATAAGCTATTTTGTAAACCACGATTCAAATCATTATTACATTAAGCATTAGCACTTAGTGAAAGTTCTGCTTTGCAGTAAGGAAGCTGCAAGAAGTTTACTTACAGCTGATCCCAGAAAAAGCTTCCTGAACGGCAGTAGGAAGCATTCAATTGATTTCAGACAAAGAACAGCTGAAATAAGCTTGACAATATTATTTCTTAAGTCTTGGGGGGGAAAGTGTATTCATGAACCAAACAGCCAAGAGAGCTGGAATCAGATGCTGGGAAGCAGTAAAGGAGTAGGAACATGGAAGTCTTAAACTTTACAACCTCCTGAAACTAATTAGCACTGCCAGTGAATCCAGAGTGCCAACAGTCCATTAAATATTTTCCAGCTTCTACATGAAATACACTTGGAAAAAGTGGAGAAGCTTCCCCTTGCAGGCAGCTTGTGTGGTGAAACACTGAGCAGGAGAGAGACAGAGGCAGCAGTTTGAGGAGTGGAACACATCATGCTAGAGTTCCCACCACCAGGACACTTCCAGAAATTCCCATCACAGAACATGCTCTTCCAGGTTGAGTCTACCTATCCCCCTGCCTCCTCCATGCATGGTCCTCCAGTTCAGATGGCAGGCAGGCAGTCTCAAGACACTTCTCCAGTTGCCTTTCAGGTCATTAGAACAAGTTGAGAATCTACCCGAAATTTAACTTCACTCCTAGCTGTCACCTCAACATCCATTTTTTCCTGACAGGCGCAGGCTCTGACACACAGCCAGTGGAGCACTCCAACTATCTTCAGAAGGTTTTCTTCACCAAAGAAAGGTTCTGAAGTGTCAGTTCTTGTGTCCAATTTCTCCACGAAGAACTGCAACCAAGTCATGCAAGAATATGCACAAGCAATATGCCACAGAGACCCTTTCTGCTACCTCACAGACATTTGCCTTGTGGTTATTGCCTCTCCCAGCATGACAACAAAGCCAGTCAAGATGTGTAATCCATTGTTTCCAAAACATCAGTTGTTTTGATAAGTCTAACAGTCCCAATGCTCAAACTGTATGCTGCAAGTCCTACAGAACCACTTTGGTATCAATGATGTCTTGCACTTGGGTCCCAAACCAGGCGTCTTCTGTCCCACAGACCAAGGGGCTCTTTGCACACTTTCAGCAAGAGTTTGCACTAAGAGAAACCATATCATGGCAGTAGGAGCTGCAGAACAGGCTCATTTGGGCCGTATCTTGCTCATACAAACACCTAGACAATTGCTAGGAAATAGCACGACATGATGATACAGCAGTACCTCCTCTAGAAATTAATATGCACCCAGTTTTAGGAGCCAGAGATGACATTTTCAAAATAAGAGTTTCATACAGTCTGTTCTACCACCAAACCTCCTCCATCCACAATGCAATCAAGACCTAAGCGTGCCAAGAGGCAATTACAGGTGAATTCCACTTTGGTATTTCTTCAATAGCAAGGGTGAATACATGCTTCAGACACCTCACTTCACAGTTTAGCCTCTTTGCTGTACATCTCTGCTGTCACTTGACAGCAGCATCAGATGTTTTAAAGCAGGCAGACAACACAAGCAAACCCGTATCACTCTATAACAAGAAGGCAGGGACTATCAAAGAGAGGCAAGATGCTTTACTACCTGTTTGACACAGCAAATACAGTCTGGTGGGTTTTTTTAAAACTAAACAGCCTTCCCATAACCACAATACACAAAAGAAAATCCTTCAAATTTTGTGGGGCTACAAGCAGAGAGCTAAATCCCTTATTACTACCACCACCACTCCTCAAGGGCAAATGCACATACCTTAGCTGACTGAATAATCCCTCCTAGCTTTGGCCTGACCTAGGTGAGCACAGGCAGGTGAATGTCACCTCCAACTGATTGGCCTGGATCAGTTACATTTTTCTTGTGAGGTGGGAAAACAAACACACACTGCCATTTTGTTATGCTGTGCTTACAAACCAAGAGACTATGCTTTTGTCCAAAGTTTGCTTTCCAAGGGGCTGGGGAAGGATGGAGAAATGGACTTGACACTAATTGTGTAATACAATACCTTGTAAAAAGAAAAGAAAGCTGGATGTAGCCAAATTCCCTGGAGAACAGCTAGCTCCACCTATCTATACTTACCATACAAACACTTAAACCAGTTGCTAAAAAGCACAGCTAGGAGAAATCCTCTAACACCTATTTCTTCCTTTTTTTGTCTGACAAACACAGACTTGCCGCTGAAGACCTACTGAAGTTTCTGCTCAGCAGCTGCTTTGAACTGAGCAGTGAGGACAGGAACAAAATCTCTTATTCAAATCACAGAGATTATGAGAGGTTAATCCTCCTGACGCTGGCAACACAGACAGCTCTGTCAGGCGACCTGGTTCCCCAACCAAGAGGTGAACTAAACAGTAATCCAAGCTGCCACGCCTCTCCAATATTCTGCTGCAGCTTTAATGTTGTTAGTGAAAAAGCAGCTTGGGTGCATCGTCCTGGAGTGAATTACTGTGTGTGTGACTCTCTCAGATGATGTATTCTCTTATATCACACTTGGTGACTTCGCTTTAAGGGGTTCCTACAGGTTATAAATTTCTTCTGAACTTCTGACTGTTTTCTGATCAGAAAAGACAGCATCCCTCCTCCTGAATCTGTGCCATATAAGAGGAAAAAATTCTGTCAAGTCTTTCAGAATTTTCAGATGTATAAGATAAATACTACTGCACAGACTAGTAAAGGAGGCTTCCAATTTTCAGTAGCATAAATTGTCCTTCTTTCAAGTTCTTTAAGGTTCAGAAATCTATTACTTTAAATTAGTGAAAATACCTTAATTGAATAAGAGAACAAAACCCACCTTATTTAATTTTACACAAAACAGACTTCAACTCATATATGCCTCCAGCTGCCAAAGACTAAGAAAATATGCATAATGAAAGCCATGTAATTGCACCAAAAGGCAGGAAAAGAGACAGACTGATGATGTATCAGGTCTGCCAGAAGCCAGTTTGAGTTGGTAAACTGACTTTGATAACAAAACAACAACAGTTCAACTAGTTTATAATAAAAGGTTCAGTGGGGGGGAAAAAAAGTCCACAGAGCAAAGATAAAAATTATTAAAAAACCCACAAACACACAACTAAACCCCTTAAAATTAATTCAGAAACCAGATGAATGGACAAATTGGTTTCTTGGGGTTTGTGGTGTTTTATTCCCCTATTTATTTTGAAAATTAGAACTCTTTACAGAAACACTTCTGCCAAGACACAGAGCATATGCAGCTGCTCAGACAGTGCACATACAGGTAAAGAACACTTAAATTACTGGAATTCTGCCAGCGTTATAAGGTTAAATCACACAGCCTGGTCACAGAGAGGTAACAGCTGCTCGAAGACACAAGTACTCTGGTACCAAAGAAGAAAGAGCAGAAACAACAGGATAAAACCGCTTGTGTGTTTGGCTGGTGTGTGCTTCTCTCCTGCCAACAAAAGCACTGAAGTCACCTGTACAGTCTCCCGAATGACTCAGGTTTCTACACTCCCTGCCCAGATTTAGTGTAAACAAGATGCACGCTGGAAAAAGAGTTGCTGACTAACCACACCAGAAGCGATCGCCACCTAAGCACAGCCTGGGTCTGTTTTCTGCTAGTTTCGATTTAAGTTACAGGATTGCAAGCAATCAGCCAACTGGAACATGGCTAATTATCAAGCAGTACTGAGCACAAGCCTGTCCTGAAAGGCACCAAGCTAAAACAAAAAAATCATACTAACAGATACCACTGTTCAACTTCAGAAGTCCAGCATATTCACCAAAAGAGAAACTAAAAAATAAAGCTATAGTACATCTGTGGTGGATTCAGTAACTTTTATTTTTTGGGGTTTTTTTTTTTTCAAGCAAAACTTCCCATCATGCTACAGCAAATGATCAGCTTCCACGAAAAACAGCACCTGTGTTTTCCACACCGAATGAAGAGGGATTGGCCTACTTTGCAAAATATTTTAATTAAATTACTAATAAAATATTGTAAATATGAAATATTTGTAGCATTTTAGTAACATGGTATTATCTTACTTAAATATTTCCTGGTTTGGCTTCACAAAACAAAGGAAAGATTAGTACCTAGGAGACAGAAACAAGCTTGACTTGCAAGCATTAAGAAAGAATAAAAGAACTGGTTAGGGTATGAGTTATGGTGTAACCGCATGAGATTCCCAGGCAGGAACAGGGCATCTAACAGAACACTGCTTGCAAATTAATTCTTTGGCACCCTGACTTTACTTTTAGCATTCACAAACTGCTCAGACAACACTGGTTCCTGGAGGAAACCCACAAATTGTAGAAATAGGGCAGTTAGATTGCCACCAGCATCTGAAGGAGCTGCGTCTCACAAACACATTAGCATTCACCTGCCAATAGTTCTGTTCTGGCACAGCATGTACACAAAGAAATGCACCACAAACTTGTCTTACTAATGGCAAGGATTGTGCCCTAGACTGCTCTCCTGAAAGCCATGTTGTTTGCTTGCATTTGGGTCTCAGTAAAAAAATAAAGTGGAATTCCATCAGGCTAAATGCCATAGGAACCAAAATCATTAACTAAAATAAACAGCCTTAGGTAACAATTGAGTACGAGCAGTTTCCCTCATATGAAGGGGGGGTTTATTTTTTTATTATTAGCATTTATAACTAAGATGCTACATCAAAATTTTACCTTAATATAAAATTTGTCTATAGGGAGTAGCTGACAGAACAGTAATTTACATCACAATGAAGTCAGTGCTGTGAGGATCAGAAGACTGGAAGGGCCCTTTGGGACCACCAACTCTAATGGTGGTTCTCCCAACACCTGTACCACTTAAACCATTAAAAAACATTCCTACCTTCCAGCCTACTTTTTAATTAATGGCACACTTATACCTTCTATATATGTCAACGCTATCCTCCACCTCGATTTTCCTCACCCCATGTTCAATTTCCTGGTGTTTTTCATGGATACAGGTCACAGATCCCATTAGCCTCTGTTTATGAGCACCACAGTGCAGAGTCACAAGGACTCCCCAAGACCTCTCCATTCACAAAGATTCACATTTTTCCGAAATGCTTGTCATTTGCCTATCAATGTACAGCCCTCCTATGTAACATCAACTCATTTACATTATCACTCTCCTCAGGAGTCATTCAGTCCTTCATGCCTTACACTTTTTCTGGTTCCAGATTTACTGTGCCATTAGGACTTGTCTTCAAAACAGCTTTGACACACACATTTCTACTTTTTCTTGCCATGACACAAGTAGAAGACACCTGTCTGCTTCTTCCCCCAGTCTGTACAACATTACTAGCTTCTGCTACAGCCAGCTCCTTGTATACTTTACATATATTTTTACAATTCCAGTTTTCTTTAAAAAAAAAAGTCTCCTATGAGATTTATGAGATACTCCAAAAGTCTGAATAGATGCATGTTTTCATCCAGAAACAAGAACTATCCCAGCAAAATCTTCCTCTTGCACACCCACAACCACATTTTACACCTGATGACCTTCTACATTTAACCTGTCTCCAAAATTTGTATCATTCTCTCTTAAAAGTGTATTTTAAACCGTGCATATTGTCACAGTCCTGCCTGCTTTTGAAGTCAGATCCATACTTACCGACGCCTATCACTCATCTGCTTATTTCCTGTCAATCCACATAAATCACCTTCCTTGCCCTCCAGTTAGGTAATGCCACTGCTTGCTTTCAAACTTCTGCTAACAGAGTACAGATTTCAAGTGCTGCATATTTAAGCACTCTGGGATACAGACTACCAGACTCAAATTCAGAGTACCAAAAATTTTGCTCCCACCCCATATATCTGTGCATCATTTTCAGTTTCAACCTCGTAAGAAACAATTTCTGCAGTCCAAGGACCCTATCCAGCTTATCTTTACTCAAATCCCTGCCTCTGTGCAGGGAAGTCTCATTCCTTCCTCTGTGGAAACTGGCTGTTTCTCCTTTTCCTGTGACCAAAGCACATTCTGTTATCTGTTTTATTACCCTTTGCAAGATGTCACCTTGTCTGCCGAGTTGGAAGCACCTGCCTTAGCCCTGGACTTCCTGATCCTCAAGATACACCTTCCTTTACAAACTGATTTTTTGCCCACACCTCTCAGAGGTTCTGTGTTTGCTCAGCATATCCTGACGCAAGGATCAGGTGAATCATCAGCTCTGGGGTCATTTCCTAGGTGGAGCCTTTTCTGTTATTTGAGATGCTAATATTTACTCCTGTAGCTTCACTGAATTGCATGCCCTCCTCTGCACCCAAGCTCCTTGCTTCACCAAAAGGCTTCTTCAGTTTCTCTGGAGGCTGCTAATCTATGTGTTTATCTGTTTACCATAACCTAGTTTCAGTTGTGATCACTCAAACCAAGTTCGATTCTATGTCCAGCTCCCCTGAAGCACCTTCTGTGCATCTCAAAGTCACGTCTACAGATCACAAATTTTATGGCTTCTGTCACTGTTTGATGATGAAACTGTGAGATAACACAACTCTCTATACCCAGCCATTACCAACAGCATCCATTCTCCAGTGTGGCAAGTCAGTCTTTCACAGTGACAATACCCAGAAATACTTCCCTCTAACCACATTACGAGATTTTTACCCACATTTAAATCCTGGACTACGTGCAGTGTGCTATCACAGCAAAATCTCTCATCAGCTCTTCCCAAAGCAATTTCAGCCCAGCTGGTTCTCTTTTATCCACACTAATGCTGCTTTACAATTTTGCATCACCAAAACACAGTGGAATTTTCCCAGTCACCTCTATTCCTGTTTCCAGAGGAGGACATCCTCTCCAACATCTCTGTTCCCTTCATAACCCCCACTCCTCATGGCTTCAGCTAACCTTACGAGGGCTAGTTCTGAGTCCTACACTAACAGCCACCTTCCCACCACTTTAGCCAAAGCTCCACATTTTGCTTTGTAACACTAATGTGTCTGCACCCCTCTGGAAACAAACTCAAAACTGTTAATTTAAATGTTTTCCTTTGTTCATGTAAGTGTAGCACTTGTCATTTCAGGATCAGGTAGTCCCTATTTCATCTCCAACACCAGCTCCAGATCTTTCCTCATGTTCTATGACAAAAAGAAACACACAATGCAGGCCCCCAGCAAGTGTGCACAGGGTTAACTCATATATATTCAAACTTCCGTCACGTGCTGCTCTTCTCCAATCCTTAACATATTTCTACATCTTTGACTTAGGTATCAGATCTACACAAAACAGTAACTTCAAACTCAAGCTCACAACAGAACTAAAAGGTCTGTAGGTCGAGCTCTGTCAAGCCCCACTGCTCCCACCCAGCAAAATGCAACAATATACTGATTTAACACCACAACTCAATAGGTCATGGCATGTCTTGATCCTTTTTTAACTGTGGAAAAATACACACACACTTCTTATTACAGTCAGATTAGTCATAATACAACATCCACATGTCACTACTCAAGTGACAGACATTACCAAACTCCATTCTTCCCAGTCCTTAAGAACTGGATGGACAAGGAGTACAACTTTCATAACAACTCTTCCAACCTAAGTAAAGGCACAACAATTTCTGCTCTTCTGATGCTGAAGCTAGAAAACCACCTCAAGTATAAAAAGCATAAATCTGTCATGAATGATGATAATCAACATAAAGCTGCCGAGAATTGCAGAAAATCCTTCACCAATTTTAGTTCAGAATCTGATCTTTTTTATAAGACTCTGGGTTGTTATATTAAAAAGTACTATGTCCTACAGGGGGTCGTATTAGATGATTACAACAATCCATTCTGGCCTTATAACTACAGAGTTTATAAGCAGTTAATCTCCTCAAAAAATCTCCTACTAAAATGGAGCACACACAGACTCCACTTACTTAATTTGATAGGTCAAAATCTAATAAAATTCTGCACATGCAGTAAGTTACACCAGGTAGGAAAGACTGATATAAAACTAACATCTCATGTCCATTTTTCCTCCCCACTAATCCATATCCACATTGCATGCTAAATTCAAACTGCATACAAGTCTAGATTCAGATCAGGAGTTCAAGGTTGGGGGACACTTGAACCAGAAAATAACAAGAACTTTGTTTAAAGCCAAGACTTTATTAAACTAGGAAATGGCATTATGATTTTAGAAGGGTTAGAAATCCCAAATCCAAAAAGAGGCGATCTCAGCTTTCTAGTAATTCCTGGCCCCTCTGGCTCTCAAAGAGAGAGACACACAAAGCGTACTTCCCACAGAGGCCAAATGATCTTCTGAAGAACATCACCTGCTTGCCTCCAAAGAGGTCTTACGATGAAGAATAACTCATGAAATTTTGAAGGTGAACAAAAGAGGAATGACAATTTTCTACAATGTGTGTAACAGTTTACTCAGCAGTCCAATTCCTTCCTCACCCAAAGCTGATAAACTGCCTAGGCATCATGTCAACTAATGCCTGGTACTCCTGGCCCTATAGGAAGAAACTAAATACTTCCAGAATAAATGTTTGTAGCTCTCCAATGTACAATTGCAGCCCCAACACTCCAAAGGGACTTTGTCTGCAAAGGACTGTGGTTGTTGTATGTGGTAACTAAACGTGAATCACAGCAGGTACTGAAAATCTCAAGTCCCTGAACATTTTCTGAAAACCTTTCTGAAGTCTTATGCAAGTCCTTAGGAGAGGAAAATGTGTCTAAAGGGTTTGTCTCTAGAGATTTAAATATCTATATATTCATATATATTTATTCAATGGAATCTGCTATGTTTGCTAAGCACAAATTTTCAGTTTACAACAGAGCTTAAGTGAAATTTCTTCATGCTTTGCCTTCCCATCACCACCTGAATTACAGAACTGTTTTGAAATATCTTTAATACATATTTTAGAGCAAATTAAAAAAAAAACAAACCACAAAAAAACCTCAAAGAACTCTGTTTGCACAGGAGTCTTTGAAAAATTTGGTGAAGGATTTGCTGAGAAAAAGGCTCACAGTAAGTAACTTGCTCATAATAGTCAGGATGCCGACTATCGGTATCAAGCAGAATAAAGCACACAGCTCCGCAGGCCCCCATCAGGTATCAAGTGGCACAAAAAAATTAGATCTATGCCAACTCCAAATACTATGGCAAGCCCAGAGAGGAGGTGTGGGGAAAGCCCCATGAACGCTGAGAAGCACAAGGCAGCTTTGTCAGCACACGAGCTCCAAACCAGTGTCTGATCCTGGGGCTTTGCACAGCATCAGTGCCCACCCCACTGCCCAGCTCAAGTGCTGCCCTGGTACAGCTGGTGGCACAAAATCACAAAAATGCCATACAGGAGGACAACACAGGGCAGATTTGCTGTGTCAGAGAAGTAGTTCAAGCAACAAGCATTGTCTGAATGCCAATGAACCATCTCCCAGCTCAGACTTGGACAACAGCCCTCCACCATCCTCCAGAACAGGTTCCAGGTGATGCAGTCCCTTCATAGTCACGGTGGCCTATTCAATGCCTGCATCCCTGGTACAGGGACTGCACCACAGTGCTGCCACAACAGCTCAAAAACTGAAGGGTTTAATGGGCCACCATACTTAGCTCCAGACCCAAAACTCTTTTCCTCAGCAGATAACAACAAAGACAACAGCAGATATGTTACAGGTTGCAGACTTCATCTGAACAGAGCAGTGACCCAAAAAGTCCTTTAGCATGTAATTTTTTTTTTGTAATGATGTTTCTTACACTGAGTGCCCGACCACAGAAAACACACATTGAGTGTGCCAATACTCAGAAGTGTAATTCTGCAGTTGTTTTATACCTAATAATTGGGTCTCCATGCTGGAAATGCTGGAGTCTGTTTAGCAGAGAATTCAGCTGTAAAGAATTAAGAGAGTTAAGTCACAGGAGCTTTAAGTAATAAGGTTAAAACCAGTATTCCTTAAAGGGACACTGTCAGGGCTTGAAGCCAAATTTCTTTTAAAACTCGCCAACTGTTTTAGGCTAGAGATTATCTTGAACAAGACATCTCTTCTTATCCTTCATGAGTCAAGATATCCCTGTCCAATTCACTCTTCATTTATACAGGACACTCACCTGCAAGCAAGAGCATCAGGAGTCTGAGGTCAGCACAAAGCTGTTGAAAAACCATACCTTCTTTACATTTCTAAATGCTCCAACTGCTCGGATACAGGCAATTCAAGAGGGGAACAAAGTCTTTTTTTTAATCCCTTTATCACAACTTCTACTCCGTGCACCCTGCCCAGAATGTTAAGGCAGCAAAAGCAAACCCTACAAATAAAGCAGGTGACATTTATTCATACCTGACAATGCCTCAATTTAATTTTCTCCCAGCACATGATTTTCATGAACTGACAATCTCTGAACATATGCTTCCACGCTGAATGCACGTACCCAACTCCCTTACAGTTCTGTTCAAGTCCCACCCCAATCCATCCGACAAAAGGATGAACATACACTCCAGAGCAGTTTGCCAGAGGGAACATAAACTGAGTCACAGGCATTCACTGACAGCATTCCCCCTCATTTTTAGGATGCACGCACCCAGCTTTCAGAAAGACAGAGTACCTGCCAGTACTGTGCTCCAATTCCTTGCTACTTTCCACAACAGCAGGACATGAATCCATGCCATAACATGGTGTTTAAGAAGTTCAACCAACATCAGTTAAAAGAATTCCTCAGCTGAGGACTTCTAACTTGATCGCCTAGCCACAGCTGGTCTGTTGCACTTTGTACTGCACAAGGGAAAGGCCACTAATATTTGTAGGTTCTCAGTGTGTTATTTGCTATTTTGAAGTGTAATTACTCAATTATTCGAAGTTCATAATGGGGAAAATAATTTAAAAGGACAGTAAGAAATCTATTTTGAAAGCCTGATGAATGAGTTGGATACCTCAGCTTTTTACAAGGCACAATGTAAATCTCACTTGCATCTTTTCATAACACTATCAACCAGAGGATTCTAAATTTAACTTTTTTTTTTAATCTGGATTAAACTTGAAGCTTTCTTCACATCTGAACGAGACATCCACATTCACATAGTGTATTCTATAATCTATTTAACTGAAATCTGTTAACTCACCACAGAAGACAGTATTACTCACAGAAAGACAGTTAAACACAGAAATGCTGGAGAGTTCATCCATATGCCTACCAATGCTTCTTCAGTTCTTTCAAAACTTGTAAGCAGCACTACAAGTCAAAAACTGTTAAACAGCAGAACACACATTTTGGATTCCCAGTACAAAATAACTATTTAAAAATTATCTGCAGTATCTGTGATCAAATCAAACACAACACAGGCTTCCAAAGACAATCCCTATCAACACACAAGGGACATTTCAAAGGGATTTAACTTCATAAAGTTGAGAGTAGTTATTACTAAATAGATTGAAAAGAATAAATTCAAAGCAAAACTGTCATCATCAGATGCAGGAATCATTTATGAGGAGTTTTCCAGGGGCCAAAAAGCCACTACTCTTCAAGCTGAATTCCATTCAACCCCAAAGAGCTACAAAGCCATGCTAAAATATACAAGAAATAGGCAATATAAACACAGAGTTTGTGGCCTAAGATGCAGGAAGTTAAATGCAGGGGAAAGTACAAAAGTTAAATATAATGAAAAAATCTTGATTAGAGAAAAATAGACCAGCACGGGTATTTCTCTCCCATCCCATCAGCTGACTTAACTGCTAACGGTGAAAAAACATTAGGCATCCAATAATCATTTGCCCCATGCTCAGGAAAAAACACGTCCCTGTGAGAGCAGGTACTTTCCAGCCCATCAGCAAGTGAAGATGACGTTAAACATGAAATACGAAAGTAATAAAAATCAGAAGGTCTAGAAAACTGCCACTCACATGTTAGTGAAGTAGTCTGCAGCCCAGTGACTTCTGCTTTAAATGCATCTAGAGAGACTGGAAAAGAGGCTCCAAGAAGAGCAGAGCATGACAGCCAAGATGACACTCAAGAATGCACTTGTAGGAGGTCAGGTACCCACAGATCACTGAACACTCCATAGAAACATCTGAAATGTCTAAGGAGTTAAAGCTCTGAAAAAAGTGATGCCTACTATTCAGAACCAGACTGGACAGACCTACCCAAACTGCACACACATGGAATTTTTTGAGACATATGACTTACTAGTGTAGGGCAGTCTCAATAAAGTGTAAAATGACATAGTATGGCAGGAATCCAGTGCAACACTAATGGTTAGCCACTTGAGAGACTGGTCACGGTCAGCGGGTTTTCCCTTTCCAAATGCCTGCCATGTTACGCTCTTGCTCAATTGGGCATTTGCCATTTACACAAAACCAAGCAGGACACACAAGCCAGTCAAGAGGCAAATAATAAAAGCGGCATTATGCACAGCAGCCTAGTCAAGTATAAAGAGGACCTAGGAGAAAAAAACATCCATCCAAAATCCTGCTAAATGCAGAGATCTGATGTAAACACCCAGGATATACCTATAGAATAGAAAGCATCTGACAAATTTTACAGGTCACAGCATATAAGCAAAACATTATTTCAGCAAAGCCCTTGGCAAGGATGGCTAAAGCATGCTGAGATAAGCAAAAGCCGACAATAGGAGTAAAGCTCATTTTAGTTCTCCATTTAACAACAAAGAGATCAACACAACAGTATTAAATGCAATTTTCATTACTATAGGAACGTTTTTAGCATGATCAGAAAACAATGACTGCAAAGAAAAGCAGATTCAAATGCTAAACCTTTCAAATTACAGACTCCAGACATCTTTCTATCTAACAAGAGGCAAGAACAGCAAGTTGCTTTCACACACTTACACATCAAGGAATTGCCAGGGACTAACTAGTAAGCTTTAACCTTCGAAAGAGGCAGAGTAAGGGAAGATGCTACACACCTTCACAGCAACTCTCAACCTGTTTGCAAGACCACACAGTGAATTATCAGAATGAAAAGGCAACAGAGCCAGAGTTACTAGGCACTACACTCCAGTTCAAGCTCTCTTGGAAGAGCACTGGGAACAGCTTTCACCAAGCAATTAATGTATTTTTCAAAACACTGAGTAAAATTTGATCATGAGGCATCAAAAAAAAATATGCAGGCAGAAATTTAGAAGGAAATTTATAAGAGGATGATTTGCCATTGGACACAGGCATTTCATATGCCTTCAAGTCAAATATTTTAAATAAAGCCCTAGATTTAAAACAGCAGTGTAATTTGCTTGGGCTTTACATGCCATTGTACCATGGGCAATCAGGTCTCAAATTGTTAGAGTATAAAATTTGGTTCTCTCAACATTTGGATTAAATCAGTTTATTGCATATTAAAACAGTATCCTTGTAACAACCTCAGTAAGTTTGGCTTGGCAGATCTCAAACTCAAGGAGTCAACTCAGAGGACACCATAAGATCAAGAAGGATGCAGACACTATTTAAATCCAGGAAGCACCTCTGTATATTTCCTTCATTCCAGCAAGAAGCACAGGGAGGTTTCAAGTAGCTCATAGTCGCTGAATACCTAAAAAGAAGACTGCACAGTATCTGTTGAAACTTTTGCAGTAACAGTACCCAAAGCTGAAGGAGCAAGGGTTTAAAACAGGAAATTGAATGACCTCCTATGAATTCAAAGCCAAATGTGGTTTGTAGGTTTTAAACATTATTATTATTTAGCAACAGAAAGAGCTTGAAATACTAAAAGTTCTCTCCAACTAAGCCACCAACTAGAGCTTTATAAACCTCAAACTTAACTCTCAACACAAAAATGCTCATTTAGTAGAAAACACTTCTATCTTAGCCTTATTACCCAAATTTTGAATGCACATCATTTTGTTTCAACACTACGTACACCGGTACCTTCCTCACTAAGTATAGCTAGAGTTCCTAATTCCTAATATTTACACAACAAATTCTAAATTAATAATTATGGGGTTTTAATACCCTAACTTTATAATATGTACTGCTACTACCACTTATAATGTCCAATTCTGTTCTTTTCCATTCTGATCTACAAAGAGATGGGTAGATTTTTTTTCCAATTCTGCAACTATTTCCAAATACTGTCAAAACACAGCAAGGCAATTACCCAGCTGCTGAGTATTGTTTCTAAGTGTGTAATGTAGGGAGCTCCAGCTAGAGAGAGACCTTCACCCCTGAGACAGAAAGCTGCAGACACTGCATTCAGTCTCACAGAGAACAATGAGGTAAGTTGTGGCTGTTGCGTCAGGGTGGGAAAAAAATCCTGTAAATAAAAAGTCCTGAGACTTCACTACTGAGCTTCTAGATACAGGTATTTCTAAGTAATCCCTAAGATGAACATGTTTTAAATTCTATTATCATTAACATCCATTTCCATTTTCCTTCTTTGCTTCTTTCGGTTGGATATCAACAGTTTGGTGCAATTTTGCTGGCAATACAGGGATGCACAGTTAAGTTCTCTGAGTAGTATTGCAACACTCCAAATGTTCTGACAAAAACATAACCAGATAACAAGCTCTTGCAACTCTTCAGAGCAGCTGCAAGATAAACGGTAGGCAAAATATAACATCCCTAACCTCCAGGCAGTGTCATTTCACAAAGCAGCCAACAACTCAAAACCTCAGACTGCAAGGCCAGGAGAGTCCACCCACATCAACCTCCCACATACCTCTGGCAGCCAAGTCTCACACAGATACTGCAGATCAGTCCCCAAGATAAAAGCACATTACACAAAAGCACTGTGCCCTCACGGGACCAAGTCAGGTACCCTGCACAGGGATGAGGGAAGAACACCACTGCCAATACCCTTGGCAATATAAATAAGGTACGTCAAGCAGTTTGGAATACAATACTAAGGACACAGCATAAGCAGCTTTAAAGCAGAGGGGAGAAAAACCAGAGGAGAACCACCAGTGTCTTGAGACAGCAAGTGCCGGACACAAAGTAAAACATAATAAAAGTGAGCAAGTGAAAGGGCCTGACATGTATTTCGGGACAATGATGCAGAGCCCATGAATGGGTGATCCAGCCTCAGCAGGGTCTTCCTTTGCTATGACCCCTGAAAGCTACTCGAACACAGCACTTATTTCTATCTCTAAGTCAGAAACCAGGAAAGATCAGAAGAAGAAATTTTATTTAGTTGAGATGTGAGGTAAAATCAAGAGTTCCAAGAGAAGGCCACAGAAGTTAACAATGCAAGACTGATGTGAAAAACTAGACTGCCTCACTGGGATTAGTTTTATTTAATATGTGCTATTTTCACAAATACAACACTAAATGCAAACTAATAAAGCAAACTATGCCAAGAGGAGATTATCAGACATAATCCAGACACAGCTGCTCTAAACAGGAGTGTATGCAATCTCTTTTGCACTTAAGCAGTGGAATCAAAATATGAAGAAGTCTCCTAAAAGCCTCAATCATGTAATATTCAGGATTTCTTTTCTCCTCCACTTCACTTACACTCTCTGCATACTTTCGTGATTCAAAAGAATCCCTTAATTTGCTTCTACAATAGCCCATTACCACTGGCTCACTACAGAGGTCCTCTGAACGCTTGCAGATGAACCCAGGCACACAATTCCTCTGGCCTCAGATTTTCTGTCAGGTACTTCCTACTTCTACGGCAGATATACCTCAATGATTCTGGAAAAAAACCCAAAACAGAACAAAACACCAAAGAGACAAATTAAAAACACATCACATAACAAAACAGTACCAAATAAAACAAACAAAAGCCTCAAAAACAAATAAAACGAAAAAGCACTTGTTCCCCAAGAGGAAAAGGTTAAGAGAAATGTATGGCTAAACACAAGATCAAGAAGCCATGTGTGCTCGCTGCTCTTTCAGGAACAAAGGCAGCACTCAGACATGTTTGGTGAGCACTGTTTTAGATTAGCCATTCATTAAAATACTACTAATGTGCGTAATTCAAGGGGGGTGGAAAATAAATCAGTAAATTAAAACACTACCTTTCCGGCTGCCAGGCTTCTTGTGACGCTGACACTTAGGGGTTTTTCCACATTTCCCTTTATCTGTTGAACTGCAATCCAGGTGCTATTAACAGCGTCACAATGGCCTACATTTATTCCCCGGGCTTTTTGTTGTCTTTCTGTTTTAATCTTAGGTCCACACCATCCAACCCCACGTTACTGTGCAGCCTTATATGTGTACCATTTTTAACGGGAAAAAAAAAATAATCAGCTTTTTCAACTTTCTTATTAACAGCTCACTGGTGTCTCAACAAGGTTAGTTCACTTAAGTGAAAAGTCAAAAAAATTAAGAGAAGTGCCACTTCTTAGGCTTTTTTTAAAGAAGTGATGGTTAATAGAGCCTTCTCCTTGCCCCAGAAGGTGTTCTTTTATCTCAGCTCCTGGTATCCGTTTTGTTTTTCAAACTGCTCTACCTCAACATACTTCCATTTCATGTTTGGTGGTTCCTGCTTGTGAGATCTCATCAGATCATCCTTCCAGTCGTGGCCCTTTCGAAAACACGTTTCCTGAAGTTTACTAAATTGACTACATTATGCATTCTTATGATAAAATTGCTCAGAGTCATCTATCTAAATTAATGCTGATTTTTTTTCTACTGCCTTCAAACAGCAGATAGAAATGAGAGATACAATATTCACTGTAATCCTCCATTACACACAGGGATCAGTCAACTCAAGCTTCTTCTTTAGCTCTTTACACACAACCAAAGAATAAATCAATCACAAGAGCACATCACTCCAGGCTGCTGAAATGTTTCGGTTCCAAAAACTCTGCAGACTAAGAATAAACACCCTGAAAAGGGAAGACACTTTGAGCGACTCAAGCATCTGTTCATGTTGTTTCACTAGTCTTAGTGAATGGGGTATGAATACAATCTAAACACAACCAGCTCCAAGCAGAAGCTCAAACCCACATTTCTTTAAAGGACACTCTGAAAGCATTTTGAGGATGAACCACCGAAGAGAAAAAAGAAACACCTGCAACATGTAAGCACCCTTCAGCCAGTCACAACCAGCTTCAATGAAGAGATTTCGGCACAGCCTTCGAACTAGAACAAGCCCGTGCTCCGCAGTTCACAGAGAAGCGCACGAAAAGCATTTTCAAGTCAAACTTCACACTTGCGCACCTCTCCTAAACGCTCAGAGGCAATGTATGTTTAATGAAAAGGGCTGAACCTTTTAAAGCAGCACCCCCAGGAGCACCGCCGTGCCCAGACACCGCCGGGATGCTCCGACCCCCGCAGGGTTGCCCGGAGCGGGCCGGGGATGGCCCGGGCTGCGAGGGCAGGGCTGCGCCACCGCCCTCCCCGGCACAGGAGCCGAGAACGATCAAAACTACACCCCTAAAGCCGCCCCGAGCCCTGGCAGGTGGTTTTCCCCGGGGGAGGGGGGTGTGTGTGTGTCTTTTTTCTTATTGTTACTATTATTTATTTATTTATT
>VWZF01000641.1:472143-493338 GCA_013396755.1 Sclerurus mexicanus | reverse complement strand
CGCCCTGAGCTCCGTGAGGGCCGGCGCTGTGACCAAACTCTGTGCCACAGCCCGGGCACCCTCTGCGTGAAGAACCTGCTGATCCCCAGCCGAACCCTCCGCCTGGCACAGCCTCAGGCCGTGCCCGCGGGTCCTGCCCTGGTCACCACGGAGCAGAGATCAGCATTGCGCCTCCTCTGCCCCTCAGCCTCCCCCAGGAGGAACAAGACACCCCTGGACCCTTCAGCTGATGCTCAGCAACAGCCCTCGACATCGCCCCATATCAAAAGAAGCCATAAGCAAAACACTTCGGGGGGGAAAAAGCAGGAGAAGCACGTGTGGTTACTGTGTCCTAAGTCCTCCCACAGTAAGTACCCTTCCAGCTACAAAGAGCAACCAGCTCTGAGGGTTTCCACAGCCTGATGTGTTTGGTAACCCGCAATCCACCTCTCTGCTTGTCTAGTCTGTCTCAGCCCCAAGCAAATTCCTTGCACCCCCATCTGCTAACATTGACTCACAGGTTGGCTGCCTGTTGCAGAAACAATGTCCTGAGATGGTTTCCCTCGAGCCTGGTTCTAGTAGCCTCCTCTGATTGCCTCTAGTGCTTTTAGTGCTGCTCCAGCCCAAACTATAAATAACCGTAACAGAATGTGCTTCTAGTTCCCAACAGAGGATCCAAGGTGAAACAAATACTTTCTGAAATTGCAGCTCAACAGATAGATGTCATACCATGCCATGGCTGTCCCATTAACGTTTAGAACAACTCGGAAGTCTACACAGAGGGTGGAGGACAAGATTCCTAGCTGGGTGCTTCAAAGACACAACCAACCTTCCCAAAATTTAGACCTAGACAGGCGAGATTTAATTTCTACCCTGTCCAGCACAGCATATTTCACTGTGTTTGTGTTTGCTGCCCAGAAGTGCATCAGTGAAGGGAATGTGTCAAAAATATACATAAGCTTCTCTGGGATACTAAGAGCAAACACTTGTAAGGATAAACCATGATGTTCCTGCAAAAAAACAAGCAGATCATGTGTTAGGGGTGTTACCAAAGACAGACTGAAGGGACCGGGAACACTTCCATTTAGCACTGTCAATGGGAACTGTCACTGCAGGGAGCTGCAAGTGCCAGCACTGAGGCAAGCAGGAAAGGGATCTTCCCTTCTTGCCCCTGAAGTGACTTCAGTGCTGCTGAAAGGCTGCTAGACTCCTGAGAAGTTCGGCTTTGCTTCTTTATGTGTTCATCAAGTGTAGCAGTGGCAGACTGTAAGGGCTCCAGCACACCAGCCCCCTGCATTTTGGTTCAAAGCCTGCCCCACCTCTGAGCTGGGCACAACACTGATTTTCCAGTTAACTTGAAGAGAAGTTCATGTTTTGCTCTAAAAAGTCCGTTATTTATCTCACTTGTGTCTTAGGGTTGGATTCCAGATCCCTGGCTCTGCAGATACCCATCATGCCTCTGCATTCATCAGAGCCTCAGAGCTTTTCATCAACAAAAGGTGTGCTTGGGGGTCCCTGAGCTGTCCTGATGCCTTTCTTTTCCTGTCTTCTTTGCAGCTTTGTTGCAAATGAAAACTCCTGAACTGTGCATGAGCTAATCTCTGTCATAACCACACATTCCCATTCTGACTGCTCTCCTCCCTTTGCTGGGCCCCATTGCTCTGCCTATCCTAATTTAAAAATTAAACCCTTGGAGGCCATAATTGTCACATACTGCATCACGCAGCACCTGGTACAGTGAGTCCCTGTCTTGCCCACAGCTTGTAAATGCTACCAGAACACAGAAATTATCTCATCAAGGGCAGATGATGTCATATGCATTTTAAAATCATAGTAATGTGTTATTACCAAGTGTGGCAATCAAGTATCTTGTAGCTAGAATGAGGTATCTAACCACCAGCAGTAACAGTGAAGGCTGGAATTATCACAGATGTTACGAGTTGCCTGCAGTTCTGAGGTCTAATTAGATGCAAGTATTTTACCAGACTTTATCTAATCAAAAGAAATCATTTGTCCTTGTGTGTCTGTTTATCCCTCCTCTTCCTTCAACCCCAGACTGGCTGAAAGAAGGATCAAGCCACTACTGTGAAACTTTTGCAAGGTAGAATTACCTTCTTCTAAATTATGCTTGCTCTTTGAAATCAATTTCCTTATGTTTTCCCAACTGAAGTGACACTCCCCAATGCATCCTTCTCTGGTATTGCTTCTAGTTCTTCCTCTGGACATTGTTGTCATATCCAAAAATAGTTTAGTGTTTAAAATGCTGCAGTAGAAAGAGAAAAGAAAAACCCTGTGCTGTCCTCATGTTCTTAAACGTGAATGATCTTTCCAGGTTTATTTCTATAAATCCACAAAAGGGAATGCCAGGTTTACAAATGCTTAACTACAAGCAAAGACCTAAAACCTGTTGTAGCAGACCAGATATAAATTCTGCAGCTGATAGTGTGCTCAGGTAGCACAGGCAGCAGTGTATTTTTTTTTTAATGGAGAATTCTACTAAATTAAATAGAAAAATTACAGTGCAGTGAGCACACAACAGTAGCCTCCATGCACAGTGAGACTACCTGCCTTTCTGAACAACAGATGAGGTACTCTGCAAACTGAGAAAGGAGGCATTACTGCCAATTCCAAAGTAATACCTGATTTTTCACTCGCTGAACAGCAGGAGTTAATTTTTTCTGGTTACTCGGACCCCAGCCATTGGTCTTGGTTCACCTGCTGTTGAATAGGAAAGTAGCAAATCGGTAATACTACGCACACTGCCGCTTGCCAGCTGTTTTATACCTGTGTATTTGCTGTAGTTTCCCTGTTCAGGGAGCAGTACTGTAGCTATATTTGCAGACTAAGTAAACTCTTTGCTTCTTCTCTTCTTGTTCTTCTGCATTTTTTGAGTTTTGTATTTGTTGCTGGAGAATGGCTCAAGCTGAAATTTAGCATGTAGCAAGCCAACATAAGCTTTTTTTTAAATGAAAGGGTTTAGATCTGTTAAACCATTTTTTCTTGTTATGCAACTGACAAAAAAAAGTCATCTCAGACCTGGTTTTCGGGGCTAAGCTCTAAAGATGAGGAGAAAAAGCTTTTAATTTACCCTATGACATTTGGCAGGACTTCAGTGCTGAATATAAACTAAGCAGTTGATTGATAGATTCTGATATTGGGAAGCAGCCCTTGGATTTATTTGACTGTAAAATAACAGGCTACTGAAATAGCTTTCACTGGTATTTCTGATCTATTTATTTGCTAATAAAATGCAACATTTGCACAACCACGAGGGGACTATAGCATTCTCTTTTACAACACTGTGTGGTGTCTTACCTGTGTGCAGAAGACATTTCAGTATCATCCTGAAGTGGAATGCAGCCAATAATCAGTGCACAAGCTGAGGTACACCACATATGTGCACTGAAATGTGCAGGGAAGCAGCGTGGAATCCTCTCAGTTATATATGAACCAGAATGTTGGGTTTAACACTCAAAAATACTCAGAAAAAATTTAAAGGTCCTGGAATAGGCAGGACTTCTTCACCTGCAGGGCAGTGAGGTGAACAGGGCAGCAACCCCCACCGAATGGGCAGCCAAACTTTGGTCTGCAGCTTAGGGCATCCTCTTTCCAGTGTTCCAGTCTTGGCTTTTCCTAAAATTTGGTGGCATCTGGAAGTAACAGTGGTCTGGCAATTTGAGGCATTAACCAATGGTTTAAGTTTAATTGCCTCTTGGATCAGAGGCTCTCCAGCCAGTCTGTTCAACCTGCTACCATACCACTGAAGTCCCTGTACTGAGCCTCTCCTTTTGGCATGCTCAGAAACTTTCTTCAGCCATTTAGCTTTCCTCCCCGGGTAGCTCAAGCACTTGGGTAGGGTTTAGTCTTTGTGCCTTAATTCCTCTCCACAAAATGGAGGTGATGGTATTTCTTTAAGGATGAAGGTGTTAAAGCGTGTCCTGATTATAAATACATTAGCCATGATGACATGCATGGACACTGTCACCTCCATTTAAAACAGCACAAAGAGATCTGCCAGCTTTTATATTGCAGTGTGTTCAAAAGGCTGAAGGGGCAAGAAGCTTCCTTTCATCTCGGAAAAATCCTCTACATAAGAGAGCAGCTTCCATGGGAACTGATCTTTCAGTTACAACTGCTCATGCTGGAGTCAATAGAACTGAACCCATTTCTCATACAATTATTCCAAGCATCCCAAATACGGCATTTCTTATTCATATTGGGGCAGTTTGACCTTGACTGACACAGTAGGATTATACCACAGGGCTACACATGTGCAGTGTGGGGTCTTTGTCCAAGCAGTGAGCAGGAAAGTCAGCAACACAGGGTCTGTGGGAAGTAGAGACCCCAACAGGGATACTTCCCCAGAGCCTGATCATGAATGCTAGGACCAGTGCTGTCTGCTAGTGATCTCTCACTTAGCCAGCATGGACACTGCCACTGTTGCTGCTTCCTCAAAAGCAGGTGTCACAGAATCACAGAGTCACAGCATCAATTAGGTTGGAAAAGACCTCTGAGATCATCAAATCCAGCCCATGACTGAACACAACCTAGTTACCTAGACTGTGGCACTAAGTGCAGTCCATGACCAGTCTTTCCTTAAACACCTCCAGGAACAATGGCTCCACCACCTCTCTGGGGAGTTTATTCCATTGTTTAATCACACTTTCTGTGATAAAATTCTTCCTCATGTCCAACGTAAACCACTCCTGGCACAGCTTCAGGCCATTTCCTCGAGTTCTGTCGCTTGTTACTTGGGAGATGAGCTCCACTCCCACCTGGCTACAACCTCATTTCAGGTGGTTGTAGAGAGCAATATGGTCAGCCCTGAGCCTCCTCTTCTCCAAAATAAAGACTCTCAGCTCCCTCAGTCGCTCCTCACAGGGCTTGTACTCCAGACCCTTCACCAACAGCTTTATTGCCCTTGTCTGGACATGCTCCAGCACCTCAATGTCCCTCCTGAATTGAGGGGCCCAGAACTCGACACAGCACTCGAGGTGCAGCCTCAGCAGTGCCGAATACAAGGGGCCAATCACTTCCCTAGCCCTGCTGGCCATACTGCTTTTGCTGAAAGGTGCTGAGGTGCTCTGAAAGCCTCTGCCTTAGGCTGAAATGATCGTTCTTATCAGAAGAAATGCAATATTTGAACAACATTTATTCTTGGCTGCATTTAGCTTGACTGTCGCCTCCTAGAGGCACACCTGGTGTCTGGCGGTCAGGTAGTGACATGGGGGAGAGGACTGAAGAGACTTATGGGACCAAAACCCCTGTTCCTACAGTCACAGTACCCCTTCTCCCCAGCCCTGTCTCCTTCACAAGCAATCTGGGGGTTTGCTCTGCTACTTTACAGGAGCCCCTCTGCAGCAACAATCTCCAACATACTCATGTTGTTCATCTTTCTGCCAGCTTCACCTTCCAGGTAAAATAGTGTTTCAGTGTTCTTAGTATTAACACATGACACAGCAACCCTGCCTTCTCTCTAATTTTGCTTTGCCAGATTCAAAAAAGGCCTTTTTTCCCCCACGCAGTCTAGAGAGTGCTGTTTCCGACTGTACGATTTGGGTTTGCACCTTTCCTCTTTGACTTAGCACTTCGCAAGTACATGCAGCATGTATTGTGCACAGCTGGTCACATCTCAGGATCAGGCCAGTATTTCCCAATGTTAATGCTGCAGATCAACTACACAGATCTGTGGAGTCCTATGAGATGATCACCTTCTGGTTCCATAGGAGCAGGTGACTTTTAACTTTAAAACCCCTTTACCCCATCTAGGCTTGTTTCCTGCCTTACAGCTGTGTCTTCAGTTTTGCTCTGTTCATATTAACAGACACTTGAGGAGTGCAGGAGGTTATCCTTCAATGGAGAAGCCCACGGGAATAGCTTTTCTCTTGCTTTTGTAGTTTTTATTCATTGAAGATAAGCATTTGTCACACATAAAAGAGGAGCTATTTGTCAAAGTTAAAATTGTTGGCAAATACAGCTGAAGCAATTGGTTCTGAAGAACAAGCACCGTGAGACCACAAAGGACTCTTCTGTCTGCTTGACTGGCATCACAATCCCAACACGCCAGTCAAAAGCCACTGAGTCAGTCAAACTCTAGGAAAGAGTATCACAGGCACAAGGGAAATCATCTTCCACTTTGGAAATACTGGGTACCTCTCACGTCGTTGTGGAGCAGTTGGCCAGAGCTTCTTCCCTCTGACAAGATTTTGTACTGTACTTTATTTGATATCTGAGGGCAGCAGTGGAAGAAGGGGGGTTTATGCATTAAAAAAAGAAAATGCCTCAGTAAGACCCATGAAGAATATGGGAGGGTATTTAATTGTATTTATGTGCAACGTGGTTTTTGTCAGAGAATTTTTGTAGTGCTCTTGTAAAATTTACTTTCTAGAGGAATAAACTACATACCTGGGAAAAGCCATCCTCATACAGTTTAGGAGAGCCCCCAGCCCTCTAGAAGAGGCTGACTGACACTTCCTATGGAAACAGGCTGTTTAACCTTCCAGCTAAGCTGTTCAACCTTCCAGCTAAGCTGTTCCACCTTCCAGCTAAGCTGTTCCATCCGTGCTGGACTTCAAGCAGTGTGCATGTGTACCATGCCTTCCTGCTATGTGAAGAGCAGAGGTAAAGCAGGCAGACAGGCTAGATTTCCCTCCTCTTAGCTTTTGGAGGAATAAAAGCAGAATAAAAGCCCTATTGTGACACTTTCTGCCATCAGTCTTCTCAGAGGCACGTGCAGAAAGCAAGCATTTCACAGTTCTGTCCTCTCAGTTTGCCAGGAGTCTCTCTAGTTCACTTTTTTACTCCCATTTTTGTCCCTGTTTCCAAAGGATTTAGAAAATTCCTTTTTAAAAGAATTTTAAATGCAGAGATAAGAGAAGCTTATCCATTTCATTAAATGCCCATGCAATGTCTAGCACTTTGCTGCTGATTACTGCAGTATAAGACAAGGAATAAGTAGTAATTAGGAAACATCTTCTCACTGACCAGATTGTAATTTTCTTTCACATTACTTCCTCAAAGCTACTTTTTCAAAGAACAGAAATAAAAATTAAGGGCTGTTCAGATTTTATGTGCTTGTGTCCATAATACAGCCTGCCTGGCAGCTGTGGGGCACAGTTCCCTTAAAAACAGAGAATTGCAGGTGAAGATAAGTCACAGAAGATGTAGCATTACAGACTGAAAGTTGTTGTGTTATGGACCATAACTTTTTATTATCATGTTGCTGAACTTCACTTTGTATCTCTGCTGGCATGTCTGAGAGGATAGATTTTGAAAGATTAACAAAAATAGAGGGTCCTCTTGAAATCTTCCCCAGGAAGAACCTTGAATGGGACAAGAGTCATTTAGGGACTATTTCACATTTTTTAATGAATTAAATTGATAAAAAGCAATGCAAAAGCAAAATTCAAGACTGTTTCTTGGGCTGGATATTATAATTTTTCATTTTATGTTGCAATAAGGACACTGTTCATGAGCTCTTTGAGCCTCTTCCCAGAGCTGAGGATAAAAAGAAATAAAATAAAAATGATAATGATATTTTTTAGAAGGAGGGATATATTGCTTTTTCAAATCTCTTTCCTGCCATACAGCAGCAAAAGAGGGCAATAAGCCTTTGCTCTACACTTGTGGAAATCAAGTCCAGCTGGTTGCATGAAGTTGCTTAGGAAAATCAGCAAAGGTTGGCGAGAAACAGCCTGGGACAGATATGGTGTTTAAATATTGGAGCTGTGATAAGGGGTCTGCAAGGATCCTGCCGCAGCTGAGGTTTGCCTTGGCAGCAAGTTGCAAAAGCTGAAGGGTGAGAAGTCCCTGGTCACTATATTGTAACTGCAGGACAGTGGGTTAGGCAGCCCCGAGCCTCACTGCAATGCCACTGCCCTCTGTGGTGCACCGTGACACCACAGCCATCTCTCGTCTCACCTGGGAGGCTTGTCCAAATCTGAACCCACTCAAAGGGAAGGGGGAGGGCCCACCAACACCTCCAGCCCCCATCTCCACTCTGAACAGTGCCTGCTTCACTCCATGGCTACCCTTTCCCTCCCTGCTTCTCTTCTTCCTCGTCTCTTCTCCTCTGCCCAAGAAGGGCTCAGCTGAAGCCTCTCTCAGAGCCTACAACCAGAGCATGGATCCAGGCAACGCTTTTAACTGGCATGAGTTCCCCAAGTCTTCTCTTACATAAGAAACTGGTGATTCTCACTGAGGAAAGGAACGCAAAAGCAGAACAATCCTGGAGAAAAAGGCAGCAACAGAGTAATGCCATTGAGATAAGGTCAGGTGCAGCGATGAAAAGAGGAGTGGTGTAGGAGGGCCTGCAGAGCTTGGGTCTAGCCTCCTGTCACTATAGGAAACAAACTTTCTCAGTCTTCTGAGGTGCCATTCCCTGTCCCCATTTTTGAAGTTTCTCACGTCTGAGCACTGAAGCCACACAGCCTGTAATGACATCCACCACTAGGAGTTAATAGGATCATGATAGGGATACCCAGCAGAAGGTCAAGTCAGGGCCCATCATCTAAACCAAAACCTGCCTCTGACAGTTAATTTTTGGGGTGTCTAAGATGAGCTGGGAGGCAGAGGTGGCTGTCTAATGTCTAGAAATATGAGGCTGTGAAGAAGCTACCTATTTGCAATGTCATTTGCTTAGCCCAGAGGTTTTTGGCAGTACCAGGCATGGTTTTTGCCCCTTTACGCTTTCTGCTAATTGTGTAGAGCCAAGATTCCAAGTGCCTGCACTCACCAGAGACCCTGCAACCCTTTCCTTAGGGTACTGCTGTTAGTCTTAGCATCCTGGCCAAATTCCAGTTGGGTAATTAGACCATGATTAGGTAACTGCTTGTATATGCCATTCCTCTTCCCTAGGGAGCCTGTCTCTAAATTATTTGATGCTTTCAAGATTTCTAGTCATTAACAAGGCTGTTTCCATTGCCAGTGGGAGACTAAATGCTGGCAGAACTTTGTGAATCAGCACAAGCTGAGGGATGAACAGACCGAGAGCAGCCCTGCTGAGAAGGACTTGGGGTGCTGGTGGGTGAGAGGCTGGACACAACCCGGCCATGTGCACTCACAGCCCAGACACCAAACGTGTCCTGGGCTGCATCCAAAGCAGGGTGGGCAGCAGGTGAGGGAGGGGATTCTGTCCCTCTGCTCTGCTCTCGTGAGACCCCACCTGGAACACTGCATCCAGCTTTGGGGTCCCCAGCACAGAAAGGACATGGACCTGTTGGAGAGAATCCGGAGGAGGCCACCAAGATGACAAGAGAGAAAAAGCACCTCTCCTGCCTGGAAAAATTGGGATTGTTCAGCCTGGAGAAGAGAAGGCTTAGGGGTAACCTGATTTCAACCTTCCAAGTACCTTAAGGGAGCCTACAAGGAAGATGGAGAGGCACTTTTTACAAAGGCATGTAGTGACAGGACAAGGGGGAACAGATTCAAAAGAGGGTAGGTTTACATGACATATTAGGAAGAAATTCATTGCTAGGAGATAGCGAGACATTGGAATATGTTACTCAGAGAAATTTTGGGTGCCCCACCCCTGAAAGTTTTGGATGGACCGGATTGGATGGGTCTCTGAGCAGCCTGGTCTACTGAAAGGTGTCCCTGCCCATGGCAGGGGTGTTGGCTGGATTTTATGATTCTATGAATAGTTTCACTGTACATGGCTTGCTTGTAGGATGAGCATTGCTTGGATGGCCTGGGTATTGCCTGTGGTATTCACAGTCCTCCTGCCATTTGGGGAGATCCTGATTTGAGCCTGCTCAGAAAGCCGAGGTGTAAGCAGCAAGACCTCTAACTGGGAAAAGAAACACAGTGTCATTGTTACGCTCAGTGGGTAGGAAAGAAACAGATTGGCAGAGTCATTTACATGTGCTAGGGATCATTTTGCGGTTTGCAGAATTGAAATTCTTAATGCCACTCGTTAGAAGTAGTTTGCTTCCAGATGCTGTTTGCTTTCATGTTCAGAGCTACATCCATTGACATAGAAAATTCTGCTTGGAAAAATGGTGAGTACTTGCAACTGCACAAATCTAAGAAAAGTCAGCATACAAAATGCAGGAAATTTTAGGCAGATACCATAACTTTTCCTTGCCTTTTGATCCTTAGTTGCTAGCCATTTATTTCCCCTGGGATATTCTCCCATGGAGTATTTGTGTAAATACAAAAATGCTGATGGCTCACAAAGATGTCAGGTAAAGAGATTTTTGCTTCTCTCACAGATTCTTATCCATCATCTGTCTCCCCCTAATCCAACAATTCCCCTCCAGTCTGCAGCACTCATCCAGCCAACCTCCTGTTCCCATCTGGTGACACCAGTGCTGTGCTCTGCGTTCAGAAGCTCCCTAAAGGCAAGTCCTGGCTGACAAATTCACAGGGGAAAACCCAGTTCCTCAGGCTGGTGACAGCCTGCAGCATTCGTTGCAAGCCTGACTGCAAAAAATATCCAGATATTCTGGCACCAGGTTTCCCTACAGAGACAACACAAATGTAGAAGAAAAGCATCCGTATCTGAATCCACCTTCCCATAAGGCAGACAAGATGTCTCCAGATGTCTCTAGATGTCTCCAATCACACTATCAAGCAGCCCAAGTCCTGCTTCTGTGTGCAAAGGTCTGCTAAGATAGCATCCACCAGCAATAAACAGTGTGTTTCCCTGCAGGATGTGGAGGTTTTAGTGCAGAGGTTGGAAGTATCGACGAACCTTGTAGGTCAAACCTAATGTGTTTCTTTGTGATCATTCATAATCTGAGGGTTTACCAGAAAACTGCCCAGTTCTGGAGTTATTTAGTGCTATTCTCCCTGTGGCCTCACCAATTCAATGCTGGCAGAGTGAGTTTTTACAGACCAGAAATCTGTAACTGCAGGACACTGTGAAGCCAACATGAACACCTGGTAGATAGTAAGTTTTAGTCCTAGTTACATCTACGTGTGGGCATGGAAGAGCTGACATCTCTACCCTGTCTCAGCTTTCTGTAAGAAAGAGCAGGGCTCTTCTGGTGGCCTAGGTGTGTGTTGGACCATGAGCCATGAGCCCTTCCTGACAGCAGGGGAAAAAGGGTTGCAGTGCACGCTGGAATCTCTGCCAAGAGCCAAGCAGGCAACACAACTAGGAACTGACAGCTTGTAGAAACAAACCAAGACAAAAAAACTTTCCCTTTGCATGCAGAGGAAACTCATTCTTGCACCTTCTTCCAAGACTATTGGCAGTGAATGCTCTCAGCCTCATCATTTCTACATTTTTGTGTGTTCATACAGCCACATAGGCAGCTTTAGCTGTTCAGTAGAGGTGGGATTGTGCCAGTGCTTTGGCCACAGGGCAAAAGCAGGAGAGCTGGCTTTATCCTGACACTGAGTTTGTGCAAACCTCTAAAACTGCTCTGCTCCTCTGCAAAGCTCCTGAAGACATTTTCAAGCCCTGTATTGGTCCTGATGCAGTCCTGATACAGTGTCAGAGAGTGAGCAGATGCTTTATCATCTCTGATTTGTCACCAATGGGTCATTGACCACATTTTTCTCCTGGAGAGCCTGTTTTCCTTCAGATTCAGTGTTCTCTGTCCTCACTGCTCATTTCCTCTGAGTGTTCTTTGGAGCAGGAACACCCCTGGGCTTTCTGTGAGATTCTCCGTGGGTAAGGATTTAGCTTTACAAATTCAGGTGTCTGCAGCCTGGTTATCTGTTATCTGTCACTGTGTCCCTCTTTATAATCCATGCAAACACTTTTTGGTAACAGTTCTCTTCACCCTCAAGTATATATTCAAACTAAGTTAGATGCCCTGAAAATACCTATTTTTCTCCACTGACTGCTAAGGAAGCCTCTGGACCTTACCTCAGAGGAAGGCAAATTTCAGATGAGATGAATATAATGCTTTACCTCTGAATATGGGCACCACCTCATACAGCTTTGTGCTCACAGATTTGCATTTTTGTCCCAAACCAGGCTCTTCTTGTACAAAAAGAACCTTGACCTGCCATGATTTTCTCCTCATGGGTGGATCCCATGGCCTCAAGTTCAACTTGGCTAGAGAGAGCTCTTCGTATTCCTCAAGTCCTTTCACGGTGGAGTAAAAAATCATTCTCCTGCAAATTTTTCAGGCCATAACCAATATGCCCAACTTCAAACCATGTCCTGTGCACCACGGTCTTTCAGGCCCTTGCTGCAGAACACCTCTAGTCTTTCCCCACTCCCTCACAGGAAGGAGTCTATTAAAGCTCACCTCAGGGCTATTCTGAACTGTGTGGTAAAGAATCTTTTCCCAGCCAAATGTTGGACCCATCGGGCTGACACAGTCCTAAAGAGAAACCACATGAACTTCTCACGTTTTTCATCCAGTTCTCCCAGTTTTCCACTGCCTGCTTCTCTTTATCTCTGAGACTTTCAGTGTCCCTCCATGCTCCTCTTGCAACACGCTCCCACAATGTGAGCCAACTGGTTAGCTCAGCTAGCAGGCTCAAATCCATGTGGCATTGGCTGACATTTTTCCCAATGCCCCTTGGCGTTGCCTCTACCTGCTGCTGTGTTTCAGATCACAACCTCTCAAAGCAGTTTGTCCTTTTACTCTGAGCTGGCACAACAGCTGCCGAGGCACAGCCTCTCAGGAGAGGGCTGTTGCAGCAATAGCTCAGACCACAAGGACTCTTTGATTAAATCTGAATGGGGATTAGTAACGGAGGAGGAAAGGGCTGTAACTTTAATTCATGAATGTTATCCTCTTTCCTTCCCTCACCCATTCAGCATCAAAGTGGATGCATGGCTGCAGAGCAGCATTTTTATGAGAGCTGTATGCACCCTGTGCCCCTCTGTGTGTTTATTCCAGCTGCAGCCAGCAGAAATGAAAATCCAGAGCCAGCCCTGCTGGGGTGAGAAGCCAGATTCTGGAAATAGCTGTTCAGAGCATGTTCAGAGAGCACAGCCTGGGGGTGGGGATAGGTGCCCCAAAAGTAGCCAAGTGCCTCTCACTGCAATGCACCCACCTGTACCTAGAAAGAGGAAGCTGTGATATCTTCCTGTCCTGGCCCTTGGGCTTTCACACCAGAAGGCTCTGCTGATAAAAAGCTGGTGTGCCCTTTTGCCTCCACAGCCTGGACATGGTGGACAAGGAACTCGCTTAATGGCACAAGGTGACCTTTACCAGCACGAGGTCACATTTGGGGTGTAATATTTCTCCCTCTTTGATCTAAAATAAAACCAGCTTTGCTAGGGTGTTTGGTTTTTGGTTTTGTGGGGTTTTTTGTTTGGTTTTTTTTTTTTTGGGTGGTTGGGGTTTTTTTTGTTTGTTTGTTCAGGTTTTTTTCCCCCTGATAAAAGTGTGAAAGATATGGAGGTAGGTCCTCTGGGCTGGAAATTGTTTCAGAGAGCCCAAAACCATTTCCCATACATAGCTCTCACTGCCAGCATGGCTGTGGCATCCTCCACCAGTGTACTGCAAAACCCATAGGTGCAAGGGATTTCCTTAGCCCTCAAGCCCCCTTGCACCTCTATAGCACAGTGCCAGGGATCTGCAGCCTGGCAGATGCTCCTGGGACAGGGGCAGCCATGGTGTTTGGAGCTGGGGCCCAAGGCTCCTGCCTCCCCCATGGCCATGACCTCGTTTCTTGCACACCCGCCCATGCTGAGCCGGTGAGACTCATCCAGGGAGCCCCACGTGGGCAGCTGGCAGGGATTTTTGCATCATTTAATTCTCAATCCTCCCAAGAGCCTGGGGAGGGATTGAGTGTGTTCGCTGAAATGAAGGACAGGAAGGAGGGGCAGAGCCAGGCACTGGAAGGTGAAAAGGCCCAGTGAGAGCATTTTGTTCCCAAATGTCTCTTTGGGTGGGAAAAGGCAGAAATAGCAGCCAGTGTGGGCATTTCTCTCTCCAACAAACTAGACAAAGCTGGCAGCTCCTACCCTGCCTTCATGGAGCACACTGAAACCTGAAGAAGAGTGCCAGCCCAGTGCAGCAGAGGTGACAGGCCATGAGCACCTGGGATTTCGAGCAGGAAAGTTTGTCCTCTCTGTGCCCTGAGCACTGACATGCCCATGCTATAATGCTGTGTGTGTTTGCACATCTGAGCATGGTGCACAGTTGTCTGCAGGTGGGTGCCCAGACAGGGTTTTTCTGGAGGCTGACAGGCACTCTGGCAGTGCAGCAGCTTGCTGGTTCTGCCCAGCCCTACCTGATAATGCTGGCAGCCAGGGCAGCCCCTCCTTCAGTTCACAGAACAGTTTGGGTTGGAGAGGACCTTAAAGATTGTCTCATTCCAAACCCCCTAACATGGGCAGGGACACCTCCCAGTAGACCAGGTTACTCAGATCTGACCCTCTGCTCCATGGGCTCCTTCTGACCTGGTTTCCTCTACAGATGCAGATGCAGAGGAGCTTAAGATGTACAGTGAGGAAGATCAACTCTTCAGTGAGCTACCTTTCTGCCAGAGTTACTGGAGACAACTGCTACACAAAAAAAAATCTAAAAAAATTGCTTTTTCAGACAAAGGTGCAGTGGCTGGAAAGCAGGGTCCTGCAAAGACAGAAAAGGTTGGGGGTGTCCAGCTCACAGCCTTAGGTAGTCAAGGCTCAGATTATGGCAACAACAAGGGGGATAAACAGGTCTGGCATGACATTTGACTGTACACCCAAAGGAAACGTTAGTGGGTCTCTAACATGGTCTATCACATCAGCAGCATTCTCATAGGTCCCCATTACAGATGAACTAACAGAAGATGGGAGAGGGTGTACATCTAAGCAGAGCCAGTCCAGCAATGCAGGCACAGACATCTACTTGTGGCTTCTCCAGGGTCATGCATAATCCCCAAAATCTGAGCCATCAGGAACCATCAGGAAGATCCCCTGAACAATCCCATATCAAGAACTTCACAGCTCTTCTTGTTCTTACAAAAATGCACCTAGAGACCAAGCACAGATGGAGGCAAGAAGTGGGAACCTGCCATGCCTCCTCATGGCTGTATCATTGAATGTATTCACAGGCAGTCTCAGGCACAAACCAGTCTCCAACCTGCCATATTCAGAGGGAAGCAACAGGACATAGGAATACAGTGAACCCCAAGAAATAAGAGCTGATGGCAAAAAAAAAATGGACTCCCCACAGCATCAAGAGTTTGGAGAAGCACCTTTCTACATCTTTTTGCTGGAGTTGCCTGGCCACATCAGGGTGTGAAAGCCCATGAATGCTTCTAATACATCCTAACACCACCACCTTGGGATGGTTGTTGCAGACCCCAGGGCAGACAAGAGTCTCTCATTCCCTTTTGCTGTACTGCTGTTTATCCCATGCTTACCTTTTGCCTTCTTGCTCTGAAAACCCCAGAAAGAAGGTTCTGGTAACAACTATGTACCTGATGTGGCCTCACCCTGAGCCCTCTCTGGTCCAAGAGCTGCAGGACTGTTGTCCACCAGCATGTCCTTTGTCCCCACACCTCCCCCCCCAGAGGGAAGGTGCAGCAGAGCCACGACAGTAAAGAAGCAACTCCTAGATGCCCATGGGCAGGGCTGTCTCCTGCATCAAGGCTTATCCCTACTGTAACACCTGTGGCAGGGCAAGGGCAGCACCTTGTTCAGGACATGCAACTCAAGCCTGCAGGGACCGGGGCCACCCTGGCAGCTCATGGCAGGGCCCAGATCCCCCTGCAAAGTTGCTGGTCATGGCCCTGCTGAAAATAAGCTGGGCTGGGCTGCCACCTTGTGCCAACAGGCAGCATCCGCTGACCGAGCCTGGCATGCTAAGTGATTTTCCATCACCCTACGTTTTCAGTGACCTAAATGGGTATGTACCCCCAGACCCCAGTCCCAGATGAACTCCACAGAGCTCAGCACATCCCCAGCAGTAGGCAAGGGGCTCTGCTGTCCTTCCATGGAGCCCTCTTCACCCACATCCCGCAGTTCAAAATTTCCGTATCTGTGCAGATCGTGGCCCTGCCAACCAGCCGCCAAGTCCTCAGGGAAGTGCCTGGGAGCTGGAAGAATGGGTGCAGCATGCCAGGGTGTTGGCACTGTGTGGGGCACAGGATCTCTGCAAGTGCTCCAAGCTGCAGAGC
Organism: Sclerurus mexicanus; assembly: GCA_013396755.1. Classification (NCBI taxonomy): domain Eukaryota; kingdom Metazoa; phylum Chordata; class Aves; order Passeriformes; family Furnariidae; genus Sclerurus; species Sclerurus mexicanus. The sequence continues at coordinate 477,336 of VWZF01000641.1, read as the reverse complement.
TCAGTGGAAGGGCTCAGACCCAAAGGCCAAGCACGGCCAGAGATAAATGCTAAAATTCCAAAACGTAGGTACAGGCAGTGAGCAAGGAGCCTGTGGTGCTGCTGCATCCTGCAGGGCAGAGAGGCACTTCTGAGTCACCCCAGGCTCTGCCACCACGCCAAGGTGACACCAAAGGGACCTTCGCCTTCTGCTATCAGCCCTGGCTCACACACAAGGCCGAGGGTGCAGCAGCAAGGCAGAGATGTCACTGCCCAACCCCGGCAGCCCTGGTACACACCTGCCCCGGCACAGCCCACACCAGCCAGCTGTTTGGAGCCAATGCTGTCTGGGTGAGTAAATGGAGTTTATCAGTTCTTTCAGGTTTTATTTTCTCTTCTTTTATTTTATTTTAATTTTATTTTCAAGGCAGCTGTGAAGGAAAGGAAACATTTCTGCAGGGAAACTTCAGGGGGAGAAGCTTAGGCATGGGGAAATAGGGGAGGTACCCATTCCCACATCCAGGGCTTGGTCCAGGAACTTCTCTTCCAGGTGCCAACACAATCAGCACCATCTTCAGAGCATGTCCCTGCTGCCATTCTAAACCCACAGCTTTCCCCTCAATTCCCCAGCTGCAGTTCAGGGCAGAGGGCCATTAGGTGAACATGGGACAATGTTGGCCTGGGACAATGTTGGGCAGGCTGGGACAATGGGTGACCCTGAGGGGTGAAGTGGAAGCACTTGGGAGGTCTGCTTTCCCAACAGTGAAGGATGAGCAGGGATTGTTTCACTGGTGATGAGCAGGCACATACGGTCCCCAGGTGTTGTTCCAGCACCATGGGGTGGCACTTGGGCACCCTCCAGGCACCACTGGCAGGGACAGGCAGGGACATCCCCAGCCTGACTTCCTGCTCTTAGCAGCATGTGGCATCAGATCGGCTGTGGCTTTGTACTGCAAAGCCTCATGCCTCGAAATTCTTGCCCTGGGCTCTGCAGAGATTCTTCCTGCTGAGCATCCTCAGCATGCTGAGTTGCAGCCAACAGCCCTCATTCATCATAAAATGCCCTGCCACCACCTCCAGAATGGACCTCTTGAGTGTTGCCCACAGCCAAGACCTCAGCTGGGCTCTGGGAAGCCCCTTGTGTGTCTCAGACACAAAGCAACAGTGAAATGTGGTGGCTGCAGCAATAGATTAATCACAGGCATCCAGCTGTGGGTCATCCAGTCTTTGTTACTGAAGTCCCTTTGCTCCTCCGTACCTAAGACCCACCATAGGCCCCCAGGAGTCACAATGCTGCCCCTTCTCTACAGAGGTGCTGGGAGAGCTGATGGGAGAGAGGCAATACTGGAGCTCTGAGGGTCGTGTGGGTGTGAGAGGAAGAGAGCAGCCCTCCCTGGCCTTACGACCAGTGCTTGTTACAGTGATGTGGGATCCATCTTTCCTCAGTAGTGCTGTCACTTCTCTCTTGCCCATCAGGGCTCTGGATTCCAGCAGACACCCCAGTTTGGGATGAGGCTTTGTTGGGCACAGGGGCTCAGTCAGCATGCCACAGTGACTTCAGCTCTGTTGTGATCCCAAACCCTGCACAGAACTATACCAGGAGAGATTCCCACAGCAGGAAAAGGGAGCACCACCTCTACCCTGAGAGGTGGAGGGCTACTCCAGCAGGAAACTCTCCAAGCTTGATTCATATCTGCAGTTTTACAGCCATTTTGGTCAAACAGGTAAACCAAGCACTTTGTGGAAACAGATTCCGGTGGGGGAGAGGTCCTGCAGCACTGGTTCAGAACTCCCCCGGGGACATTCCCTGGTTCCAGTGCAGCACCACAGGGCACTGCATTGCATTCCCTCCTTATAACAGTCTCAGGGAAAGAGAGGCAGGGTTTGGCCTCTGTCTCCTCTACTTGCTGAACAGAGGGAGGACGAGAAGTGTGAAAACCCCAGGAGGCAGTATCTCAGCACGAAGAGGGCTGAGGCTGTAAAAGAGCCAAAGAGAGGGAGATGAAAAAGCCAAAACCTTTTTGCAGCAGCCTGGCAAAGAGGTGGCTGTACAGCACACCATTAACAGAGGGAGTGACACCCAATGCTCCTCTCGCACACCTGCCCCTTGGGCTTTCTCCATCTCCTCTGCCAGCTGGGATGAGGCCATGAGTCAACACAGCACACCTGGTCCAGCCCTGCCACTGCTCTGCACCCCACCCAGCCTGTCAAGGCTCGCCAGGGGCCCCCGAGCAATGTGACAGCTGATTTCCACCAGCTTCCTCCAAGGGCCTTTTAAGATTCTCCACAATCTTTCCCTGGCAGGACTCCAGGTCTTTCCAAGCTCATTTCTACTCATGGGTCCTTTATTGCTTTACCCACAAGGACTTGGATCAGGCTTGCATAGCATGGGCCAGTCTGCCAACACAGGCAGCATACGGGTGATGCAGTGGTGGCATCACCCCTGCAGATGCACGTTCTGCCCCATCAGCTCTGGGAGATGATACATGCGCTTTCTGAAGGTGCTTTTGTGATTGCGAAACCCACCCACACCAATAGAATGAGCATGTGCATGGGGATGTCACCCTTAAGTGATGAAAACTATTAAATTAAATTAAATTAAATTAAATTAAAACTGAAGCAGGAGCCTCGGTGCTGTCAGCTCCTCAGGCTCCTGGAACTTGGCACCTGACAGCCTTTCCGGTGGGAGCAGCCAGCCTGGCAAACAGGCTAAGCAGCCCCAGCCTGCAGCTGGCAGGTTGGGGCAGCGCTGGCAGCTCCAGGAGGGAGCTAACCCAGGGATGAACTCACCAGCACCCAGTCACCTCACCAGTGCACCCTTCAAAGGGAAGCCCTGCAGGCAGCAGAGCTCATGACGGAAGGACGTCATTCCACTGTGCACTGCCTGGGACACCTCATCTTCCTGGAGAAACACCCTCGTCCCAGCCTTCCCAGCAGGCAAGCCCCTGGAAGGTGGCCAGCTGTGGTGCAGAGCCATGCCTCGTGTGCCTAAACCTCCCTGTTTGCCTGCACAAACCCTTGTGAAGCCCTTGGCAGGTCCTCAGGGTGTAGATGAAGCCCACTTCTGCAAGGAGTAGATGAAGCCCACTTCTGGCAAGCCCTAGGGTAGACTGTTCTATGCAAAGCACCACTGCAGTTTGTGGAGTAAAGTCGCCCCATCCCCAACCCCTCCAAGCCTCTGTAAGTTTTTCTACATGCTCTCTGAACCACCTCAGTCTTCTGCCTGTGTTACTGTTCCTGTCAAATAGCCTCGGGTTCTGCCCTCGTGGGAAGAGGAGTGGGAACACCCTCACCCCATCAGACTGTTAAAAGGAACTTTTATATCCTGCTTCTTAATCCTGTTTCTGGAATGAGAACATGTTTTAAAAATCAGGGGAGGTTGCTAAGGGACAGTGTGCTCAGCAGGGACATCGCTCACAAACCCTCAGCACTCAAAAGCAGGAGGTAAATAACTTGGGATATTATTAATCCTTTGCTGCCCACACAATAAACAGAAATGTATTATTCTTGTCAAGGACAAAGGAGCCCATATTTCCCCACAGCCAAGGAGCTGAATCAGCAAATTTTTTGGTTTCGGCTCCACAGTGGGTTCAGCTGTGACTGAAGTTGTTCCAGTTCAGTTCCTGTTCAGGCCAATAAAGGTTAATTAACCATTTGTTAACCCTGAACTCATTTTGGCCAGTTCACACTGGAAAACAGAGGCTGTGAAAGCAGCTGTGTGGGGGGGACTGAGCCATTTTCAGTCCATCTCTGGTTTCTGTGGCCTCTGCTCCTGTCCTGGTTGGACACCAGAGCTTCTTGCCAGCTCAGCAGAGATGACACAGAGGGTCAAAGGGCAGAAAAGCTAAATTTTGCCCTGAAAGTCTGTAGGAAACCTACACTGTGAGGGACAAGCAGGGTTGTGGGGGAACTGAGCTCCCTGTGCTCTTCCTGAGACAAGCACCTGCACAAGTGTGGTTTGAGGCAGTAGCTCCTAAATCCCCAGGAGCACTGGAAGATTGTGTGTTCCTCTCAATTTCTGCGGGCTCAGAAATTAAAATATTCCATTCATTAAAAATTCTTTAATGGCCCATAGCCTGAATCTGTGGACAGCCAGGGGTTATTTAGCAAGAAATCTCCTGCAGCAACAGGCTGAGGCTCCAGGAGGAGATGAGGTCCAGTGCTGGCAGCTGCTCCATGGCCACGTAGCAGCACATTGAGCTGCTATTTCTCCCTGCGGAGAAGCACGTGCAGGACAGGGCTGTGAAGGGACCAGCCGTCCTGCTGCCCCCCTGCTCATGGCTATTCCCAGACAGCACCAGCGCAGCTTTATCCATGACGGCACCTCCGAAAATAATGCCCCAGGATCAGCAGCAAGGCGAGGGAGGCACTGGGATTCAGCAGCCAGTGTGCTGCCAGTTCACATCCAGCTCGCTGCACACTAGCACAGTCAGAAGACGAGATCTTGGTTATATTTATCATTTGACGGTGCTGGTCCCCACTATTTTTAGAGCGGTGTTGCAGCTGCAGCTCACTGAGGAGCGAGGTGAGTCGGTTGGGGGACGGATCTTTACCAAGTTTCACCCAAAATTCCTGAAGTCAAGGCATCTCTTCCCTGACCTGAATGGCCCGAGGTCAGGCTCCTGAGCTGAGTGCTGCAGCTCCTCGGGGCAGGGGGTCCTGTGGGGGTCCCTGGTGCCCCAGGGGTGTTCCTGAGCTGTCATATCCCAGGGGGCAGCTGTTCCACAAGTCGGGCACACGGTGGGCTCTGGCACAGCCTGGCACTGCTGGTCCCCAGCCTGGATGTGTGGTTGTCAGGCTGGGCCTGTGGGGGCATCAGCACCACCTGGGTGGTCCCACTCCTGACGTGTCTGTGGGGCAAGGGCTAACCCGTGGGTCTCATTTGGGGGGAGGCCATGGCCGTGGGGCCAGGGGAGGGCTGTGTCTGTGGGGCTGGGACATGCTGTGCCCATGGGAGAGGGGGGCTGCCCGTGGGGCTGACACAACCTGTGCCCAAGCAGCAGGTGGGGGGTTGTGTCCCTGGGGTGGGTCACGCCACGCTTGTAGGGCCGGGGAGTGTCTGTGGGGCCGGGACACGCCGTGCCCACGGGGATGGGGGTGTGCGTGGGATGGCACAGGCTGTGCCCATGGGTGTGTCCATAGGGTGGGACACGGTATGCCTGGGAGACTGGGGGGGTTCCCGTGGGGCCAGAACACGCCGTGCCCGTGGGCTGGG
>VWZF01000641.1:432891-463593 GCA_013396755.1 Sclerurus mexicanus | reverse complement strand
GATGAGGGGTGCAGCTAGAGAGGCCTCTGTTCCCCAAATCTCGTAGCCTGTGTTGTGCCGTGAGACTAGACAAGGTGGCGTGTAATGCACCTGGGTCCAGAGTGGACTCCTTGCCCATGAAGTGGGTGGGGATACTGGTTTGTGGGAGTGGGCTCTCACCTCTGTCCCCCTTTCCTTCCTCAGGCTGATGAACAGCCTCTCAGAAGCGTGTTTAAATTTTGGGTGTTGTGCAGCAGGTTTTATTTGTGGGGCAGTGGGGAGAAGACAGCAAGGCCTGGGAGAACAGAGATAAGGGAGATGGGGTGGGGGGCATGCTGGAGGGTATTACAGTGGCTACTTGCCACTGGCAGCATCATTGGCNCCTGTATCCTCATGTGCGAAGGTTTTGCTGGGGCATAGTGTCCCAGGGAGTAGGAAGAACTTTGAATTCCTCACTTACCTAAAATGTCTAAGCCATATCAAATGTATCTGTGCTCCTTTTTTTTTTAGAATTGTCTCTGAACACCTTCTGGACCTTGATTTTTGGTTGCCCACATGTTGCCTGGTGGGAAGCAGGCTGCAGTTTTCTAGCCTTTTCCTGCCAAAAATGCAGCATCTTTCCTGTTTGCAGCAGTTGATTGCAGTTGTCTTGAACGGGAGCATGTGTTGCAGAAAACTGTCTTCCACGAAACCTTCAGGTGTGGAAATAATCCAAGGCCCACAGTGGAGTGAGATGAGCCTGGCTCTGGGCATCTCTGTGTGGCTAGATGGCTCCTCCCTTCCGCCACTGCCATCCTCCAGCCCAGTACAGCACAGGGTGAGGCCTTCCAGCCTCTTCCTTCTTGGTACACCCAAGACTTTCGGCCTCTGCACTTTTTGGTTTCCACCTGCTCAGTTGATTTTTCATCAGCTCTGAGCATTGCTAAGTTTCATGTTGAGGCAAGATGTGGCTCTGCAGTTTTGGCCCATCTTTATTTTTAGCTGTGTAAGACATGATTGATGGTATCAAAAGGAAGTTGCATGGCCTCGGGAGCTCCATGACTCATCCTGGATCAGGACTGAGACTTTGCTAGCTTCTGCTGTAACCTGCAAGTGATGTAACTGGTTGTGGTAGACCCTACTAGATCTGGGAAGGGAGAGAATGGAGAGGGAAGCAGAGCTTTTAGAAGTTCTTTTTTTTTTCTTGTCTCTGAAGTTGTTAAATTCATTTGTTTTAATATACTGACAAAGATATCACACCTGAGTGGGATTCAACAGGGTCCCTGGTCTTCCCCTTGCATCTTGTGCCCATGTGGGAGAGGTGAAAGGGAGAGGAGCTCTGCTTGCACCCTGGATTGGGTAACTGTTTAGTGACACAGCAGTGATAGAGTTTTTAGGACAGGAAATGAAGCAGGATCCTGTCTTTGATTCAAGCCACAGTGAATTTGGTGCAGCAGAACAGACCTGCCTGAAGTGGAAACTGGCTGGAACTGGAGATCAGAGACTTATGAGATGCCTGCTAGGATGCAGCAAGAAGAGTCTGGGACAACCATTGCCATCAAACCTGGCACTGCCACAATGTGGAAAGAGCTCATGGGGCTTTTCTGACCTTTAGGCAGCTGTGTTGGGCTGGGCTGGGTTGGGCAGGTGGTGTATGTCACCACCATGGACAAGTGAGGNTGGCAGCATCATTGGCATGGTGGAAGAGCAGCCAGGGCATACCTGCAAGCTGCCACAGCCTTGTCCCAGTTATGCCATGGACTTGGCACTGCTGGGCTCCTGCCTGACAAACTGGAATCTGGAGCCATTCTCCTCAGGCAGCAGCCTCAGGGTGTGTGGCCAGGGGTCTTTTGTGCATCTTCTCCGTTCTTTCATCCTTCACTGAGGCATGGGCAGGCAGCTGCTATTTACAGACCTGTTCTGTTTGAAGCCCTGAGTTGCACAGCAGGCCCAGCCAGAAAGAAACCAGTCTCTTGAGCCCTCTCACTGTATTGTGGAGGAAAGCAAGTCATTCTGCTGCCCTTGCTTATCCTCAGTTAATCAGTGTAAGTGGCTCCAGCCATGCCTGCACCTTCCCAGAATGCCTGGCCCAGTACCATGCCGTCCACCTCACAAAGCCAGTTTGCCTTGCTCCAGAGTATCTCTACTCTGAGGGAGAGCAGAGGCTCTCATGTCCCCTCTGATCCAGTCTGAGACTGCTCTGTGTGGCAGGTAAAGGAAGGTTAAACATTTTTGAAGCTGCCTTTGTGTAGACCCCTTTGCAGATACTGGTAGAGAGCTGGCTCCTGTTGCTGGAGGGAGTGGGGAACATTGTACATTCACTGCACAGAGTATGGCCCAGGAAACAAACTCCAGCCTGGCCATAACGTGAGTGTGACTGAGACCTGACTCGTCATCTCCATGATATACCTAAAGGTCTGGATGTGAGCCAGGAGAAGGGACCTGCTGGCAACACGCACAACTTGCCCATGTCAACGGGGATGGCTGTGTAAGCTGTAAACCTCTCTCATTACACCTCTCAAAGGTCACAGCGATCTACAGCACCCTGCCCACAGCTCTGCACCCAGCCCAGAGCGAGATGGGAACAACAGTCTCAGAGAATGCTCTGGAGTCAGATGTCTGGGCTTGTCATGAAGTGACCAGGGTTTTTGTGGGACTAGCATGTTCAGGCAAAAATAGACAAGAAAGGTTGGTTGTCCGCTCAATGGCCCTGCACCCACAAATGTCACAATCCTTGCCTGAGCTGTGACCCTCTCCATCCAACTCTGAACCAGGGTACAAGGCCTCAGATGTTCCCCTGAAAGCCATTTCACCATTTCCAATCTGCCATAGTGTCCTTCTCTTATTTGGGATTACTATTAGATCTGTATAGGCTGCCCACTGCTGTCCAGTGCTACAGTTTCAGTCATCTTAAAACTCCCAAATAGGCAAGACCTGTTTGAAAAGTGTCCCTAGTACTCCAGGCCCTCGTGTTCCCAAGGGAGAGCAACCAATGAGGTGGAAGCTGGAACACAGAGGCTCTGGAAAGCCACCTGCAGCAGACAGCAGTGTCCTTCCTCACTCTCAGTTCCAACAGGCTCCTTCCCTTTTCAGAAGGGAACAGCTTGCTTTGTGCTGGTGTCTGTAGCTTCCTTTTCATGGAGGAAGCTGGGACACTGGTACCTGACTCTGAAGGACATTTTGGATCAGAAGCTCGAGCACAGCTTTCCATGTATGTGACCTTCAGCACTTCATGTGAGAGTTGGCGTTCCAATGTATTATGGGTGCAGATTGTGTCAAGAGCATGAGCAGAATCCACTGAGCCACACTGCAGTTCCTTCTGACTCCCCTTTCACAGCCTGTGGTTTCTCATCTTTCCTCTGGACTGAGGCACCCCAGATGTGCTATGAAATACCATGGAGTGATGCAGAGCCCAGTAAATGAGGTTCTGGGTTCTGTGTGTATGTGCTGGAGTGGGAATTGCCATTTTCTAGAAAAGAGGGTGTTTTCCATTTTGCTATTTATGTAGCACCTTGCATGCCAAGATTCCTGCCCAAGGCTCCATATCTGGGGTGCCGTGACCTCATAAGTTACAACCATGTCATCTTTGAAGCGTGCTCCCTCTTTTTCTGTCTTGACAGCTCAAACTACACATTATTAAGCACAGCACAAAGCATCAGAAAATCCCAAAGGCGGTGGGGTAACATACTCTGCTCCCAATTTGGGGAGGAGTTAAGGCAGTCAGTACTGGAATAAGCATTTAGGGAGAGGAAGCCAAGTGAGATTTCCTGCTGGCTGAACCGTTGTGTTGAAGTTTGGAAAGTACTGTGTGGGTTACGTGCTGCTGCCATTGCCCAAGGCAAGTCCAGGACATGCGTATCTACTAAGATGGGGACACCATCCTGAGCAGTGTCAGTCTGAAAAATTGGCCAGTGTCCTCTGGGACATGAGGAGCAACCTGAATGCTGCTGCTGCAGGAAGAGTGGTGGGAATTTCAGCATAGAAATGATGAATTATTGGGACCAAGAGGAAACTTTGACTCGGTGGGTGTTTCTACCTTCATTCCGTAAATTGTGAGAAGATAGCTGAGTCCAGCAGTGCTGTACAGATTACCCTGTCTGGAAGATGCATAAAGAATAGGTTGCAAGAGCAAGCTCAGCCCAGACCAGACCTGGAGAAAATGCCTGGGCGCTGTGCACCAGGGTTTTCTTACTGGCAATCAGCACTGCTGGAGCTGTGCAGAGCGAGCACAGCACGGTTAGGTTAGCACTGCCACTCAGCAGTGCCTTTCTATACCAGCGTTTGCATTGCTGATGAGATTAGCATAGCTGGGCCAGCAGCGGACAAAGGGGGTAATTCTCAAGATCCTCTCTGCTGTGGCTGCCGGCAAAATGAAGCAGTTAGGGCATCAAGTAGCAAGTCTGAGCTTTGCTTTCAGTTCATTTTCTAACAGCAGCAACAGCTAAAAATATGAGCAGGTTTTGAGGAACTGGAATATTCTCAGGCTTTTTGTCTCGGTCTGGTCTGCCAAACTCTCCCCTAGGCTGACAGTCTGGCATCTTAAGGTATTTGCAATGATCTGTCCTGACCATGTGATAAATCTGGAGAGAGAACAGGAAAATTGGTGGCATCCATCTGCCCCCCTAAAACTGCTCCTCTTGCTGCTGTGCCTGTTCCTTGTAACCAAAGGGCTATTTCATGGCTTAGATTTGTTGAGAAAACAGAATTGCAGCTCCTCTCTTTCTTCTGTGCAGCGATCTCCCTGGCAGCTCAGTAGGAATGATTTATTATAGATTTCAGCTCTGTTTAATTCTGTTTCCCTACAATATTACACTGTTAGAGTAACTGAGCAAAACGCAGTGGTGTTTCCGGAGGAAGGCTACTATCAGAGGCCACCCCTGTGGCAGAGGCTGGAAGCAAGGAGGAACAGTTTACCAGGAAATGCCTGTGTTCCGTGTGCTGTGTGTGTTTGGGAAGGAAAAGGCTTCTCACCATTAAAGCTTCCTCACTACAGGACTCCAGACATTGCTGATGAAGCTGTTTGAGCAGCAGTGAGAATGCTGCCCTCCAGAGCCTGGGAAAGGTCTGACCAAAGTGGTGGTCTGGAAAGAAAAGTCAAATTCTGTCCTTAAGTGAACCTCAGTGCTATTTTTGGAGTGGGTTTTGGTTTGAATTTTTTTTTAATTACTTTTTGGTGCTGGTGGTTTGGTTTGGGCTTTTTTTGGTACTGAAAAGAAAAGATATTGCTTGTGCAAATCCTCGTAAGGAAAGAGAGAGAATTTCCCTTGGAGTGAGCCTGCCTGAAACTCGATACGTCTCTGATGTGTGTTAACTGAGAAATGAAAAGATAGTGCCATAAAGTGATAGGGGATAATGAATTTCATCTACTATTATGTTGTCCTGGGAGATAGAGCTGGGGCAAGGGTATTGCAATAACATTACACTTTGCATGACAACAACAGCAAATACCACCTTAACACACTTCCCCAGAGAGGGGTGAAAGGGTCAGTTTTCATACAGTCCCCAGAAAGGTGGAGAGAGTCAACCAAGAATATAGAAGCCTGGGAAAAGATGCCAGGAGATTTGCAGATGAGTAGTGCATAATAACTGTGCATTTTTTGCAGCTTAAGTTCTGCTTTCCCATTCTGTGGCCTGCTGAACTGGACAATGCTGGTCTCTTAACCTCGCTGCAATCTTGGGAAACATAGTAAAGAAACCATAACTTTAATAACATTCATGAGATGTCTGACCCAGGGCCTGAATGAATAAATCTTTAGCTTCTCTGTCTATAAGGCAGATAGATGGGTGGTGGCTTGTTGCTGCACCAGGCAAGGATTTTAAAGGATTCTGCTGTGGGTGAACACTGCTGTAGACGTGATCCTGGGAAGCTTAACTGAGAAGATCCCCAGAAGGGTTTCTGTGGGTGTGTGGTGAAAACAGAGAGGCTGAGGTCAGTACCTGGAAACATATCAGCTTCTAGAGCTGGACCAAAGAATCAAGTCTTTACTCAAACACATGAATCTTTTAAAGTAAGAAATCCATGATGTGCTCTCAAGGAAGTATGCAGTCCCTTACTAGCCTTTTGGGACCTAGGGCACTCCTTTGCTTTACAATGCTCTATCTGGGTCTTTAATTTTTTAATTTATTTTTTTTTCTGGGCTGTGCTATGTTACATGCATCTGGCACAGAGCCCTGCATGTTCAGGTCCCCTCTGGTGCCAAAGAGTACGTGGGTCAGTTTGTGGGACCAGATGTAGCCCAGTAGATCTGGGCGCAGTCCATATGGCCAGCAGCAGATTGGGGTCAACTTCTGCTTCAAGAGATACGGGAACACAGGAGGCTCTCAGTTCGGATAGCTGCTAAGTGTAGGACATGTGGGTACCTCTATCCTCACTGCTGGCGTTCGCAGAGGTCTTACTCTACTCCCCATGCTGTGCCAGGGACTGGGGGCTGCCCATCTGCTCTCCTTCCTAGGAGCAGGAACAGCTGTGACTCAGTTTCCTAGTGGCCTGAGGAGAAGGAGAGGGGTGGAGCAGGACCGGAAAGGGGCAGAGGGGAAGTTACAGCAGCTGGTAGGAAATGGCATTTCTGGGTGCCACAAGGTGGCCCTTCCCCCTCCTGTCTGCAGAGGTGTTGTTTTGGGGTGCAGCGGTACAAGGCTGCTCTGTCTGCTGTGGACCTCGTGTTTCAGGGTGTTGCTGGGCAGCTCTGTTCCAGGTGCAGAGATGGCATTTTTGGGTGCTGCAAAGCAGCCCTTGCTAGGAAGGGAGAGCTGGCTGTACCTTCCATCTCCTCTGCATTCCCATGTGAAGGGAGTATAATTATGCACAGTCCCATGGCACTGTTTCCTCCAAGTTGTAATTATGGGCTGCTGATTAGGATGTGGGTCTGAGCATATCTCGGACAAGGCAAGAATCAGCGTGCAGGTTGTGTAGGTAATGGCATGGCATCCCTTGCTGTCTCTGCTTTGCTCCTGGTCATGGAGCAATGGCTGTACCTGGGGGCAGGAGCAGAGGAGTCCTTGGAAGAGTGACAATGGAGCTGCCCAGTCCCAGCTGCTTCCATCCTCATCCCTATTCCTTCCTTGTGGCCCCAAGTCTGTGTGTGTGGAGCATGTTTTATAATAAACCTGCTGAACTTAGGGCAGGCAAAGCAAAACCAGGAAAGTGTAAAGAGTTGTGAGCCCAACCCCTGCCCATGCATCAGTGTGGGGCACAGTAGTTTGTAATGATGAGGAACACAGCCAGACATCCCTCCCACCCGGTCGTGTGTATCTTATGCATCCTGCAAGCCTGATAGCTCTCTTGTAAGTGGAGGGTGGGTCCAGCTCCCATCGATGCTGCAGACGCTTTGCTTCTGTGAAACTGTCTTCATTTGAGGCAGTGCCCTAAGGGTTAAGCCATGGTTTCGGGATAGGGTTTGTAACAGGAACAAAGAGGGCTTTTAAGGTCTGTGTTGGGCTAGGAATAGAGGGAATGGAGTGAGCCTTTCCCAGTGTGTTGAATTACAAAGGTCATGGAGACCCTTTTGCTGGGAGGCAGCATCGGGGTCCCTGCTGGAAGTGGGGCGGAGAGAAAAGAATTCATGAAAGTTAGTGAGAGCAGCTTTGTGGAGAGCTTTAAGACCAGGTAAAAACTGGAGCTGCATCCTGAGAAAAATTATTATTAAACATAAGGCTGGAGACCTTCTGCCTTGGGATTTTTGGGTGGTTTGGTTTCTTTCTTCCCCTCTCCCCCTGTTGCGTTTGCAGCTGCCCCCACACATGGCACCTGAATTTGCAGTATCACTGCTGTAGCCAGCACTTCTCCAGCCTGCTCTGGGCCAGTGAAGGCAGCAGACGGTAAAGGCAGTGCCTGCAATGGAGGATCTTTGTAAAATGCAGAATAGGAGACAGTCTGTGGTGCGTGCCCACCCAAGCTAAAACTGGATTTTTACTGTGTAGTTAAGCAGGAAAGCCCAATTCTAGCTGCTTTCCTAGCCCCTCTGTTTAATCTTGTCTGCTCAGGATGCCACATAGGGCATAGCAGCAGAGGGTCCAGCAAAAGGAGATAGGGAGTGCATGGATGGCACAAACCTCTGTTTCCTTTCCCGCAGCAAGGTGAAAAGAGGACACAGCTAGTTTCTGTCTCGAGCTTCAGGTGGCATGAGCCAGCCAGCTAATCCACCCAGGATGTGTATGGAGGACTGCAGGATGTGCTGAGTCAGCAAGAGCACCCCCTTGCTGAGAGTGAAGGGCTCATCAGGGCTGCTGAGACAACAGGGGGTTTCCAGCTTGCTGGAAGGGCAAGCGCCAGCTGTGAGCCACACTGTGCATTTTCCAATTTTGGCAAACCTGGATTTGTGTTACTGACAGAAATGGTGGTTTAGTCCTTAAAACTTTCAGGCTGGGTTAGCAGGCACTTGGCTGTTCAGCTCCATCCCCTGGCACAGGCACACTGCCCCATCTGATCTTTCATTCAGAGGAATTTCACTTCTGATCTTTATGTTGGATCAGACGACCTTGAATGTGAGTTTTGAAACAAAGGACTGATGCTTTGTTGGGCTCTGCCTCAGAGAGGAAAGCTGGTTCTAGGTTAAATAACCCACGATGGTCCCTACAGCCACTACCTAAGTTAATAGCCAAGAAGCTGCTCTACTTTTTCAAGCAGCAGAAAGGCAGAACTGTGGGAGTACAGAGCTGTCGTAAGAGAGAGAACCCAGAAATGGAAGCCTTGGTTTGGAGCTCTTGGAAACCATAACTCTGCTCACCTTGGTAGCTGGCCTGTTCTCGGAGTCATTCTCTGTGTGTCTGTCCTTGTAACCAGGAACCATATCAGCAGGAGAATCAACTTTGTAAACCCTGAGAACCAGATCATCCTGAGGAGAGAAGGGCTGGTGTGCAGGGGAAGCTCTTGGAGCCTACAGGACCTTATGGGAAAAAACCTTAGATTTCTTTGCCCTGAGAAGGGGGAAAAGGCTCAGCATGTACATAGCAAGGATCAAAAACTTAAAAATCCAGGAAGAAGCAGCAGTTCTGGCTTACAGTCCTGAGCTTTGGCAGAAAATCATTCTTTGTGCCTATTGATGTATCATTCCAGCCTAAATTATTGTCTGTCACTCCCTGGCCAAAGGATGGTTTACTTAATAAAATGGCCTTAATTCCAGGGTATCAGGGCCTTCTGTCCTGGCTAGGGCTGAATGACCCTGCTGGAGACATGTTGCTTGACTGACTTGTCTTCTTGCAGCACCAGCAAGGTTTGTCCTGAGGAACCTGCATGTGGCAAAGTGCTGCAGCTCACCAAGTGCTCCTGGGTGAGAGGTACCAGAGCTCCTTGTCAGTGTGACCTTGACCTGTGGGATGGGTAGAGGAAAGGGCGAGAGAAGAACCTTTATAATCCTGGTAATTTTCTCCAGCTAAGACAGGCAGAGGTGCAGGTCTGTGACTGCATGTGCTGCACAGACCAGCATCTTCTGCCCACACCAAAGCTCTCCTATGCTCCTTGACACAGATGGATGTGTAGAGCTGCACAGTCTGCCTGCTGGGAGGTGTGTGCCACAGCTCTTGCTGGGCTTGGCACAGCTGGGCAGAGCCATCTTCCTCTGGCCACCTCTGTCTACGCTGGTCCTCTCTGAGAAGGAGACTGAGGTTAGCTGAGGAGCACTTGGAAGGGGTGATGCTGTGGAAAAGGGAAAGGATATGGGGGCCTCATTCCCAAGTATTAGGGAATTGCCAGTGAGATGAGCAGCCTATAGATCATGTGCATGGTTCCTACTGTCCAGACTCAGGAACTGGCCAAGCCTGTGGGCCCTGCATGCCCAGTTGCATTAGCTGATGCCAACTGACCATAGCCATATGTAAAAGTCCTGTTGTGGCTCCCATAGGTCTCTCTACCCTGAGAGTAAAACTGGGAAGAGGCACGGCCTGGGGGGGCATGTTTGGCTGTAGTACCCAAAGGCAGATTGCTGTGACAGTGCCAGGTAACCCTCCACAGCCAGCGGTGGGGGTCAGACTGCTGGAGGGGCTGATAAAGATAAAGGGAACGGGTTTGCCTGGAAAGCAGCCTCAGAGCCTGGAGGAAGCCCTTCCCCAGCGTCACTCCTTATCTTGGCAGTGCTGACACAGGACAGCACTCCCAGTCTGCCTCTCTGCCCTGTCTCCCTGCAGTGGACTTGAGCCAGCAGCGTCACCTCCACCCCTTCTGCCGCTGGGTGCTGCAGGTGGAGAGGGCTCTGGCACAGCCAGGCCAGGCTCCCTGCCCAGTTTGCTGCCTTGCAGAGTCACTGTCATTGCCTGTGTTGCACACATACACACACATTCTCCCTGCGTGCATATGGCTGTGGCAGAAATGGGTAAGTTAGTCAGAACAGGGTGAATCACAGGGGAATGAGTCAGTGGGAAGCAGAAGGCAAGTGCTTGTCCAGGACAGGGCTTTAAGGGAGCCCAAGGGCCTGGCAGCTTAGGCCAGATCTATGGAGATGGGGTGAGGGTGCCAGAGGAGAGCTGGGAAAGCCTCAGGGCTCAGCAGGTGGAGGCAATGCCTGTGGCCTGGGAACAGGCCAAAATCTTAACTAAATGCTGATCCTATTCTCTGCTTACATCTCCTGCTGTGTGTATGCTGCTGTCCTGGAAAGACTTGGGGCATCCTTGGGGCTGAAGCTCTCCCAGGAGGTACCAGAGACAAACATTGCAGGGGAGCAGTTGGATGACCAGGTATCCCTGCCTCCATCGTGTGGGGTGGATCTTCATCACTGTGCTGGCAGTGGGGTGTCCAGCCAGCTCTGGGCAAGCAGGGCAGATCTCTGTACTGGTCAGATTCTGCCCAGTGACCTTCACATCTTGTCTGAGAGAGCAGGTGTGGGATGGAAAATGAGTGATTTCTGCTGGGACCGAGAGTGATGAACAGATACCTCTGGATTGAGTGAACATAGCATGGCGGGAAGGCTGGGATGTGGATGATGTACTGGAGATTTCAGGACATGGCTGTTGGCTCCAAAATCCCTTGTGTGATCTGGGCTCTGCTGCAGACCTTAGAGGATATTGCAGGGGTCACGGATGGCTGCTTCTCTCACCCAGGGACCTGCTCTGGGCTGTTGAGTTTCCACCTAGCCCAGCTGGTCTCTGTTGAGCTGGACTCCTTATTGTCCTGCTCATCTCTCCTGAGGACAGGTCTCTCATGGGTATGATGGAGGCAGGCTTGGTATCAGTGCTACAGCAACAAAACTGAAGCTCTGTATTTTGGGCCAGACTTCTCGGAGCAGCTACCTGGGACTCGGGATAACCTAGGTGTGTTGCAGCAGGCACTGGTATTTTGATCAGATACTTGATTAAAAGCACACCCCACTGATCTCTGTGATGAGGTGAGTCTCTTTTTTTTAGCATCCTCAAAGTATGCAGGTGCAGGTACCTCCTGTCCTCCCTGGTGGCCCCCTTGGCTGGGCAGAAGGGAGGCCAGCAGTCTCCAACAGGCTCCATCAAAGATCTGGAGCTGTGGCTTTTTGTGTGCTGCTGCGGGCAGAGGCTGAGAGCAGTGGGCTAGTGCAGCCTGAGGGAGAGGAGGCAGCGAAGGGAGCTCTCACTGCTGCTGGAAGCTGTGGATTTGCAGTGAAGCTGGAGATGGGTTCTCCTGGGAAGTGCCCAGAGACAGGATGAGAGGCAATAGCACACAAGGGAAATTCCAACTAGATATTAGGAAAAATATTACCCTGCAGGGCAGTTTAGACTCTGGAGTAGGGCCCAGAGAAGGGAAGCAATCTCAACATTTGGTGACTTTCAGCTCTTGCCAAGGGCAAACCCCAAGCAATTTGCTTGAGCTTGGTCCTGCTGTTAGCAGGATTGGACCAAAACCCTCTGAGATCCCTTTCCACCATTATTGTTCCTCAGTTCTGTAGTTCTTGGGGTGCAATGTTACATCTCATGACCTAATGGACTGACTGGCTTGGAGGCAAATGGAGGGCTCAGGGTGTTGTTCTGTCCAACCCCCTCTCCTCACTTGGTCTCATCTGTATGGTACTAGCAGTGCCAGGAGATGGAGATACTGCCTTAGAAGCATTGCTCAGCTCATTGACTTGCCCCAGCCTATTTTAGCTGGAGCACCCATCTCTCTGAAGGTCTGCATTATTTCCTCCCCACGTGAGCACAAGAAGCCAGTGGGCAGTGAAGCACAGGGTATAAATCATCCTGCCTGCTCTGCTGGCAGCACAAAGCTGTGATCTGTAGGGGGATGCTGGTGTTATTGGAAGGCTGGTGAGCATGTTGGCCCCCAGCCCTGCGGCTGGAAGGGCTCCAGGTTTATCTTCCCCATGGTGTCTGTCCCAGAGACAGTGGCAATTGGAAGTCACCGGTAGCCTTTTTGAAAGGTTCCAGGTCTCTGACCATCCTCAGCAGACAGAGGCTGAGATGAGCCCAAAGGACTGTCTGAGAAGAATTATTTGCTCCCAGTATTTTCTTTTTCTTTGCCGACCTTTTATTCTCATGGCTGCTCTTTTCCTGATCCTGTCCTTCTGCAAGAAGGCTGCTGGCAGTCTTATCAGCCTTGTGTTCAGCAACAATCTCACTCTGTGATGTATCTCCAAGCTTTGACCCCAGTGTCTGATGCTGCAGAAGTCTGTGTCTGGTATGTAAGTGCTCAAAGGGTGTTTACAGAATTTGCCCCATCCTGTCTGCAAGAGTAATGAACCAGAGCAAAGGGGTCTGCTCATAGCCATGGCGCCTGGGTCAAGCTGGCCTGAAGCAGGAGCTGCATCTGCCTTATCGTCTGGCAGAGACTGAGTGGATGTCCAGGCTCCCCAGATGCTTTTATGTGGGTTTTCAATGTCGGGGATGTTCCCATACCTGTGTTAGCCCCCAGATCTCAAGTTGGTCTTTTCAGCCTTTCCCTCAGGCTCATTGACACTGGGCTGTGATGGCTCTGTGCACCTTTCCTCTGCAGTCTGCTCGTTACTCAAAACTGCTCTGGGCACTCTGGCATTACTGGGATATCCCTGTTACAACACCAGGAAGCAGCAGGATCTGGTCGTCTGGGCCAAGAGGCCCCTGAGGTCTGTTCCCAGCTGCAGGTGCAAGTGCTGCTCGGCTGAGGATGAACTAGTTTCAGGTAGCCCATGGAGAGCAATTCAGTCCCTAACAGGCTCTGTCTCCCTAGGAGAGTCAGGTCTTGAAGGACATCTGTGTCCTCAATAGCATGGCTGCCACCAGTGCTGAAGGTGTTTTGGACTCAGTTTCCCTGGTTAGGCTGGTTTCTGAGGTCTCTGAGCTTTGTGTGTTCCCACAGAAGCAATGCAGCAAAACATGGGCGCAACAGTGGCAGCAAGCAGAGTTTGCCCAGGGGCCTTCACTTTTTACAGGGACTGATGTGGGGGCTTGTGCCCTGTGAACAAGGGTTGTCTAGGGTCACAGGTGCCTCTTGAGCTGGGCCTGTTCACTATTGCTTCCAGGAAGATGGAGAATGCTGATATGCCAGTGCCCCAGTGCCTACAGGCTGCACCTGCCAGATAACCCCAAGGGCACATCCTCTCTGCCCTCCTCCTGGCTTAAACACGTTGAAGCTTGGCTTCCTCCATCTCAATGCTGCATCCAGGTGCCAGGTAGATTCCCCCTTCCATTCAGAGGGCATCCCTGGCTGTGTGCATTGCCCAGAGCCCTGGCAGCCCTGAGGGAGCACAGCCTCTGTGGAGGGGGTGGCAGATGCACTCAGCTGTTGGTGGGACCCCACACGTGGTTCAGCGTGAGTGGACCAGGAAGTTTTGCCAGTTTCAAAAGATGTAATAGGAGCTAGACTGTGTCTCCCACTGTCCTGCATGTGGATATGCCTGCAGTTAAACATAACAGTTCCTCCTTCCCCCTTGTGTTCCTTCTTAGGGGCTTGTGCTCTTATGTGTTTGACTTTATTGTGGGCAACAGTATGTAGATGAAACCTGTGACACCTTTTTCTTAATTCCAGCAGGGTGTTTTTCACCTGCAGTCATATGGGAAGGAGAGCCTTTCTTTTTTCATGACAGGGGGCATTGAATTCATAGTGGAAATCCTTCTTCCTGCAGTAGCCCTGGTTGTGTCCAGCTCTTTACAATCAAAGATGGACAAAGCCTCGCCTTTATGGCCCAAATCCCTGCCCAGCCCATGTCATTGCTCTGGCCTGTGCTAGACTTGTGCTTTTCTAAATCGCTGCTGGATAAGGGTGAGTTGGGTGGGTGTGCAGAGTTGTGTGTGTGTGTTTGCGTGTGGTATCTCCTCCCCCTGTGCCACGTACATGTCTAGCATGGGGAGGGGAAAAGATGCTGAATGTCCCCACAGCTGCTGCAGCCTTATCTGCAGGCTGCAGCTTGGTAACCAAGAGGGAGGCCCAAGTGCCTGTGCTGAAGCACCTCCCTTGCAGGGCTCTTACAGTAAAAGGAAGTGTATTGCAAGAGGGATTGCGGTGGGGATGGGCAGTTCCCACAGGGCAAATCCTGCATGCACAATCCTTGCTGCCCTCCCCACTGCAGGCACTTTGCCTACTCTTCTCTTCCAGTGTGTAGCTTTGACGCCCGTGTCCAGAGCTGATCAGAATAATTCAGCATCCCTGGGACTTTCTCCTCTGTTCTGCGTTGCCCAGTGACCATTTGGGGAGGTAGAGAAAGGTGATACTGCTGTGGTTCTCTCAGGTGGGTGTCAGGGGCTCATCAGTGGGACATGTGCACAGAGTCTTGGGCTGGTGGGGCTGTAGGTGTTTGGCAGTCAAGAACGGGAGGAGACTGGGGTAAACAAAGGTGTAACCTGCAGCAATCAGGAGGCAACAGAGCACAGGTAAAGAGCTGGGGACACCCCTTAGGGGTCTGTGGAAACAGGACAGGACCCAGTGGTGGTGGAAGCTGGGGTGGAAATGAAGAGGAGCACAGCTGTAGGGATAAAGAGCCCAGCTGCCATGTGAAGGGTGTGGGGAAGGTGAAGTGTTGTGCATCTGTGATCAGGCAGTGTGGATGGCTACAGGACATCAGGGTACAGAAGGAGCTGGCTTGGTAAGGAGCAAAGATAGGGCTCTGAAGGCCTCTGGCTGTATAAAGTGGTGACCAGAGGGAGAAGAGAGGTGGGAGCAAAAGGGATCCCATCACCTGCTGATTTCTGTGCTGTCTTCTGGCTCACAAAGCATCGCCCCACTGCCAGAACTCCCTACCAGAGGCTCCTGTTACCATACCCAGCTAGTAGTGCTGGAGAAAGGCTGGGCTGTTCGTGCTGCACTTGTGGACATGCTTCCCACAGTGCATAGCCCAGGACAGGGAGCTGACAGGAAGGGAGTTACGGTAAGTGATTACCTTTCCATTGGAATTGAGTTAAACAGGTTGAAATAGGGTTCGCAGGGCTTCTGATAACACTAACCCCAGGGTGTTATTCCTCCTCTTGGGAGATCAGATAAAAAGCACTGTTAGTGCTAACATTTATGATTACTTAGAATGGTGAGGGCCTAGTCCAGCTTGGACCTAGGGGGTGCCTCCCTTGGACAAATATCCTTACTGAACTTGAGACGTGGCAGCACGTTGGTGCCCTGGTCATGGCCAGAGACCTCAGGTGTCATGCAAACGCCCAGCAGAAGTGGTCCCTACCCCTTTTCCAAGACCCAGTTGCCTTCTGGCAGCCATCCAGTGACTGGCTACACAGACATGTGACTTTGTAATCACCATCGGTGGAAAATTTTCCATTGGTTGCAGTTGGCACCAAGGTCTGGCCTGGAACAGCCAGTCTGTGTGGTCATCCAGTGGCCAAGGTCCCTCGTGCCACTGCCTCTGGACAGGGACGGGGGGGCTGGAAGGGGTCTGGCCAACATATCCCTGTGTCTGGGTGGCCAGGGGCTTGCTTTCACTGCGGGCACTTGGTTTGTTGCCTCAGGGTGACCGCTGAGGCCACTGCGGTGCTGGCCCTGGGGCTCCCCAAGGCTCGAGGGCTCGGTGCCGGCCGGCGGGCGATGGTGCACGGCAGCTACACCGAGGTGGAAAGGCGCAGCTTTTTACGAAGCAGAGCCAGCCCGGAGGAATTTGCTGCTTGTGGACAGCTGTTGTCCTGGGCCTGGCTCGCATCCTCCGGCACTTCCCACCCGGCGCTGCCTCGGGGAGGGCAGCGGGGGCTGCGCACCCTCCCGGCTGCCCGCGCCGGACCCGCGGGTGCCACCGCCGAGCTCGGGGGGCTGAATAGCCGCGGTGGAGCCCAGCAGCATTCTGCTGCCTCTGCAGGGATCCTCTTGGGCAGCGGAGAGTTTTCCCCACCCCCAGCTCTGCCGCTGCCTCTTTGTTTTCTGGCAGAAGCCTCTGTGCCTTTTCATTGCCGTTGAGGCGCCGAGCAGGAGCCTACATGTGCCGTGTGCGCGTCTCGCCGGGAATGTGATGCGGGCTGGGAAGCCTGCCGGGCCAGGCATCTCCCCTGCAGGGCTGCGGGGGCCAGACGGCAGCTTCGGGGGTCTCCTTTCCATGGACTGTTCCTCCGGTCGAGCAAGGCTTCGAGGCCGCTAGTCTCCTCCACAAAACCCCCTCTCGCACTGGCAGCGCTTCTGCACCTTGCCACAAGTAGAGTAAGTTGGGTGGGAAGGGGCCGGTCCTCAGCTGGGCTCTGCAGGGCACTCGTGCTCTGTGCTGTGGTCCTCCCTCGCTCCCGCTGGGAAGGCACCTGAGATTAGAGCAGCGCCAGGGGCTGTGGAGCTGGATACAGCGGTGGCTGAGCATTGCCTGTGCTGCGCCTGCCTCTCCGCGTATTTGATCTCTCGACTTCCAGCAGGGACTGAATTCCTGTGCTGGATTCTGGGCTCGGCTCTTGTGAAAGGATCCAATTATTTCAGAGCTTTGAGCATCTCCATTTGCTGCCCATATTTGCGGCGCCCGGGTCTGCGCTGGCTGGAATTCCAAGTGATTAACGTGGCTGTGACATCCCTCCTAGGGGTGTTATCTTTGCTCGCTGTCCCCNTCGCATAGGGGGATCTGCCTGCAGACCCTGTGAGCCCCCCTTCCCAGCTGCAGGCTATTGTCAGCATCGCTGGCTGCACAAGAGGCACCTGGGCAAGGTGTGTGGAGGCGATCCATGCCACGACGTGGGGCATCAGAGGGAGAAGGGGGAAGTCCCTGGGCTGGGAGCTTTGCTCCGNACCCCCTCTCGCACTGGCAGCGCTTCTGCACCTTGCCACAAGTAGAGTAAGTTGGGTGGGAAGGGGCCGGTCCTCAGCTGGGCTCTGCAGGGCACTCGTGCTCTGTGCTGTGGTCCTCCCTCGCTCCCGCTGGGAAGGCACCTGAGATTAGAGCAGCGCCAGGGGCTGTGGAGCTGGATACAGCGGTGGCTGAGCATTGCCTGTGCTGCGCCTGCCTCTCCGCGTATTTGATCTCTCGACTTCCAGCAGGGACTGAATTCCTGTGCTGGATTCTGGGCTCGGCTCTTGTGAAAGGATCCAATTATTTCAGAGCTTTGAGCATCTCCATTTGCTGCCCATATTTGCGGCGCCCGGGTCTGCGCTGGCTGGAATTCCAAGTGATTAACGTGGCTGTGACATCCCTCCTAGGGGTGTTATCTTTGCTCGCTGTCCCCCACCGCCCCCCTCTTCCTCCTCCGGCAGCGAGCGAGCGAGACAGGCAGGCAGAGANCATTGTGTTATCCTGACTTGGCCGAGCAGAAGGGTTCAGTCCCTGCGGCACCTGTGTGTGGGGCTGGGAAGGCATCGCATGTTGCTGGGCAGACCTCAGCCCCTCTGGAGCCTGCTGCAGCCGGGACCCTCAGTAAGGTGTCCTGTAGAGAGGGCTGCTCTGTCCCCAGGGGCTTTTGCCCCCTGTCAGTGCCCCCTCCTGCAGGATGGGAAGCAAAAAGGGCAGCAGAAGCACCTCACAAACCCGATGCTGCAGACAGAGGGAGGTGTCGGGTCTGTCTCTGTAGAAGCTGTGTCTGGTGGTTTCGAGGAGCTCCCACTCCTAACATGGGCACTGCCTCTTGCCCAGTCCTTCCCCTCAGGGCTTGGGCTTCCTCTCCATTACTAGCAGGGACTCACACTGATCGAGGCTCTGCAGCTGCATTAATCTGGCATGGCAGGAGGCCTCCTGAGGACCCCCGAGAGCAGCACTTGCCCTTGCAGTGGGACAAGGATGCTCCCCCTGCTTCTGTATCCTCTCTCCCTTGCTTTCTTCCTCCCTTCCTCTTGTTTCCACCAAGTGTGAGGTCCTTCAACCCCAACCTGAATTCCAGGATAGTACCAGAGCCATGGCCACTGGTCATCTTTCCCTTCAGGTGCAGTTTACTCATCCAGGATCTCTCTAGCCAGCTTCTCCCCAGGATTGCCACCTCTCCTATGGACAATGCTGGAGGTGGTCCCCAGCCTCACGTGTCTGTCTCTCTGCTGCTGGTGATATGCCTGATCTGTCACGCTGTGCAGAAACTCTTCTCTGGTGGCAGCATTACTGCTAGTGTTGCCATCCTTCAGGGTTGTGACAAAAACTTTCTGCCTGCTGGCACTTTGCAAGCTCTGCTCTTCGACTGTGCCAGGGAGCTCCTATGTTTGTGCTTGCACTGGTTAGATTTCCTCCCGTCTCTCCAGATTCAGATAGGACCAATGAAGCTGTGAAGTATCCTCCAGACAGTGTTTCCAGCAGTTTCTGCTGCCTCTTCTCTTACCTTGTGCTCTGCTTGTTCTGAGAATGACTATTTGCGCAATAATAATGACAGCCCTTCTATTTCCTAGCTGTGTGGTTCCTGCTTCACCCCCAGTGAGGCTGCAAATGTCTCCTTAGTGCTTCCCAGGAGAGGAAGCAGGAGAGAGAAAGGCAGTTAAAGCCACTTAGGGATTGGTTTGGGTTTTTTTCCTGGTCTAAATGGTGCAAGGGCTCCTCTTGGCTCTGCCAGCCCCCAGGCATGGTGCTCTGCCCCAGGCAGCAGTGCCCAGGCCAAAGCCTCTTGTCCACTATCCATGTGTCCCCTTTACTGGCTGGCAGTGCTGCTCTGGGAAGCCACATACATCCCCACTGGGCAAGCATGGCCCCTTTGGGCACAGCTCTTGCTTTCTTCCTTACACCAGTGCTATGCTGCCAGCCCTGCAAGGCTCACTTTTTCCAGGGCTCCGCAGGTCCTGCCCCATGACAGATACCTCCCTGGCTGGCAGAGCTACTCTACACCCAACCCGCTTCCTTTCTGGCTGGCATGGTACAGCTAAAACAGCAACAGATCCTTTTGCAGGCTGCAGGCATGTGGTACAGCTGCTGCATCGCCCAGACAGGGACCCTTCCTCACCCGCCATCCTGCACTGTTGCCACCAGGCTGAGACCATGGTCTGTTAATCCTGGGTTCCCCCTGGATGTGCTAACAGGAATGGAACCAGCAGGTAAGCCAAGACCCTGACCCACCCCCACGAGGCCTGGTTGTGTCATTGTTTGTCAGGGTCTGGTGGCTCCGTGTCCCCAAGGAACACAGTGTTTCTGCCCCAGTGTCTGGGACACACTGCCTCCCTGCAGGTCCTTTGGCACTGGATGTTCCTTGGCTGTTGAAGTATAGTGCCCATCCCAATGCAAAGAAATAGAGGAAAGCTGTGCCTGGCATAGATCCAGGTCCAGGTGCTGGGAGATCCTGGCAAAAGTACAGGGCCCCTCCTGTCTTCTGAGCACTGAGGGAGCCTGGGAACTTGACAAGAGCAGGGCAGAGAGTGGGAGGAGCTGTGGCTGGGCTTTCCTCAAGAGTTAAATGCCTTTAAGTCTTAGAGTCAGAACACCAGCACAGGCTGAAACACTGGCAAAATCAGCAGCACTTGGTCTTAGGAGGGGCCAAACCCTTGGCTTGGGCACATGGAGCCCCATGTGCTGTGTCCATGGGATGGTACCTGTGCTGCTCAGCTGAGCTGGTGAGGACCTGGACCTGCATCTGTCCCATCTGTGTGGCCAGAAGTGGGGCTCTGGCCTTGCTCAGGGGAAGGAGAAGTGACCAGGTGGTTTCTCCCTGTTCCTGCTTGGAGTGCAGAAGTCCCTGATCCTGGTGGTGTTGTCTTGCTCTGTGGGGAGGTGGTGGGCTCCCAGTAAGTGCTGTCAGAGGCTCAGCCCTACTAAGAGCTGGCTGGAAGTGCCCTGGGAGGCAGAGCTAAACACAGCCAAGAGAACCTCCCCTGGACACAGTGCCTTGCATCTTGAGGAGAGTGAGAAACAGTGCTGTGCTCCAGCTGCTCTCCATCCTATGCTGATGGGCACTCCTCCAGGAGGATGTACAAAAAGATACCAGGGTGTGCTTGGAGGGTGGGCTGAGGAATTCTGGTGTTTTCCAATATGACGCTTCAAGCAACAGTATCTGGGCTGGCAAAACATGGTGCAGCCTCTTGTGCTAGGCATATGGTCTAGGTCTCAGCTGGGGTGGGTTTGTGGTGCCAGCACATCCTCCTCTCCTGATGGATCCATTCTCCTGAAAGGAAGCTGCTGTTGAGGAGCAAATGGCTGTGACTTCAGAGGGATGTGGGAAGGAAAAAGAAAGGATTCAGGTGAAACTGTATTTGTTCTGGCATGGACACACTCTCTCCTACTGCACCATGATGATTCTTGCTGTTGGTTGGTGATTTGGCTTCCCAGTGGTTGATTGTACCATGCAAGTCATGGTAAAAGTCTCCCCGAGAACTGGAGGAGGGAAACAACAACTTCCAGGCAGGCAGAGCACAGCGTGTTACCGCCTCAGAATTCACCCATGAACGAGGACATTCACTTGCTTTTCTGTATGCTTTGATGCAGGCCTCATGTGGGGTGCAAGAGGAGTTGACCTTTACAGAAAGCTTCTGCTGAGGTTTTGGACCCAGCGTTTGTTGTGCTGCAACATTGATTTGCTCTGCTGCAAGTGCTCCTTGGGTGCTGGTGTATTGTATCTTGGCAAGTCCTGTTCTGGCTGGTTGCTGACAGTGCCCTTCCTCAGCACTGCTGGCGGTGGCTTTTGGGCTGTCTGAGTCTGAGGGACTGGCCTTGACAGCCTGTAATTACAAATCTCACTGGAAATGAAAGAACAGCCTGTTTCCTGGGGTACGTGAGGTCAGGCAGCGAGCACTTGCAGAAGCTGACTTCCCACCTGCAGGATGGAGGGATGCAGAACTTGACACTTGTCACTTGCAGTGACTTCCCTCTGGATGGCTGCTGCAATGAGCCCCCATTTGAGGGATGCATGGGGAGGGAGGTGGGGAGGGCAGGGTCCCCAGGGATAGGTAATGTTTCCTCCTTCATCTGCAGGTTCCTGGGCTGGCAGAGCCCATGAGCTGCCATTCCATAGAGGTGCTGAGGGTGGAGGTGTCCAAGGGCTCCTGCTCACTCTGAAGGTGTTGCAACATGAGCTGCTGCCTGAGCTGATTCTCCTCCATGCCCTCTTCCAGGCATCAAAGCTGCAGTGCTGGTGGATTATGACCGCAGGGGAGCTGTGTTGCATCTGCAAATCTCAGTTGTGCATCAAGGGCACATCTGAGCAGGTGAGTGCTGTGCACATGAAAGGACTGCTGTCTTTGCGCTGGGGAAAGCTGGTGGGGGGTCATCATGGCTCAGATCTGTCAGGCTCCTCATTTCTGCCTTCCCTGACAGTCATCTCTTACTGAAAGGAAGCAATTCAAAGCTCTTCTCCTTATCTGTAGGGCCAGAAAATGTCCTGTGCTGTAAGTGGAAGGGGGAGAAGGTGAACATGAGACCAGGAGCTAGCTAGAGGCCCAGAGGTTGCTGCAGTGTCTTGTAAAGCAAGGCACGAAATGGTTGCCAGAAAGAAAGTGGATCTGTTCATATGCACAGGATTTCATACAGGAAGGCAGGCAAAAGGGATGTAAAATACAAGCCAGGTAGGAGAGTTCACAGCTTAGCTAAAAGTATTTGTGGTTTAAATGTCAGTCAAGGTAATAGCACTGCCTGAGGTGGTCGAGATCTATGTGGCCTTTGGTTTGGGTGGTTGGGAAAGGCTGAGACTAAACACTGTCATCTCTGGCTTTGTAATCCTACAGACGGGCAGTACCCTGCTGCCCTTCTCCTGGAAAGCATCTGACTCACTGCAGCCCTGCATCTCCCACTTTCAGTCCCCTCAGAGCCCCTGTGGACACTGAAGAGCTGGAGAGGACACTGCAGAGGTTCCGAGGCACACCGTGATGGTGGGAGCCATTCCGCGGCAGCCACGGCGCTTCTGGGGGGTGCCTGACTGGCAGGTGTCTTCAGCTGGTTGTGCCAACAACCGCCTGCTGCGGGACAGGGAAGTTAATCCGGAGCAAAACGGGGTTCTGCTGCAGAGGGGTGAGTTGCGGGGGGCAGCCAGGACAGGCTGCGGTGTTGTGGGCTACACGAAGGGGTTGAGGTTGGCTGGGACATCTGAAGGTTATCTGATCCAACCCTGCTCCTCAAGCAGGGCCACCTAGAGCCATTGCCCAGGGTTGTGTCCAGGTAACTTCTGAATATCTTTGAGGATGAAGACTCCACAACCTGTCTAGGTAACTGCAGTATAAACAAACTGTATTTCCTGATGTTCAGAGGGAACATCTTACATATATACATTGACAAGATTCCCTGAGCCTTCTCTTCTCCAAGCTGAACAGTCCCAGCTTTCCTCATAGGACAGATACTCCAGTCCCTTAATTTTGACTTTGTTTCTATTTGCTGCACTCATCAGCGCTAAGCAGAGACAAAGGATCTGTTCCCTTGACCTGCTGGCAATGCTGTGCCTAGTGCAGCCCTGGACACTGGTATTTCTTTGCTGCAAGGGTACATTGCTGGCTCATGATCAACTTGGTGCCCTCCGGGACTCCCAGGGCTTTTTCTGCAGAGCTGCTTTCCAACCTGTCAGCCCCCAGCATATCCTGATGCATGGTTAAACCTTTTATCGCTCCTTTAAAATAAAATTCCTGGGCTCAGCCACCCTGGCCTGCCGCTTTCCCATTCCCATCATGACAGAATCAAAATACCACATGCAGCCTCACTCTCCAGATAGCCTTGATCCAGTTGGAGAATGAATTTCCCTTCTGCTCGCTTGCTCCTAAGCCCTTGCTCTGCAAGATCAGGCAGAACTGCAAAGACAGGCAAAAGACAGAGCTGCCAGGCATGGGCAGTTTGTTCTCAGTCTGCTGGTGGCTTCTCCTCTTGCAGCCATTTCAGTATTTATCATTCTGGAACTAAAAAAATCCTGGACAGGATTCTCACAGCTCTCAAACTGAGCTGAACAAAAAGTGAGGTGACATGCAGCATAGAGGAGGTCAGGCCTTTGGGGCTGGCAGGAGTGGGTGGATGGTGACCCTGCTACCACCCAGCTGCTGACTGAGGTGCTGGAGGTGCCTGGTCCAAGCTGGCAGAGGTAACGGAGATGCCAGGCGAGGTTCCTGTCTCTGTCATGGGGCTGGCAGTGTGGGGCATCAGCCCTGCCTAGTTCAGTGCACAGGTTGTCTTCGCCAGTGCAGGGAGATCTTGTTGCTGTTTCCCAAAGGGGTGATTACAGGCTTGAGCCCCTGGGACTAGTTTGACCTGCCTGACTCCTATGCTCCAGAACAGCACAATCACATCAAGTCCCTGACAGAGGGCAGGCCTCTTCCTCCCCACTTGTCCAGACTTGTCCCCAG
The DNA here is from genome assembly GCA_013396755.1 of Sclerurus mexicanus. NCBI lineage: Eukaryota > Metazoa > Chordata > Aves > Passeriformes > Furnariidae > Sclerurus > Sclerurus mexicanus. Next base: position 440,153 of record VWZF01000641.1, on the reverse strand, counting down.
GAGTCTCCTGCCTGGCTGGAGACTTCTCTCCTTCCCCAGGCTGGGAAGGAAGGACTGAACCTGCAGGTGGGTGATGCCGTGCGGTTCCCCAGAAAGCAAAACCGGCCTGGTTCCTCTTCCTGTCCCTGGAGAGAGAGGTTCAAGTGGGGCTGTATGAGAAGCTGCCCATATCCCAGTAGGTCCCTTGCAGCCAGAAGTCTGGATGAGGATGGGATCCTGGGATGACCTCCATTCTCCTGCCCTTTTTTTTTCAGATGCTGTGCTGCAGACCAACCCATAGTGGAGGGCTCATACAGAGATCCTGAGCAAGGAGGGGGTCCAGCTTCCACCCCCTGCCCTTGCACCCTGACCTGTGGCACTTTACAGTCCTGCTCCTGCTGCTGCATGGGGTGTTCTGACTCTGGCTCCGCTCGGAGTCCAGGCAAGTGAGGCTCCATGCGGCACATCCACACAGAGACGTCCCTGCCCCCAGAGCGCAGCACAGACCCCAGCCTGTCCCGGCCCAGTGGAGAGACACCCTTGGAGCCCTCCTCTCAGCGCTGCACCCACCGCAGCATCCTCATGGGCTACAACGAGACAGAGATCAAGCGGCAGAAGGTTTACCAAGTCTCCATCTTCTCCCACCTCTCCAGCTCCTCTGAGAGCACGGAGCAGCGGGCAGGCAGCCGGACAGCTGTCAAGAGGGGATACCCTGAGCAGCGAACTCTGGAAGGTGGGCGAGATCCCAAACGAACTCACTGGGGTGACAGGGGGCTGGAGACCAAGCACGATGGGGGCCCTGGGCAGCCTTCCCTGGATGATGACAATTCCGTTGAGGATGGTCTGCTGGTGGAGGAGCTATCCCTGTGCGGCTCTGCCCAGCACTTCTCCCACAGCGGGCTGCGTGTCGTGGAGCACCGCTGTGAGGGCAGCCCCAGCCACAGCCCCAAAGCCAGCAGAGAGGACAAGTCACAGTATGTCTCCTCCTCCTCGTCCTCCTCCTCCTGGCCCCAGCACATTGCTTGCAATACTTTGCACACCAGAGACAGTTGCTTTGTCTCATTGAGGGATCATCCCACAGACTATGGAGAAAATGGGGAGCCAGCAAGTGGCCACAATGTACTTCACCTTGAATTGCACAGCATTGCACAAACAACCCAGTTGGACTCTGATGGAAAGAGGGAGAAGCCAGGGAGCAGCCCAGCTCACAGCTGCAGGGCTAGTGGAGAAGATGAAGGGCCAGTTGTGGCCAATGGGTGCAAGGAGCCCGCAGCTCCACAGACAGTTCTCAGCCCAGAGCCCAGCAACCTGAGCTCTCAGGAGATGACACCCGGTGGGAGCAGCCAGTTCAGCAGCAGCAGCTGCCCAGCCAAAAGGAAGTTGCTGCCTGCTGGTGAGGTTGTGGCCGACTCCTGCTCTGAGGATGAGAGCCTGTCCCCACCGGCAAGGAAGAAGAGGGTCCTACCATGCCACCCCGTGCCCACAGCCTGCCGCAGCACTGATGCCAAGGGGGCCCCTTTCTGGAATCACCTGCTTCCTACGGCCAAGGTGAGTGTTGCTCATGGGAGGGAGGCAGGGAGGCTCCATCATGGGAGCTCAGGACTGTCCTTGTGGGCAGTGTGGTCCACTGTGGAACTGTGCCTATCCTGTCCCAGTGCGCAGCACTGGTGTGAGTGAGACAGGAGGTGACAGCCAGTCCTGGGACACGTGGTCTGTTTCAACCAGTTCTTGACATCCTGTAGTCACTAGATCCTCTGCTTGGAACCAGATTTTTCTCCTGGAGAGCCTTGCTTGAGTGGGAGACAACGGCCCCAGGGCAGTAAGAACTGGAGACGTGGCATGGGGCCACACTTGGTGTCTGATGGCTTCATATAAAGCTGGATATACTAGAAACCTTGGGAAAAGCATCTGTCCTCTGCTTGCCTGATGAGCAGAAAGACAGATGTATGGGATGGTGTGAACTCCTGGCCATGATGGCCATTAGGGCAAGGTTCTGGTGGCAGGGAGTGGGACTGAACACGGTCTGACCAAGGGGCTCAGTGCTGCATGCAGAGATGCCACTGGCTTTTCTGCAGTTGTGGCATGTCCCCAGGGTGCCTCAAGCTCTTAGCAATGGGGCAGACCCCCAACATCTGCACCTACCCTGACAGCTCATGAGCTGCTTGTGATTCGTCCCTTCTTATCCTGCCCTTCTAATCATCTCCCTGTCCTCACCCTGTCCTGCCAACTGAGGCTGCAGCAGGCTCATGCCAGACCTGGCATGCTCCTCTCTTTACTTGGAGTATCCCATGGTGCAGGGACCTACAGGAACTGATGGCAGAGCTACCTTGGCTTCTTGCTGCTTGGAGCTGGGACACACCATCCATGGGGCACAGCTGCACTGCTGCCTGCCTTTTCCTGACTGTCCCCCAGCCCAGCTGCCCCCAGCACTGTCCTTGCAGAGTGAAGCCCTCCAGCAGCTTCCCTGGGTTTTCCCGCCCGGTCATGCCAGCCAGCTCCATCATCCCTTTGTGTTGTGCTGCCCTTTGTGTGGCTTCCAGAAGGGAAAACGCCTGAAAAGGGGACATCTTTAAAAGGAGGCTGCAGTGTGGCTCTGGCTTTAACCCCCCCACCCCACAGCAGTAGGATCCTGGCTGTGGGCAGGGGTGGGCAGCGAACTCCTCTGCCCAGTGACACTGCTGAGGACTTTGCATGAATCACCAGGGGACAGAACTTTTCCCAGGCTGGTCGGGGAGCTTCCTCGTATGTGTTACCGGTCCCTGGGAGGTTCAAGGGGGTGTCAGTGCCTGGCTCTATCTGACAGGGGTGTCTTGTCACTGGGGCTGTTCCTGAGACCTGCTTTGCAAGGTGGGAATCATGTGTTGCCCTCTCAGCTTGGGTACCAACACCCTCATCCCCAGCTGAGTCACTCTGGGAGATTTGGGCAGCCCCCATGTTGCCACCAGACACTGCAGTCCTCATGCTGCCCTGCTGGCTACTCCTGCAGAGGCTTCTGATGGCTCTGCATGCATGGGAAGCAATTCCATCTGCTGGGGTCCTCATGGGGTGTAGTGTCTCTGGTCACTGCCCTAACATGGTTCTCCATTTCCTGTCCCCTCCAGAGTTCTGCAGATTGCACTGCAGTTGGGAGGAGGCTGAAGAGTGGGCTCCGCCTCAAATCGTGAGTGTCCTGGCAGCCCTAAGGGATGGACATGGGGGCTCAGGGGGCCTGGCCACCCCAGCACCCTGCAGCCCCGTGGGAGGTCCAGGTTGGGTTGAGTCCTCTTCCCTACCCTGCCCCAGACATCTCCCCTCCACAAGACCCCAGAATGTGGGGCAGTGGAGTGTTTCTTCAGCACCTGGGGAGTAGTAAAATGGGTTCAACTTCCAGCAAAGAAGGGAAGGGGGACCTGGAGAGGGATCTACATTCCCAGGGATGCAGACAGTCTAGAGCTGCATGCTCTCCAATCCAACACCAATCTTCTCTCCTCTCTCCAAGGCGACATCTCCGGAGCAGCCTCCGGAGGGGCACCAGGTCTCCTGCAGCACCCTGGGCCACCACCACTGTCAGCCATGCTCTGCTGGGCAACTTTGAGGTAACAGAGCCCACCTGACAGGGGGAGGTGGGTCCTGGGGACTCTAGGCTGGACTGGCAGTGGGCATGAGAGGCTGAACCTGATGGGAGCCTGGGTGCAGGTCTGGGCTGATTGTCCCCAAAGGGCCTGGCATGCAATGCCCATCATGCAGCCCCCACCCACCAGCAAGATGGCTCAGCTAGATCCTTGGGGAAGGCACCAAAACTGTGGATCCTGCTGAGATGACTGCTGTGAAGTTGAGCCAATGTGCTCTTTCTGCTTCTTCATTAGATGGCTGGTTTTGTCCCACCAATGCAGGGTGGGTCTCTGACAGAGCAAGCAGCCAGGACCCCTCATGGGTTGTCTCTGGACATGTGAGGGCAAACAGATACGTGAGTGCAGTGGAGATGGAGGTGATCTCCACTGGAGCAAGGAGAGGGACTGGTGTTTGAAGTTCCCTAAAACTTCCCTCCCCTCTCAGGAGTCCATCCTGAAAGGGCGCTTTGCCCCGTCGGGGAGGATCGAGGGATTCACGGCAGAGATTGGTGCCAGCGGCTCCTACTGCCCCCAGCACGTCACCCTGCCCGTCGATGTCACCTACTTCGACATCTCCGAACACAGCGTGCCCTCGCCTTTCCTGGTGCGTGGGTGAGGGAGGGCTGGGACCGTGGGGGAGGTGAGGGGGCTGTACCCTGGCATCAGGTGTCCTGGGGACAGCCCCTCTCCAGAGAGTATGGCTCCAGCAACCACCTACCTGTGGAGATGACTGGCTGTGCCAGGAGCAGTCTTTAACCCAAAAAGAAAAGAGGGAAATAAGAGGGCACATACACAGGCAGGCTGCTGACTGGCTGCCTCGTGGTTGTGGCTTCACTGTCACCACCTCTCTGTTGCTGCTTGTTCCTTTCTTGGCTTGGAGAGGGACTGAGCTGGGCTGACTTGTGTCAGGTGTTCCCAGCAAGAGGCAGTCTCAGCCCCGTGCTGGGTCCCAGCTGGGCTTTCCCTGGCCTTTCTCCTTGTCTCACACACTGTTTCTTTTGCTCCAGGGAGTGATTGACTTGGAGGCCTTGGGAAAGAAGGGTTACAGTGTCCCCAAAGCTGGAACCATCCAAGTGGTGAGTAATTCTCTGGCCTCCAGTAGCACCATGAGGACAGAACTGAGTGGGCTCTGGTCGTCCCCACCCCAGGCTGGTTATGCTCCATTACGTTGTTAGGCAGGGCAGCAGCTGGGATGCTTGTGCTGAGGGGGTACATGGCCACCAAGACAGCACAGCAGAGTGGAGTAGGGGAGCTGGCAGGGAGACAAGGTGGTGGGAGATGCAGGGAAGGAAGAGGTTGGTGAGGAGAAATGGGGTTTTGGCAGGAGAGTGTGTACATGCAGTGGGGATGAGATGTGATGGGAGGGGGAGCACAGATGTGGAGGTGGGTGAAAAGGACTGACCTGTGACCCTCAGGCTAAGCCCTCTGGAGCTGGTTTGGGGCTTTCTGGATCCTTGGGCCCCTGATTTTGCCCCGTTCTTGTCCTATGGATCCATTTCTGTGCCCTTCCCAGTCTCACTCCCTACCTTTTTGCTCCCAGACCTTATTTAACCCCAACAAGACTGTGGTGAAGATGTTCTTGGTGACATACGACTTCCAGGACATGCCAGCCAACCACATGACCTTCCTACGCCATCGCATCTTCCTGGTGCCCGTGGGGGAGGAGGAGGGGCCCACTGTGGCCTCCAGTGACCCACTGGGCACGAGCCCACCCCGCAGGGTCCTCTGTTACCTGATGCATCTGAGGTAAAACACACAAGGATGGATGGGCACCTGCCCTAGGATAACCCCTGGGCTCCTCTCCCATGTGTCCCAAGCCTGCAGGACAGGAGGAAAGGTGGTAGCCTCACTCACTCACCCTGGGGAGGAAAAGGAGACTGGCTGCTCCTTTGGGGAGGTTGGAGCTGCCACTCTCTGTCCCTCTTGAAGGCAGCCAGAGTGTGGCCACCTTGACCAGGGACCAGAGTAGTCAAGGGGGTTGTGACCTGCACTGAGGCTGCTCTGCCCTTGCTGGGGAGCCTGAGGTCCCTCCGCCCCGCTCTTGTCTCTGTACAGGTTTCACAGCTCCAAGTCGGGGAAGATCTACCTTCATGACGACATCCGGCTGCTTTTCTCCCGCAAGTCGATTGAGGTGGATTCGGGGATCCCCTATGAACTGAAATCCTTCACAGAGATGCCCAGGAACCCCTGCTACTCGCCCCGGGCCTGACCTTCCTCACCCCCCAGGGCTGGTGGGGAGCCTCCCCCCCAGCGCTCTGGGGAGAGATGAGTAACAGGCCAGCAAGCAAACACTGCTTTTGAGACATCACCCATCCTCCCGACCAGCACGGACACCACGCCCTGCAGCAGGGTTGGGATCACCCAGGGGGCTTCACCAAGAGGGACAGGGGCTGAGCAGTAGCCCTGGCACCCCAGGGATATGCCCAAGCCTTCTGCTGGTGCTGCTCCCAGCTTGGAGACTTGTCTGTGGCTGAGGTGGGTGGGAAGTGAAGAGTTGGGCCGGGACTCTGGGTAAGACTACCCAAACTGGTCCCTGGGCTGGGAGCAGAAAGTGTGGAAGAGTTTGTATTTATTAGTATTTATTGTTGCTGGGAGCACAGAGGAGGCTCGTGCTTTGGACCAGGGGTGCTGTGCTTGTTCCTCCCCCCAACCCTGCCAGCACAGGACTGCCTGTGTTGGGGCAGGGTTGTGGGGATGGATGGGTGACTGGGGAAAGGAGAGTGACCCACCTCTTGGCCAGGGAGCAGCTCCCAAGCCAAGGCCATGTTAAAAGCTTAGGAGAGGCTGAGCCTTACTGGGCATCAACTCTACAGGGCCAGCCCCACTCCAAGCAGTTTGGGGTGGCCTGTGTTTGTCCTCTGACTCCTTTAGGGCAAGCCAGACCCCATGGGGTCTGTGGCAGTCAGGGAAGTGGCCACTGCCATGGTTCCTGAGGCTTAGAGACATGGCTGTCACGTGGATGGGGACCTGGGGCTCTTTGCAGAAGCATTGGGGATAGCCCTCTGGGCAAGAGCCTCCAGAGCACGTGTGCCGTGGATCTGAGCAGATTGCCAAAAAAAAAAGGAGCCTTGCACCTTCTGCAGGTGTAGGGTGAATCCCATCCAGGAGGCAGCTTTGGGCAGGGGTGTGCCGGCAGCACCATCGGGTGCCGGAGGATGGGCAGGAGCTGGGAAGAGGGGAAGCAGAAGGGGACATCAGGCGCTGGGGACTGGGCTGGACCCTCAGGAGAGGGTCTGGGGGTGGCCGCAGCACTCCTGGGAGCTGCGGGCCAAGCCTTAGGGGTGAGGGGGGCAGGGGTGAGGGCAAAACAAGCTGGCACATCCCCCGCCTGTATCACCCCGCAGCCCCGGCCCTCCGTCAGCGGGGAGAAGGGAAGGACACGTCCCCCTATCGCCCCCCTCGCTGGGTTCCCGTCGCTTCCCACGATCGCGGGCTGGGCTGTGGGGATGGCGGGGAGCTGGGGGGTGAGTCCCGGGGGGTGGCCGAGGGGCTGCGGCCCTGCTGGGGTGGGAGCCTGAGGGCCCTGGACCCCCCAAACACCAGGGGACTGACCCCTTGGACTGAGCCCTCACACCGACCCCCTCGGAGTGACCCCTCGGACCGATCCCCCCACACCCAGGGCCCTGGACCGCCCAAACACCAACCAGGGCACTGACCCCTCGGACTGACCCCTCACACCGACCCCTCAGACCG
>VWZF01000641.1:408605-424830 GCA_013396755.1 Sclerurus mexicanus | reverse complement strand
GGTTGTGCTCCCCCCCCTGCCCCCCCCCCACCCCCGCCACGCCCGGCTCTACCGCTTCCGAGCCGACCCCCCCACCGCCACCATGCAGCGCATCAAGGGCCTCACCACGGGATCCCTGCCCACCTTCATCGACGTGGGCAGCAACTTTGCCTCCTACGCCATCCAGGAGGACAACCTGCTGGCACAGCTGGTGCAGAACGGTGGGTTCCTGGCATTAGACAGGGGGAGAGTTGGGTATTAGAAAAATATGTTTTTTTGCTGTTGGAGTGGTCAGGCATTGGAATAGGTTGCCTGAGGAGATGGTGGAGTCACCATCCCTGGACATGTTTAAGAAGTGGCTGGATCTTGCACTGGATTTAGTGGTTTAGGGGTTACAGTGGTGGATGGATGGTTGGACTGGGTGATCTTGAAGGCCTCTCCCAACTTTGATGATTCTTTGATTGGGACTGTTCAGCCTAGAGAAGGGAAGGTGGCAGGGAGACCTGTGTAGCATCCCCCCAGTATTTGAAGGAGGCCTACAGGAAAGCTGAAGAGAGACCCTTAATCGGACGTTGTAGTGATAGGATGAGTAACAGGTACAAATTGACAGAGGAGAAATTTAGGTTAGATATTAAAAAGAAATTCTTTGTTATGAGAGTGGTGAGACACTGGTGCAGGTTGGCCAGGGAGGTGGTGGATGCCCCAACCCTGGCAGTGTTCAAGGCCAGGCTGGATAAGGCCTTGAGCAACCTGCTCCGGTGGGAGATGTCCCTGCCCATGGCAGGGGGAGTTGGAACAAGATGGTCTTTAAAGTCCCTTCCAACCCCTCTATGTGACCAGGGCAGCATCCCGCTGGAACAGGGCACATGCAAATCCCTGCTAAGTTTAACCTTTATTAAAGACCTTGATTCCTCTTTCCCAGAAGGGAATTGCTTACAACACATCCACCCTGACAGCTAATTGTTTTGCCCTGCTCAATGGCAATTGTCTGAGGCAGAGCTGTTATCCAGGCAGGGTTTCTCCAACTTGGGCTGGGAGTAAGAAGTAGCTGTGACCATGGCTTCATCTTTGTCCTCTTCAAAGATGACAAGGAAGCAGGTGGAAGTGGCTGCACTGATGGTGACTGTCACAAGGGCACCCCAGGCATGGCAGTACAAAGCCAAGGGCAGTCGGTCATGCGGTGTGAGGTGTGTGAGGAGGGAGGAGCCAGTTGTGCCAGGTGGTGCCAGGTGTGCTGTGGGGGTGTTGCTCAGGCAGTGAGCCTGCCTGGCCAGCTGCCTGCAGCAATTAGGCAGCAGCCTCACCTCCTTTGTTGGTGGAGTTTGTTGCTGCTGGGGAGTGCTCAGTGCAGCTGTGAAGTTATGGTGGGATGATGGAGTAGAGGGACGGGGACAGGACACAGATGGGTTGTTACCCAGAGAGATTTCCTCAGAATGGCACCAATACCAGTGCTTGGGCTGAGGCAGTGTGACTTTGTGTGAGCAGGGTGGGCAAATACGGTAAATCACCTGAGGCAAAATGCACTGGTGGACCCTGTGCCAGAGCAGCAGCCTCAGAGGAAATGGTTCCTGCTCCCAGGCTGGAGATGCACTGTGGAATCACGGTGGGCTGGTGAGGCTGAGCAAGCAGAGTGAAGGCAGAGGGAAGAAGCACCGGTGCTTTTTTGTTCTCTTTTCTGTGTCTGGAACACCACTACTGTTGTATTTAAAAGCCAGAGCCCAGGACTCATGGGTTCTACGCAAAACCCACCTCCTGTGTCGTGTTTTTCAGTGGGGTTTTGCATCACAGGCCTTGGGTGAGGGTTTATCTGCCTCATGCAGCAGCTCCTGCACCCACCTGTGTTGTGGTGACCCACATGTCTTTCTGCTGGGGTGTCAGGTCAGCAATAAGTTGTGTGGATTTGGTGTGAGGGTGCACTCATGGGCTTAGAGACAGGTCTGGTCACTCCCTGTATTCAAAGTCATTTACAGCCAGATGGCCATTTTAATTTTAGGTCAATTTTGATGTTGAGTTGGAGAGCAGACGTTGGTCCAAACCCTGACCTGAGTCCGCCCAGGCTCTTTGTGTAGTTGTGTGTAACAGCATGATTTGGGTGGGCTCCATCTCTCACTGGTTCTTTTCTCACTGGCTCAGGAAGGAGAGTGGTTTTCATGGGTGATGACACATGGGAAGGACTGTTCCCAAAGAAGTTTTTCCGCTCGTATTTCTTCCCTTCTTTTAATGTGAAGGACCTTCACACTGTGGATGATGGGATCCTGCAGCATCTCTATCCAACAGGTAAGCAGCCCTTTCCCTAGGGCCTGGATAACCTTTGACATTATGTGAGAATCCTAGTGCAAGTTTGGGGTAGGACTGAGGGGTTTTTTTCTGTTATGCAGAGGCATTGGGCAGTCACATACTGCTCCCCAGGGATTACAGTGCTCTAGCTGGATTTTCACAGGTCAACTTGTAGACTGTTTCTGTAAATACCTTTCCACCACTTGGGAGACAGTTCAGCTTGTTGGGATGAGGTTAGACTTCTCTATGTGTTCTGGAAACACACTGGCAGGATGGAGCAGGAAGAGCAGCTAAACTTTGACATGTGCCTCCCCAAGAAGGTGCACAATACTCTGGGAAATAGGTCATGAGGCTGGGACACAGCACTGCTCTCAGCAGAGCATGGGTGCCTCCTAATCATGGAAAGGTCAAGTGTGAGATCAGTTTGTGAATTTTAGGTGGTTTCCACCTCCCTGAGCCTCTGGAACTGAGGGAAATGCTCTTTCCTTTTTCTGTGTATGACTCTAAATGAATCAAGGGTGCGGTGGCCTTTCACAGATAAGTCTGTGTGCCTTGTGGGAGAGCTACTGTTCATCATTTAAGTCCAAATACATTGATTTTCATGTGTCAAGGCCCTGAAGCAGAGTGGGGAGGGTGGGGAAACTTTCTAGCTAGGAACAGTGTTGATGTGCTGGGTGGGATGCAGAGGGGTACATCGATGGGTCTGACCTGAACTATCTCCAGGGGAGGACAGGGGTTCTGAGTTTTCCTGAGCATCCCCTTGAAACCAAGCTCAGTTTGTGGAAGTTTGAGTTAAAGGTGTTTCAAGATGGCTTGGGTGACATTGGGCCATTCCCCTCCTCAGGGGTGGTAAGGAAAAACCAGGGATACTGAGGGGCTTGCCAGGCTTTGATGTCCTTGTGCCATTGCACCCAGGCACCTGCAGCTGAGAGTGTACCTCAGTTAAAATCTGCACCAATCTGCTTGAGAACTGGCAGTGACAGTGGCAGGAGGGGAAGAAACGGCAGTGTCCAGAGGCAGTCAGAAAGCTCTGGCAGGAGGATCCAGACATGGAATCACAGGCTGGTGTGTGATAAGGATGCTCTTGTTCTGCAGTGGACAGTGGTGAATGGGACATGCTGATTGCTCACTTCCTCGGCGTGGACCACTGTGGGCACAAGCACGGACCTGACCATCCTGAGATGGCCAAGAAGCTCACCCAGATGAATGAGATGCTCAGGTGATTAGTGCAGCAGTGAGGGGTTGCCAACTGGCTTCTTACTTCAGCCAGGCTGGTGGGATCTTCCCAGGGAGTTTACACATGCAGAGGGCAACAGCGCGTACTTGCTGACTCTGTTAACATGGAAAACAGCTTTGGCCAGCAGCAGCTGGAAGGCCAGCTATGGGCAGACTTGCTTTGTGTTGCTGCATGTTGATGAGAGGTTTGGTTTCAGAGGTGAGGCTGCCTTCAGGTCTTGGAGCCTTGGTTCTCTACCAAACCATCAGGGGATAGTACAGGTGAGCCTCGCTCTTTCCATCTTTAACATGGAGATTAAGACTACTTGAGCAAACATGAGGTTTAGCTAATGCTTGAGAAGCATATGGAGGAAGTTGGCTTAGGAATGCTGCATTTTCCACACTGCCCCATGAGTTGCACCTTTGTGTCAGAGGGCAGAATGGGATCCAGACATCTCAGTCACACAGATGTGTCTAAGCCTAAAATGCTGCAGATTTGACTCTTAGGAGTGGTTTAAGTTTTGATGCTAGAAGGACTCGGTAACTTGCTATATGCTATATCTGAGAGTGCAGTGTATATCATGTCATACCTACTGCATCCCTCGGGGACTAATCCCCTCTTTTTTCCTTTAAAGTAGGTCTTGGTTCATATAACATGATACATCACCCAAATAGAAGCAGCTTAATATTTTGGTTTTGTTTGGAACCTTTCGTCTGAATTGCATTTTGTCAAGATCCCCGAAGGCACCATTAGTTGGGGATTTAGGCAAGATTGGTCCACTCTGTCTCAGGGCTCTGAATTTTCAGTTTGTCTTTAAAGCATCATAGTTCCTGGTTCAGTTGTTACAGCTCTGCATCAGTTCTTAGTTTTGCTCATACCCTTTTGTGGTCTTCACCTCTATGGTGCAGAAGGGTTTGGTGGGGACATGTCCTTTCCCACCTGGTCTAGTTGGGCTCCTGCCCAGGCCGGACTTGACCTTCCTTGTCCTGGTGATAGGTCCTTGGTGGATCACCTGGGGAATGACACCCTTCTTCTGGTGGCTGGGGACCATGGCATGACAGAGACTGGAGACCATGGTGGTGACAGCGAGAAGGAAGTGAACGCAGCACTGTTTGTGTACAGCAGGACACCCCTGTTTGGCAGTGGCCCTCCAGAGGTGAGAAGAAGCTGATGCTTCACTGTTACTGCCCGAGGTGGTATTCAGCGTGCAGACTGCATCCTGGGGTTACAGAAAGTAACAGTTTGATTGTGATTGCTTAGATTGAGAGGGAAGGGGAGTCTGTCACCGTTCAAGAGAACAATGGAAGGGCTGACATAGGATGCAGATGACTGAAGCATTTGGGACACATGTTCAGGCTGCTCCTGCTGTGAGGGGTGCTTGTGCAGGGCTGTACCCATCGACCTACAGCTCTCAGCAGGTATTCTTCACTCCACAGGGCCTTTAGGGAAGGCAGAGCTGTGCCTCTGCCTGGATTCACCTTTGAATGGTGGTGTCTTTGCCATCATCCTCTAGCACGAGTGAAAAGATGCATTGCTGTGTTCTTTGTCAACTTGCAATTCTCAATTCCTCCCCTGTCTCTCCAGGAGCCTGAAACCATTCCCCAGGTGAACCTGGTGCCCACTGTGGCCCTGCTGCTGGGTGTGCCCATCCCCTACAGCAGCATTGGAGAGGTGATGGCTGAACTGTTCTCCGGGGACGGTGATGCTGTGTCTGCAGCTTTGCAGCAGCTCTCGGTCTATCACATCAACGCCAAGCAGGTATGGCCTCTGGAAGGCCTCCCACTGAACTAGAGGGGAGAAGGAATGGCTTTCTAAGCACAAACCTCTTCTGTTTGGTGGACATGGAGTGGCGACACCTTGAAGGGTTGCTTATTTTGAAGTGTTACCTTCTTGTACCGTTTTCCCCAAAGAGAAATGAGACATACGTTTTTAGTGGAAATGTATGTGCTGTGGAAAATACTGCCTGGGAGGGTGGCATTCCCTTCAGGATGGGGGTTGGCCTCGGATTGTCAGGTGGATTTGGAAATGGGAGACACTGGTTCCTCAAGGCTAAAGATGTCCAAGGGCAAGTCTTGTGAATGGAGATTCGAGAGTAAAATGGAAGTTTTGATGCTGCTTCAGTTTTGGAGGTGAAGCAGTGTTAACTATAAAGCTATTCTAGATCAGTGGCATAAAGAGAAGGACTAAGTAAAAATACCATATAACAGGTGACAGGAAAGTGGGATACAGAAGGAGCAGCTTACACCAAGTGCAACAGAATATAAAACCCCAAGATCTGAATGACAAAATTTGAATGAGAATGACTATACCAGGTATAAAAGATGCCCAAGAAATGAAGCAGGCCAAGTCAGAACCTCTATGGAGGATGCGAGAGCCATCTGGTCATTCTACAGAGCCAGATTTGCCACAGGCACTGCAAGGCAGTTGTCTCAGCTGAGGGCCAGTCTGCCTTTGAGGGACCCTGGATTGCTAGGAGCACAGGAATAACTCCTTCAGTGCCCAGCCAGCTCCTTGAAGTGCCAGTTGGACACCGCTCGTGCAAGCCAGTGAGAAGCTGGGGAGAATACAATTGCTGATGGGAAGATAGAAATGTTCAGCCTCTCAGCTCTGTATTTATAGAGCAGCAGAGTGCTTTGTCATTTAAAGACGATACTATATGTTAGTGCCCATTAGTCACTGAGGATATCGGCCATCATCTCTTAGGAATCAGCATTATTCAGTCCTGCCTGTTTAGATATTTGCACTCATTTGTCTGAGGAAGTTTCTGGCTCAATCACGTTGGTGCTGAAGAAGCTGTGCCATTCCAAGGGGGGCCATTCAGGCCTGTGAGAAAGCTGGTGCACATTTGCCATTCATGGACTGGGGCAGGCTGATTCTGCCTGTGCTCTGAGGTGACTGGAGGATGTGTGGAGTTACAGGTGCATTTCAGGACATGAGCAGATCTACACTGCTGAGCAGCTGGATGTATGTGCAGGTGCCTTGCCCTGCTAATCCCCTTGTAAGACTTCTTTTATGACTTTGGGATCCTAGCTGCCTCTGTTTGTCTCCTCTTGAAGTAGGAAGCAAGAAGAATGAACCTTCCTTAGCCTGTGGTGCAGTGGGTTAATGTACCTGTATTGAAGAAGGGGAAGCAGTTTGGTTTTAGTTTGATATTTGCTCTCAGACAAAACTGTAAAAGTCCACATTGGGTGCAGATTAACAGCCAGTAATGATTTGAACTTCTGGAGCATGTTTGCCTTATCACTGCCAAGGACTCCAAGCCCTTAGTGATGCACAGTATTAGCAGAGATGCAGCTGCAGGTCAAGACCTGAGTGAAGTCAGTGTGGCTGTCAGGATGGATGCATCACTTGAGAGGGATGTCACTTCAACAGGGAGATTGTGTTTCCTGCTGGTGGCATCCTGAATTTGTGTGACCAGTCCTGGGTGATGTGGCTGGGGACAGGTCTGCCCTGGCAGAGGTTGGTAGATTGGGGCTGTTTCCATTCTGAAGGGGCTATGTGAGGCAGTGAATCCTGTTCCCAGTGGTTCCAGTGCTGCTGTCTTATCCTGTGTCCCCTTTCCCACAGGTGGATCGCTTCCTGCACTCCTACTCGCTGGTGGCTCAGGACCTGCCAGCAGAGCAGCTCCAGCACCTGCGGGAGCTTTTCTCCAGCACAGTGGAGGAGCACACTCAGCTCTTGGCCCAGGTGCAGGGAACAACGCTGGTGCCTCCGGAGCTGGAGTCCAGGCTGGGAAACCTCATTGGTCGCTTCCAGCTCTACCTGCGGGAGGCACGGGCTGTGTGCACCCAGTCCTGGGCCCGCTTCCACCCCCTGCATATGGTGGGCGGCTGCATCCTTGTTGCTGCTTCCTGCTTGCTCTGCTACATGGCCTCAGAGCTGGCCACGTCCTCAGACTCCTTCTATCGCAGCTGCCTCCTGTACCCACTGCTCTGGGGCCTTGTGGGGGCTGCTCTGCTTGGGCTAGCCCATGTTTTCACCCAGGAGGGGCTGGATCTTCTCCTAGTGTTGTCATGGGCAGCCGCTGCTTCTCAGATGGGATTTTTCTGGCACTGGTGGGTTCGGCATCCCAAAAGAGCCCGTTTGGTGGGCAGTCAGCCACCCTTGGCCAGCGGTGGCCTGAGGCAGAGGCTGCGAGCATGGCTGGGGCTGGCCTTCCCCATGGGCATTCTGTTCTTCCGCTGCGGAGCGATGTTCTCTGACAGCTTTGTTGTGGCCGAGGCACGGGTGGCCCCGTTCCTCCTGGCCTCGCTGGTGGTATTGCTGGTAGGGAAGCTCCACTGGGATGGCCGCTTGACTGTGCCAGAAAGCCCCAAGCAGCAGCTCCTTGGCTTTTCTTCTTACCGAAGAGAGATCTGGTACCTGCTGTGCCTTGTGGCCATGCTCCTGGTCTGTGTGCGCCTCTCCAGTTTCTTCCACCAGTGCCGTGAAGAAATTCCTCAGTGCCGGCCCTCTCTTTTCCTCTCCCCGCTTGCCAGCCTGAGAAACACGCGGGCTAAGAACCTCTTCTACCTCCTGTGCGTGGCCTTGCTGGCTGGGCTGGTGTATGCAGTGCGGAGCTGGCTGCGGCACTATGGCAACCTGAACAGCTCGGGCCCCCTCGTGCTCTTCGTGCGCTGGGGTTTCCCACTGGTGGTCCTCTGCATTGCCTGCTACTGGGCTGTGGCCTCCAGCGCTGATGACTCTCTGGGCAAGCTGCAGGAGCTGGTGCAGGTGGCAGTTGTTGCCTTTCCATGGGCTGTCTATGGACTGGTGTCCGTGGGGTTGCTGCTCCTGCTGTGCAATCCCATGACGGTGTTTGCGAAGGACACGCGGGAGTCGGCAGGATCCATAGTCACTCCCTACCTGGGGGTTCCCAGCTCCGAAGTTGACTTCCTCCACGTCATCCCTCAAATCTACAAGAGGATGCAGGAGTCTCAGAAGAGCCAGCTGGAGAGGGGCAGCTGCAGGGCCACTGTCGCAGCGTACGGGCTGGGCAGCGTGTACTCAGCAGCCCTGGTCATAGCCCTCACCCTCCTGGGCTTCCTCCTGATGCTCCTGCACAGTGAGCGGCTGAGCTTCGCCTTCCTGCTCCTCTTCCTGGAGGCCTTTGTGCTGCTGCACATTCACACGTGTGCCAGAGGCCTTGCTGGAGATGCTGGTGAGTCAGTTGAGCAACCTCTGGATGTGTGGCCTGGTCCTCACCTTCCAGTGGGAGAGGAAGGGTCCAGTCTCTGCTCTTGGGGAATGATGGTGCACTGATCCTTAGGGGATACACTTAGCTGTTTTAAAGCTAAGGGGACATGAATGTGCGAGAAGTCAGGGAAAAGGAGCTCTACACCCATCCTGTCTGCTCGGAGTGTGAGCAGTCACCAAACCCCACTGTTACTGACAGAACCCAGTAGCAGAGTGGGCAGCAGAGGGAATGCTGGCCCCGTTCTGTATCCATGGTGGGAGCTGGTTCCTGTCTCTGAGAAGAGCCAGCATGGAAAGGGAACCTGGAAGAAAGATCACTAGGCTTTTTATGATCGTGGAGCTGTTTTGTTCCTTGATGCTGATATCCCCACCCCCTGCCTTTTTTTTTATCCTTTTGTCCCTCAGAGCCTTTTTCGGTACCCTGGTATGCAGTCATCTCCTGGCTCCTTGCTGCTTCCCAGTTCTTCTATTCCACAGGCCACCAGCCCATCTTCCCAGCCATCCACTGGAATGCAGCCTTTGTTGGCTTCCACCTTGACCACAGCATGAACCTCCTGCCTGCTGTCCTGGTGGGCGCCAACACCTTTGCCTCCCACATCCTCTTTGCAGGTAAATCCTTTTCTCCCTGGGCTGTGGGCCTGAGCAGACATGGCTCACTGCTGTGCCTTCTCTGGGGTTCTTGCAGGCTGAGCACGAGGTGATGAAGGCTTGGGCTCCAGCTGAACACCAGCATCCTTGCTGTGATGTTCTGGGGCCACATTGCTGCTGCTTGTGGCCTGCAGCCTGACCTGGATATATGCTTCCTTCATGTCCAGGGCATGATGCCAGAGCCTAGACTGCTTCTCACCTTCTGGGCTCCAGTAACTTCATGTGTCTTTGTCCTTGAGGTAGTTGGCTGTCCACTACTCCTGCTGTGGCCCTTTGTGTGTGAGATGCCCAGCTCACGGAGGAAGAAGCCCAAGAAGGAGTCCCGGGAGGAGCTGCAGGGGGTGGAGGAGAACATGATGGAGATGAAGCTGCGGGAGTCTCCAGAGAAGTTCTCCACTGCTCTGTTGCAGCTGGGGCTGAAGTATCTCTTTGTCCTTGGGACACAGGTACAGACAGAGGCAGGGTGGCTGTGAGAGAGGCTGTCTAGGAGGAAGTTAGTGTGCTATGGAGAAATATGGGTCATTTTGATTAGAGAAAGGAGTTAGCCAGGGCACAGACAGGTGCAGGGGTGATATGTCTGGTTGCAGGTGGAAGAGCAGGTCCCTTCTCAGCCATGCCATTTGCTCTGTGCTTTGGGAAGGGTTCCAGCATGGAAGCTGCCATATGGATTAGGCTGCTTTTCATACCCATCTGCCCAGAGTGGGAATGTCTGTTCAGGAACTGCAGGGCTGCAGTCATGCACCCCCTCTTCCAAAACATCCCAATCTCACACCAGCTCTGGTTTTCATATGTTCTGTGGTGAAATAGGGAGCTAAACAGCAGAAAATTGATTTTCTGAAAGAAGTGAATAGCTTTCTGGGGTGTATCCTTTTAGATCTTTTTTCCTTTGTGGTCAGACCAGAGGCCCTGCAGCAGGACAGCAGAACTGCTCCTCTCTGAAATAGTAGGTCAGGTCAGGCACAGTGTGAGCCCTCCTCTGTGCTGCTCCAGCCTGGCCCCAGGAGAGCCTGCGAGCACCCCAAGCTGCTTGTTATTCCTGATTTGAAGACATGATGGAAAGGAGTCCTGTTTGGGATGCTCATAACTGGTGTGCACTGCACCAGCCTCTCAGGCATGTGCAGTTTAGTACCACCTTCAGATGTGAACCTAGTCCCCAGAACATCTTTCCACGGTCACTTGTAACTTGTTTTTCCTGATCTTCCTCACAGCTTCTGGCCTGTGTTTGTGCAGCTATGATCCTCAGGAGGCACCTCATGGTCTGGAAAGTCTTTGCTCCCAAGTAAGTCCCAGGAGTTGTTCTTATGTAACACTCATACCCCTGACATCTTGACTGGAGTTCCTAGACAGTAATGTTGGAAGAGACCCTGTGATGGATGTTCAGACTTCTTACCAAGTAGAGGTTGTAGGAATGTCCTTAAGTAATTCCTGCTTGAAGTTTGGAAGCTGGACTTAAGGTAGAGCCTAGAAATCTCTCCTCACCTTGGTTTCCAAGAACACACAGAACTCCCCTGGAAACTAAGAATATTCAGCTCAGAGAGCCAAAGATAGGGATACCAGACCAGAAGTGGTACATCCAGAATTGCTGAACTAGCAAACCTTTGGAGTAGCAGGTGTGAGAGGTGGCCTCAGCCTTTGAGCAAGGATTCAAATCTCACCTGAGTCAGGTCCTGAGTGGCCTCTAAACCAGGGGCATGCAGCAACTGCTGGGCAGTGAATGTAATTCAGGTTTTTGGTTGTGGGGTGCCACCAGCCTCTCACTGTCAGGAAAACCAGTTTTCTGGGAGTGATGGGAACAGGCTGTCCCAGCACACTGGCTGGGATATCCTTAACTGCATCTGTTGTGCCTGCAGGTTCCTCTTTGAGTCACTGAGCTTCATGGTGAGCAGCATCTGCCTCTTGCTGGGGATCTCCCTGGTGATGCGTGTGGACTGCGCGGTCAGCACCTGGTTCAGCCAGCTCCGGTTCAGGTAGCGCTGGAGATGTGGGGAGCCTGACCTGCTCGTCGGCCGAGGCTGTGGTTGTCTCCCTGCCTCCTCCTTGGGCCAGGAAGGATACATGATCCGCCAGCAGCGAGTGCCTGCCGGCAGCAGTCAGGGATTTTCCCCAGCTCCCTGCCTCTGCACTGCACAAAAGGACTGGAGCCGACTGTTCCTTGCTCATGGCAGGGGTGTTTCTCGGCAGGGGAGGTCAGAGCTCTTGCTGGGCCTTTGCCGGCAGCAGGAGGACTCTGCTGCAGGAGCCCAAGAAGCAAGAGTCCTGAAGTGCTCCTCTGGAGAAACACCAATGGGGATCTTGCTGCTGTTTTCCTGACAACTGTCTCCACTGTGCACCTGCAAGGCTTCAGTGCCCAGTAGGATGTCATGTCCTGTGCAAAGACAGTGACTCATGGGATGGGGCCTGCTGGGGAGGGAAGAGGAGGTTGGAAGGACAGGGAATGTCCCACAGCCACCCCTTGTTTTCACGTGCTCAGTTTTCACACTGGAATCAAAGTGTACATGGTTACACACATGCAGATGGTTCCCAGGGCCTTGGTGGCAGCTGCTCCTCTGTTAAGTCGGTTTATTGCTCTGTAGTGAGACCTCCCCTGCCCTACACTCACTCCCATTTTCCTGGTCCTCAGTCCTGCAGAGGGCAGTGGGGAGCTCTCTGGGCTGCCTTGCACAGCCTGAAGAGTGTTTAGCTTGTGGCATTGGTAGTAGAACTGTGTCCATGACCAACAAACTGTCCACTATTGTTCTCAGCCTGTTAGGGTGGTAGCAGCCAGGGCCCCTGATCTCTTCCTGAGTATGTGCTGCTCAATGCTGGCTGTCGTTTGTGAACAGATAAGATGAAGGGGGATGTAGTGACAGAATATGGGATTACCCCCATGTTTGGTCTGGCCAGGAGGAAAGAGGAGCCTGGAATAGCTGTACCAGCTGCAGGAGTGGCCTCAGTGTGAGCTCCAGTGCCTGAGAACAGCTGCTTGAAAGCCCTGAGCAGGCACCAATTCTTGTGAGAGATGGTTTAATTCACTGATATCTATGTATGTGCTGGGTGTTACAGACCCCAGGCACTGCAGCCAGTTGCATCCATGATCCCCTCTTTGGTACTTATCTCCCTCTTGGCCTTAGCATTCTGTGTGGGACTTCATGCCACAAGTGAGCTACCCCAAACCACCCTTGGCTGCTCGAAGGACCATGGTGTTTCTTGTTTCATGGCACAGGTCCTGGACATTGACCACTGTGCCTGGCCACATCCCAGCTGAGCTCCCCCTGCAGTTCCCATTGGAGCTGGGATTCCTTACTGCCCTGAACCACTGTGTGGCGTTACTTGGTGCTATGAAACCTTTTGTCTTGTTCCCCTCTGGAAAGACCTGAAGACTGCTTGCCTGGGATTTGCATTGATGTTTGTCTGATCCTAGTAATTTTTAACTCATGCACCATGGCCACCCCTGTTTGAGTTCCTTACTGCAGATTTAGCATAACTCCAGGCTCTTCCTCTCGTCTGCCCTGGAAAGTCCCAGAGAAAATATCTTGTCACCTCTCTCATGATTTCAGCTCTTGCTGTCTTTCCCAAGTGCCCAGTTGCTGTGGAAAACGGCTCTTGAGGGCAGGTTGAATTTTTGTATTTGACTACTGCAAAATGCGTGCTCAGTTGTTAGAGTACAATTCCAGGGAGGCTTAAACTGCTCTAATTTTGCATTTTCATTGCCTGGCCTTATCCTGACGTGCTGGCTGTGCTTTCCTGTGTCAGCCTCTCATGTGCCCTGCTCTGTGGGCCTGTCCTGCTCAATTTCACTTGAGTTAGCCAGGGACTGGTTTGTAGTTGGCATCCCTCCCTGAGCTGCCTCACTTGTGCCTGGATACATGACACTGATTCTAGGAACAGGCAAGGGATAGCAGCGTGGTGAGGGAAGCTGGAAGCTGCAGAAACACATCAGCCCACAGTTAGATGGGCTTAGGCAGTCCCACCTTTAAAAACAGGTTATTTGCTGTGACTCCTTGGTGGCCGTATGCTCTCTGTGCTGAGGGGCAAGGGGTGCATCCATATGCAGAAGAGGAAGGGATGGAGGTAGCAGCTACCCAGTGAATTTTCATTTAATGTGAGGTTAATCTGGATAACGTTGCTAAACCCCAAGGCTGGAGCTGAAATAGGTCTTGTTGTGACCTCATAACCTGGTCAGGATCTTAGTGCCCCATATTTGTGCTGGCAGAAATCCTTGTGGTAGAACTGGCCCCTGATGTCCCTGCAGCTGCCACCCAGGCCCCTGGGCTTCCATCTCTGGAACTAGTTCCTCTTTCATTGGCCACTCCAAGGCAGATGAGTCTTTCTATGCCCATTTTTAATGGTTGGAAGATTCAAATGGGGCTTGGGCATCCTCACCCCTCTGCTATGGCTGTGGACTCACATTCCCAGGAGATCAAGGAGAGCAGAGGGAACAGCAGCGCTGTAGCGTCATCAAAGCACACATGCTTATCTCACCAGAGACTAAACAAAACCTGCAGAACAGAGCTGCAAGTACATTCTTGTCCCTGCAGATGCCATGGAGTGCTGGCTGCTTGGCCACAGCAGACTGTCTGCTATACCAAAGATTTCAGATTCACAAAGACAAGTTTTCCAAGGGCTGGAGAAGCTCTTGCTTCCTTTCATTGACTTCTTTAGTATTTGTCAGCCTTCC
Source organism: Sclerurus mexicanus (assembly GCA_013396755.1). Taxonomy (NCBI): domain Eukaryota; kingdom Metazoa; phylum Chordata; class Aves; order Passeriformes; family Furnariidae; genus Sclerurus; species Sclerurus mexicanus. The sequence goes on along the minus strand of VWZF01000641.1, from coordinate 410,878 downwards.
CCAGCTGCCCTCAAGCTGATTGATGGTCTGCCATTCTCCTGAGCCTGCTGGGGATTACAGAGTTAATGCTGGTCCAGGGCTTGGCGACCTTGGAAGCAGAACATGCTGCTGATGCTAGAGCAGACGGGGACTCGTTTAAAACTCCAAGAGGAAGGTGCTTGCTGGTCCAAACCAATGCTCTTTGGAAAACTGGCGTGCTGGGGAATAGGTTCTGCCCCATATCCCCCTTAGGAGGTTGTCATAGGACCCTGCTTGTTTCTCCTGGATGCATTATTCCAAGCAGTTTGTTTCTGGTCCCTCTGTCCCTTGGCTGAGCATGACGGGACAGAGTGGTCAGTGGAGCAATTTCCATCCTGCACTCCACAATCCTGCTGTACTTTGGGCTTTGCAAGTGTTGTGTGTGTGTTCCTTGGCAGGGGAGGGCTCTGTTGGGAAACTTCCCTGGGTCAGGCCCCCAGTGGAGAGTGTGTCCCAGGGTCCTGGCACAGGGCAGGGATTGCATTGTGTCTCTTTAGTGCTGCTTGTAAAATGGTGACTGAAAGTCACTACCACTGTGAAGGGTTGTGGGTGTTGGGAGCATTCTGCTGCTCTGATCTGTGGGGCCGACATGGATCCCAAGGGATGACACTGCTTTGGGGAGGCCAAGGGTTCACTGCAGCTCTGTTCCGACACCCGCTCCTCTGTCCCATATCTCTCTCTTCTTCCCTCAGCAATTCAGGCTGCTTTTTTACACCAAGGCACAGTCCCAGTCTTGGTGTGCATCTTCCCCCTTCCCCTTGGGAAGCAGCAGTGCCAGTGTGTAGGGAGCAGGGCTGAGGGGTGCTGCTCTCTCCTCCAAACCCTGACTCAATGCATCATATGGCTTGGAGCAAGATTGTTGTTTTATTTTTTATTAACCTCTGTGTGCCTCAGTCCCTCATTTGGGAAAAAACAAAAAAATAAAGGGGATGGACCCAGTTGTGGAAAGCAACCTGGGAGCTCTGCATGCAGTGCAGTGCTACACTTTCCTGGGTATCTACACATCTGGCTGTCAACGCTTTCATTCATATCCAGCAGCTCCACGTGGAAGGTGGAAGCGATGCTTGAGTTTCTGCTGGGAAGCAGAGCCTTTTTTCTTCCAAAACCCCCTCCAGAACAGGCAAGTGTGCAGCGCTGGCTCTCCCGGCAGCCGCGGCTCTCGGGTGCGTGTCCCACGTCCAGCAGCGCTGGGTGCAGCCCCGCCGACCCCGGGAGGAGCCGGGGGGGGCTTGCTCCCTTGTTAAATGTCTTCATTAGTGGATTAATTGGGGATTGGGGGAGGTGCGCGGGGAGATTCGCTGTCCGGGGGTGGCACGGGGCTCCGGGAGGCTGTGAAACTGATGTCTGCTAATAAAAACCCTGAGAGCCACGGCGGGCCGTGTCGTCTCCTCCTTCATCCCTCTCCCCCGTCCCGGCTCTCCTTCGCGACGACCCTCATCGCCCCCTCAGCTTCCTCGTGAGGGGACGTGGAGGGGAAGGCAGCGATCTGCCCGACGGACAGGGACAGGGACAGGGACCGTGGGAAGCTGACACTGGAGCTGTGTCGGGAGCTTTAGGCTGGGTATTACGGAATCACAGAACATCCCGAGCTGGAAGGGACCCACAAGGATCGTGGAGCCCAACTCCACAAGAACCAGCCTGTTCCTAAAGAGGGGGGTTTAGGCTGGATTTTGGGAATAAGGTTCTTCCCCCAGAGGGTGGCGGGGCACTGGCACAGGCTGCCCAGGGCAGCGGTCACAGCGCCAAGCCTGACAGGGTTCCAGCAGCGCTCTCCGAGCCGGACCTCGTGTCCCTTTTCCCCCCGTCCGTGGGCTGTCCCCTTGTCCGTGGGATATCCCCCTGTCCGTGNCTCGTGAGGGGACGTGGAGGGGAAGGCAGCGATCTGCCCGACGGACAGGGACAGGGACAGGGACCGTGGGAAGCTGACACTGGAGCTGTGTCGGGAGCTTTAGGCTGGGTATTACGGAATCACAGAACATCCCGAGCTGGAAGGGACCCACAAGGATCGTGGAGCCCAACTCCACAAGAACCAGCCTGTTCCTAAAGAGGGGGGTTTAGGCTGGATTTTGGGAATAAGGTTCTTCCCCCAGAGGGTGGCGGGGCACTGGCACAGGCTGCCCAGGGCAGCGGTCACAGCGCCAAGCCTGACAGGGTTCCAGCAGCGCTCTCCGAGCCGGACCTCGTGTCCCTTTTCCCCCCGTCCGTGGGCTGTCCCCTTGTCCGTGGGATATCCCCCTGTCCGTGGGATGTCCCCC
>VWZF01000641.1:371554-395000 GCA_013396755.1 Sclerurus mexicanus | reverse complement strand
GCTCCTCGGACCCGCAGCGGCCCCCGCGCCGCGGCTGGCCGGGCGCTGGGCGCTGGCCGAGGCAGGCGTGCTGTGCCCGGCAGGGCCGAGGCGGGCGGCCGTGTTTTGCTCCCGGGTGCCTTGCCTCGCTCATGCCTTTGCTCAGCTCCAGGCTGAGGATCGTCTTCTGTTCTCCACAGAAATGTGTTACGGCCTCCGCTCGCAGCCCGCGTGCCCCTCGAGAGGAGTAAAGTAGAACGCAAAGATAAATTTCCCCCGAAAGATAAATTTTCCACAAACCAGGGATACTCGAAGTGACTTTTTAGCCTCGCCAGAGGCGCTTTCGACCCCTCTCGTGTCCTTTGCGTGTGTTCTCCTTTTCTTTTGCAACTCCTGGAATCCGGGCCTGCTTGGTCCCGCCGGGTCAGTCCCAGCGAGGTGTGCCCGGCATTCCGTGGCCGTGGTGGAAGTGTCATTACCAGGGCCCTGCTGTGCAGCTGAGCGGGATGAACAGCGTCTTTAAAAAGGGCTTGCCATGGTAGCAGAGTCCTTCTCACCCACGCAGCAACCATCAAAAGTTACTTTGCAGCTGGGACGGTGTTACTTTTTAGATGCCATTTTTTGTCCCTGCTGCTGGCAGCCATCTTGCTGAACCGAGCCCTGAGCACGGCAAGTAACATTTCAAAAGCTAGGCGAGTGTGGTTTCTGAAGGAATTCCTGTTTTCCTGTGCCAGCCTGTCAGAAACAGTGTTGAAAACTTGGCCTCTCCAGCACGGGACTCCAGTCACCCCGTGGTTGTCTTGTTCCAGTAGGTGACTGCAGTCACCACATACCTCAGGCACCTCACTCGTACATAAAAATGTTTTATGATTTTTTTATATTTTATTTTCTTGAAAACCCACCTGGGAAAAGCAGTTCAGTTGGTAATTCAGGTGTTCAGGGTGGTAAGAAACTGCTCACGGGTTTTTTTTGGGAAGTGATTTCATAGGGATGGTGAGGCACGTGGAGGGCATGGCTGTTTTCACTTTTGTTACTGCAGCTGGAATCGTTCTGAGACAGTGACTTTTTGCTTATTTTTAGCACAGACATACAGGAACAGCTTGTTGCCTTAGTTCAAGTGGGGCTTTGGAGACTGGTTGTCATTTTTCAGAAGGGTCACTAGTTAGCAATTACTTTCTGCTCTGGCTCTTTATACGCCTCCCTGTGATGCCTGTGGGCATTATCATGTTCTGAACGAAGGGAACTCTGACACAGAGAGAAACCATGGAGTGATGTAAGTAAGTCCACAAAGCTGTGTCAGGGAAGGTTTAGGTTGGATATTAGGAAAAGGTTCTTCCCCCAGAGGGTGATTGGGCACTGCAACACGCTCCCCAGGGAAGTGGTTACAGCAGCAAGCCTGACAGAGCTCAAGAAGCATTTGGACAATGCTCTCAGGTATGTGGTGTGATTCTTGGTGTTGTCCTGTGTAGGGCCAGGAGTTGAATTCCATGATCCTTGTGAGGTCCTTCCAGCTCAGGATATTCTGTGAGTTGTAGAAAATCCCCCTGCTTCTGCCCTGTGTCAGATGGGGCTGTTGTATTGCTTGATTGAGAGAGAAAAGGGGGCTGGGGTGTGAAGAGGGAACACACTATGACTGGCCTTTAGGGCTAGCACATATTTGCTTCAATTTTACAGCTGTCTTGGGCTTTATATGCAAACTTGGCCATTCAGTGTGCTGGTGATTTTGTCCTCACTTCTGGCCTCTATCTAGGGTAGCTTGTTGCAGGTTTTGAATTTCCTTTTAGTTCCAAAGTGGCTCTAAAGTTGTGCTTTGTGTTCAGTTTGTCTCTGTGTTGAGTCAGGGAAAGAAAGGAGTGAGAGGGAAAGTGTGTGAGGGAGCTGATAAAAGGGATGGTTTGGAGAGGTGATTTGAAGGGTGTGCACCAGACTCTCTCTGATAGTAAGCTCACTGAGGAACTTTAAAAATTACCTAGGTTAGCTGTCTGTCCCTACCCTTTGCTGAATCCTGCCAGCAGGAGTAGGAAAATTGACAGGAGAGCACCCCAACCCATGCCTTAGGGTTTCCTGCTTGGTGTTTTTTGTTCATGCTCTCCTTCCCACAGATGTCAGGGTTTGTCTGAGTATGGTTGAGCTGTACAGATCTATTTTGCCCTGTAATTTCAGCTACAGCAGGAGGAACCCCCAGAGAGTTGCAATGAGGGCAAGTAGTGATGATCACAGTACTGTAAATTACTGCTGGTAGATGGGTAGTGCTTGTCTGTCCGAGTCATTTCCCTTATCTGCAGGAGAAATAACATCACTCCCCTATGTAGCTGACTCGTTATTTTGTTTTTTCTTCTGCTGAACTGTGTGGTCAGAGCACTGACACTGACCCCTTAGATGCCTTCATGCAGCTTCTTGTCTTGTATTCCTTTTTTAATGCCTCCAAGCTTTTCGATCACTCCTAAGTGCATCTGACATTGATCCAGTCCTCACTTCTTAGGAAACTGTAGATCCAATTCTTCCCTAGCAAAACTTTTTTTCTCACATTCAGCAGAACCAAGTGGACTCTTGCTGTGTTCTTCAGCACTGCTGTGTGTTCCAGTTTTCTACAGGTTTCTGGTTTTGGACAGTTTTGGTGGAAAAGTTTCCACTTGCTACGCTCTTTGTTTACCATTTATTTTTGATCTTGTGTCCCAGGCTGTTTTTCAGGCTGTGTGGCAGTCCGTGTGTCCCAAGAGACAGCCACTCGGTTCCAGTGACAGCTCACATAGCCCAAGTCTGGCAGCGATTTCTTATCAAAAGGCCTTTGGATCCACATTTCGTATGTGGGGGGTATGAGTTACAGTCACACTTTGAACAAGCCACATCAGAGTATTGTCTGCCTGGTGTCTCTTAGCTCAGATTTTTGAATTTACCTGCTAAATTAGTTTCCAGTGGCCAGGAGCTAATGCTGAGGCAAGATCCTTACAAATAGGCTGTTGCTTTTATGCAGTGTTTAACCACAACCTGGCCTGACAATCTGTTTGTTCAGTTTCCTTATTGCTCTCTCAGATTTCCTGGAAATCCCAGACTTTTTAGGACTTTAACAAGATCACATTTTAGATTGAAGATGGCATTCATCAGCTCCTTCCAGGATGTATCCAGCAGCCTTTCTCAGAGACTAGATCTATAATATCTTCTCTTCTTTCACTCTCTAATGAAAAGGAGGGGGAAAAGTGACTTTCCCAGTTCTGTCAGTCCAGGAAAGACACAATTTACAACTTCCCCTGTTGTTCACTTAAAATAATGTTGCCTGTCATTTGCAACATGTTTCTTGTGCTACCCGGATTATGGGAAGTTTGAGAGTCGCTTGGAAACACGCTGTCTGTCCTCACAGGCTTGCTCAGTATTATTTCCCCTTTTACGTGTTGGAGGAAGGAGCCAACACCACACAGCCTGGCTTGGAAAAGCCTGTCTTGAGGGATGGGGGGATCTGGGTAACATCACACCGTAGGTATGTCACCCCTCTCTGATGGACTTTTAAAAATGCAGTGGACGTGCCAAGTGATGCCCAGCTGCCATTTCCACTCAAGGTTTGGGATTTTTTGGTCATTCTGTCCCTGAAAAAGTGAAACGTAACTGAAGTGTGTGACTGTCACCATTGTCCACAAAGCTCCCTACCCTTTGCCAGTGATTGCTGCTTGCTCAAGGCAAAGGAAGATTTTGTCTTCTTTGTCACAATCAAGTCAAAGTTTTCTGTTCTGATCTTGGACACTGGCACATCTGTAAAACTTGAAGAAAGTAGTCAGGTGCCCACAGGAAGAATGTTACAACAGTCTGCCCTTGTTGTGTCTGGCTATGTAAAACTTCCAAGAAGCCCTCAGGAATCAGTTGGTTCAAATTCCCGTTCTTTTACAGAGTGAATTATTTGCTGTATTAGAGTTTGAAGAAAAACAGTTAATAATCTGCCTTTCTTCCCTTTTCTTGGTGTTTTACTAGCCCCATTGTGTCAAGGCAAATGAATTATCTCGTATTTTTTTGTGATGGTGTAGGTTAGAGCTGGAGTGACTCCCATGAAGGTATTATGGAAAGGTGTTTATATCCTAAGAACAGAATGGAAACCATTTTCCATGAGTACTTGAGTATTTATACTGGCTTGCTAGGTTTGACTATAGGCGTGGACAGGCTAAACTCTTACAACTCTTCCTGTCAGGGGAGCTGTAGCATTGTCCTGTAATTCCCCTATTTATCTGGGATTTCACACCAAATAGACTTGAACTTTTGTTTTGTTGGCAGGGCTTACATGTGATTTCAGATGAGTCTGACTAATTCTTTGAGGTAAAACATCTTACAGTCAGCAACATCTCACTGACCACTTCTTTTCATAGACAGCTTCATAGCTATTTCCATTTGAGGCTCCAAGTTATATTTACTGACAGAAAACATTGTCCTTTGAATTCCTGCAACTAGTCTATGGTAAAAATGTTCCTCGTTGTCCTACAAACAAGTGTAATTTCTAAAGGACAAGACAATGAAAAACTTGTAGGAAATGGGGGTGGCTTGGACAGGGCCAGTGGCACTCAGGCTCACGAGTTGTGTTTTCTCTCCCAGCTCTAAAGCGGATGACCTATCGACTGCTATTCTGAAGCAGAAGAACAGGCCCAATCGGTTAATTGTTGATGAAGCCATCAACGAAGACAACAGTGTTGTCTCACTGTCCCAGGTGTGTCATCCGTAGAGGCAAAGCATGTAATCTGGTAATTTGCAAGCTGTTGCTGTCTGTTAACTTGAAATGTAACTTTGTGACATGGGTGTGAGTATTTGTGTCAGAGGCTGCAGCTGTTACAAGTGAGGGAGGGTTGTGTTGTTTCCTAATGCTTTTCTGTGATAAAATGGTTTTTTTGAATCTCAATTTGTAGGATTCAATTGAGCTTGTGTCCTTACTTTGGTTTCAGGATTAGTTCTACACCAGCACAGTGGGAACCTTTGTCCTTGTGGATTCAGTATATCACTTCTGAGGTGTATTTTCCAAAGTCGAGTCACTCCCCTTCAAATACTTGAATTTCTGTTTTGTCAAAAGGTCGTTCTAATGCTGCTGCTCTTTACAGGCAAAAATGGATGAATTGCAGCTGTTCAGAGGAGACACTGTCCTGCTAAAAGGGAAGAAGAGGAGAGAAGCAGTCTGCATTGTTCTGTCAGATGACACCTGCTCAGATGAGAAGATTCGCATGAACAGGGTTGTTCGCAACAACCTCAGAGTGCGCCTGGGTGACGTGATCAGGTGAGGACACAGTGCTACCTGTGGAAGGCAGTAGCAACATGGGAGTTGATCTTGTAGTATCTGAGCTGCCCTATGGCAAAAAGAAGTTAAAACTTGCTAGAAATGAGTGGCAAAAAAATGCAGAGTCAAATAGTGAGATTAAAATCCCCCCCAAATGCTTTTATCTCAATTTTTGCTGTACAAATAATTTTAAAATTAGGAATACTTAAAAAATGTTGCAGGGATTTTATCCTGCAATACTTGCAGGAAGCAGAATTGTAGAATCGTTGAATGGTTTGGGTTGCAAGGGAGCTTAAAAGTATGAGGAAATCTTTGAAATATGGATCCTGGCTTACAGGAGACAAGTGCCATTCTGTGATGGGAGCGGGGAGAAGGGGAGCATGTGAGCATTTCCTAAACATAAGAATGGTCGTTCACAGCCTTAAACATGGGCAGGCTAACAGGTCCTCCTCCTGAGCATCATCTTAGTATGGAATATTCTGCATGTTCTGGGCAAATTGGACCCTGGTTTATGGCACTAGACTTTCTGAGGTGATATCTGGAATAATCTTTAAATGCAAAATGTGTTTCATCGAAACTGCATAGATGAGAGACAGAAGGCTGTTCCACGCCTCCATCTACCACTAAAAAATGCAATTTTTAAACACCACTGTAGTTGGGACAGAATGCTACTTTTTGCCTCTCTGTGGATTTAAAATAGAGGTGAATCCTTGCTTTAAACTGATGTGAGTCTGTTGGAGTCTCTTCTAGTGTGACAGCCTGTGCTCTCCCCTCTTGGCACTATGTCTATAGTGGTTCTCAGCCTCCCAAATGTGTTAACAATTGTCTTGACTCATTGCAAGGTCAGAGAATTTTTACACCTCTTGCTCTCAAAGTTTTTTTTGCCAATCTTTAACTGCTTATAGTATTACTGTGCCCTGATTTCTGCCCAAATCCAGATTCATGTGCTAATCGCATCTTGATCGTGGTCTGTCAGATGTTTTCCTTCTGGGACAGTCTGTCTTTTCTTTCACCCTTTTGCTATGTCCTCTCTGTAAAGCATGTGGTAGAAGAATCTGTTGTGACTCTCTAACAGAAGTCACATACGAAAAGACTTGTGCTTAGCTACAGTTTCACTTGGGTTTTTCTTAGGTGGCAAAACTGCTTGGAACTTTCTGCCATAGACTGATACTCTGAGCTGTGGCTACAGTAGTCTGTTCTGCTACACTGCACAATAGTAACCCTAGCATGTATTTAAGAAGGGGGAAGGGGCCTTTAACCTAATTGTCACTCTCCCATAGTGGGACTGGCGGACACCTGGCTGCAAAGGTGTTTACCTCTGATTGGTACTACAAGAGCCTTTGCTCAGACTCAGGTTTGTCAGCAACAGGAACCCTGGCCTCTGTAGTAGTGAGAGGGAGGAAGGAACAAAGAGTTTTCCACAGCTCACTTTCCCTTGCAGCTGGTTCTGCAGTAGCTCATTATTGAAATAAAAGTTATCTTGTGACTCTTGAAGTCTTTAGGCTGCATTAGTAAAGTGTGAATGTGGCTTGGGGAGAGTGAGGGGGCCTGCAGAAGAGCAGAAGGGTAGGAGGAAAGTATGAAACTTCCCAGTGGTCTTGGACAGGGCTGAGAGGAGTGAAACCAAACGTGTGCTGTGAAGACTAGTCCTTGGTGGTATGATTTTTGCCTCTTAAGCCTTGAAATGTTCTTATGCAGGTGGGAAGTCCCACTAGGACTTTGTGTGATCTCTGGATGTACTTTTCTTGGGAAGGGGCATCACTGTCTTTTCCATGCTCAGTCCAGCATGATTGGCTTAACTGGAATTTCTTCTGTTGCAGCATCCAGCCTTGCCCAGATGTGAAATATGGCAAACGTATCCACGTGCTGCCAATTGATGACACAGTAGAGGGGATCACAGGGAATCTGTTTGAGGTCTATCTCAAGCCCTACTTCCTGGAAGCTTACAGACCCATCAGGAAAGGTAATAGTGCCTGTCATTGGAGTCCTCATGGCAGCAAGTGTGAGCTAATCCTAAGACTCAATACAGAGATTTTGTTGTTGTTGATTTAAATTTTCCTTAATCTTCAGAAGGAGGGATTGCTGCTGCTGCCTGGCAGAGCAGCTTGATAGTTCTGCGTTTTTTACCTATGTGAAATGGGAGATCATGAGAAAAGCTCAGGTGGAACCTGGGAGAAAATCTCATTAAACTAAGTTGCTACCATTTGATTGAACTGGGGAGTCACCCACATATTAATCAGTTGTTTGGGTATGTGTTGTGCTTATCTGGTTTCATCAGAGTTCATCTTCAATTAATATGGTAATCAGGGAGGAGTGAGATTCAGATCCCCAAATCGGGGGTGGTAGAGATGGCTGCTGCAAGGTGTTCATTGGGGTGAGGTGCATATGGCTACCACAGAAGTGATAATATGCAATACTGTATAGCAATTAACACCATACAGTTAATTAAAATTTCCTACTCTCACCCAAAATCAAATCACCTTGAGCTTCACAGGACTTCCTGATCCTTCCATATCACCCACCAAGTGCACTCGGGTCCTTGAGGGAAAGCAGAATGGATTTGCCTTTGCCTGAGGCAGGACTAACCAAGACTGATTTCCCCAACCTGTTTTTTATGTGCACTACAGGAACTTCATCCCCTTGGGGTGGTTGGTTGGGCAGGGCTGGTCACCAGGTGGCTTTTGGTAAATGTGTATCCCAACGTCTACTGGTCCCATCACCCTTTGCTCTTGGTGTAGCCCATTGAATCCTTTGATTTTTCCAGATGCTGGTGCTTGATAGGGAGTGCAGTGCAGCCTCTCAATGCCATGCTTTGCCTGTCTCTAGAACTGGAGTAGCCTCAGTGTCTGATGGTTTGTCCTCAGATCCAAAGACCTTCTTTTCCTCTGAGCGTACAAAATAGTGTTGAACAAGGTTCTGTGGGCTTGGGCCAGGTCCCAGCGCATTGCAGAGATTTGTGCTTCTCTCGAGCTGCCAGCATGACAGCACACATTTTTTCAGATATTGTACTGATTTTTCAGGATTCTACACATGTTCAGGGTTGAAATGCCAAAATGTTGGAGGTAAGCACTGTCCTAGACACTTTCCCACACCCTGCTACTCATAACTATCCATACTCTCAACACATCTTTGGGTGATGTTCTTAAATACTATTAACCTTAAAAAAGACCTGAACCATATTCAGCAACATGCTGGTTCACAGCACCAACCATGCCAGAATTCCAGAAGCCACAAGTTTTTGGAAAATGCTCTCAGGCACATGCTGTGACTCTTGGGGCTGTCCTGTACAGGCCCGGGAGTTGAACTTGATAATCCCTGTGAGTCCCTTCCAACTCGGATATTCCATCATTCATTCCATCATTCATGAGCTGATTTCAGCTGTATGAGGGTATTAAAAATCTTTCAAATTCTCCAACTCTACTTTAGTCAGCCTAGAGAAGACATCGGGAGGGAGACCTAGGAAAAGTGCAATTACCAGTAGTTCCCAGTGGATGGCTCCCAAAGTACTCAGGGTGTAGCAGTGCTCAGTACAGGCACCAGGTTTGCCTCATGGCTGATTCCATGCTGTCATAAGCCACTACTGTAAAGAAGAACCCAAGATAGTCTTCGCCCAGGCCCCAAGGACCATAAATGTCACCACGAGGAACGCCTACAGTAAGGTGTTAAAAATTACACCCTGATAACAAGTGCAAATCTACATTGTCACAGCTACTATTACACTAGTACAATGAGTTCTTATAAAAAATTTGGTTTAACCATGCTCTACTCTGACCTGTCAGTCTCTCCACCCTTTGTGCTCATATTGTGTGCCAAAAAAACTGTTGTCCTTTCACCCCTGCAGACAACTAGGTATCACACAGCCATTCACTCATTCCTCACCCAGCCATGGGATGGGGAAGAGATCAGGAAAAAAGTAAGAATTTGTGGGATGAAATAGGAACAGTTTAATAATTGAAACAAAGTAAAATGTAACAATAGTGAAGATTATAATAATGATTGTTATGAAAAACTGTAGGGATGAAACCCCAGAAAAACAAGTGTTGCACAACACAGTTGCTCACCACCTGCTGACTGATGCCCAGCCCGTCCCTCAGCAGTGCCTGGCATTCCTTAGTGAAATGCCTTCAGTTTATATACTGAGCATGATATTTCATGATATTTTAGGGTATGGAATATCCCTTTGGCCAGTTTGGGTCAGAATTCCTGGCCATGCTTCTTCACAGTTTCTTGTGCACCTGCTCTTTGGCAGAGCATGGGACACTAAGAGTTCTTAATTCAGGGTAAGCACTGCTGAGGAACAACTGAAATACTAGTCTGTTACCAGTGTTATTCTCATAGAAAATCCAAAACCCAGCACTGCACCAGTTACTAAGAAGAAAATTACTTCTATCCCAGCTGAACCCAAAACAAGTATACCAGCTTGCACCCTGACTAAATTCACATCTTCAAAGTAATTTAATTATTAACTTAATTAATTAATTAAGGGTGCATAGAAATTGGGAGGGTGCATAGAAAACCAAATGCACTTTTGGATTTGTGCTCATAGCACTTCTGCTGTAACAAATAGGTGCAAATACACTATAGACACAAGTTGAAGTTATGCAGGGTCTATAGGCCAGTTTAGCCAGGATTCATAGTGCAGTGTTGTATTTTGTTTTGCCTCTGGAGGCAAACAGTTACAACTAGTAGCAACTGGTTATAATAAATTCAAAATGAATTTTTATTAAGTTAAGGCTTTTTGCCTGTTCTAGGAATGTTAAATTGAAACTGAATGGAAAAGAAATGTGATTCCTTGCCTTTGTGTTTTGTGTTTGGGCAGGGTATTCTTTTGTATTGTTTGGTGTTTTTTACTGGATGAAATCTGAGAACTGAAGCAGTGCTTGGGTGGTCACAGTAGCTGCAGATCTTGAGTTTAACATGCTGAGCAGTGTTATAAATGCCAGCAGTGGCTGCTTGTGTGACCCATTTCCTTGAACTCTGTAGCTGCTGGTAGTACAGGGGTCAACATTCTGCAGATGTGGGTTGCAGCAGGCCACTGATGTCTGGAATTTTACAGGTGACATCTTCTTGGTGCGTGGAGGGATGCGTGCAGTGGAGTTCAAAGTGGTGGAGACAGATCCAAGCCCTTACTGCATAGTGGCTCCAGACACAGTGATCCATTGTGAAGGAGAGCCCATCAAACGAGAGGTGAGCAGAACCCTGCCCTGTGGTTTTCCTGCTGAATCTCCTCTGTCCAAAGTCAGTTTCTGTGGCAGTGCTTGAGGGCAGCAGGGTTTGCCATTCCAGTTTTGCCATTTTGTGTGTTGAACATAATGGCGAAGCTTCGGTTTCAGGAGATGAACTGCTGCTGAAGGTAGTCAGAGAGATGTACTTCCAGTGCCCTTCCTCATATCCTGAAGGCACCAGGGTGTAAGGTTGCTGATGAGATGCCATACTTTGGCAGCAGCTCTTCTGCATCTGCTTCCAGATGCCTCATGCTGGGCTTAAATGCATCTTTTAGTTCCAGCGTTCCCTTGATCCATAGCAGGGAGAGCTTACAATGTTGCTAAATTTCATGCCATGAGAAAAGAAAGCAGTTGGTGCTTTTTTAGTGAGAAATTTGAAATCCCACAGTGGTTGACTTTAAAAAAACAAAAATGTTTTCTCAATCCCTTAAGATTTCTAGCCTTGAGTGTTGCAACCTTGAGGCAGCCTGAGGGGCCTGTCTGACAGGTCTTGGCCACCTTGCTGTTTAAGAGTAGGAAATGAGCTAAGCTGGATGCATACTTCATAGAGTAAATGCCTTTTTTTCTGTCTGAAAAGAGTGAGTGCTGGTTTGTGATTAGCTGTCTTCACCTCTGTGACACTTGTGACACTGCATCTGGGCACCCCATGAATCTAGTCTGAGTGCTTCAGGACACAGCAGTGACAGACAGGAGCAGATTCAGCCAAGGCCACCAAAATGATGAGCAGGAGGTTGGAGTGAATGAGGAGGGACTGGGATTGTGGAATGATGCAGCCTGGATAAGGGAAGGCAAATGGATAGACTTACTGGCAACTGCCTGGTGGAAAGGGATAGATGACCAAGCTCTTCTGAGAGCTGTACCCAGGGACAGGACTGGAAGCAGTGATATAAGCTGGACCAAGGAAAATTCCCAGTATACACTAGGAAAAGTGTTTCCCCCAATGCTGGAGCAGAGCCTAGACAACACGGGAATCTCCAAACCTGGAGACCTTCAGTGTTTGATAGGTCCAGCCCCTGAGTGACCTCCTTGAGGTAGGTGAGGCTTGGCTTGAGCCTGTCTGAGATTTCAGACTGTGTTATTCTATTATTTTAGTGTGACCTAATGTTACAGGTAACTGAGGCCAGTATAGGCTTGGACAGCTGAATGAATGGATGCTGTGAAGACAGAGTTGGTTACAGTTGATCTTATCCATGTGTCTGAACCTTAACATTCTGTGCTAACTGGAGTCAGTCCCAAAAGACAATGCTGCATCTGAGAACTGTATGTCAGATAGAGTATGTCAAGTAGTTAGACTTACTATTTGAGGAGAAACTGTATTTTCTACTGACATTGTCTCTTGTTACTTCTGTTAGCCACATCAAAGGGTCACAAAGCTTGTCTTGTGCTAGAGTCTGTAGGGAACCTGGCAGCAGAGACTGTCATTCCAGAAGGTGGGCTTCAGTGAAGTCTGAGTACGTGCAGGCAATTCCCTTTGTATGTTTGGGAAGACAGAGCTAAGAAACAATTGTAGAAGACACCAGGAAAACTTGAAAGTGAGAATCTCAAGACAGGCAAGAAATACCTACGAGCAAAAATCCATATTCTTAGTTTCTGTAGACTGGGAGGGGTTGTTGAGCTATTGTTTTCTCTCAAATGTTTAATGTATTTCCTTCCGGGTAGGATGAAGAGGAGTCTCTGAATGAAGTGGGCTATGATGACATTGGTGGCTGCCGGAAGCAGCTGGCTCAAATCAAAGAGATGGTGGAACTTCCTCTCCGACACCCTGCTCTCTTCAAGGCCATAGGGGTGAAGGTACGTCCCCGTGTGCACCAGGTGGATTAGTGGGTCTCTCCATGATGCAGGCTTAGGAGTCATCGTAGAGGGGAATAAGTCATTTGTGTTGGCTTTTTTTATTCTCTTTTAAATTTTTATTTTAATGCTGGTGTTAAGAAAGTGTTTGGTCACATGTTCTGGACACAGACTGAAGTGCTGGCAGCTTGTAAAGGGAGTGATGCTTTGAATCAGCACTGCCAGTTACTGGCAAGGTTTTTGTTGTGTGTCGTGTGAAGTAGTAAGGGTGTTGATAGCAATGCTGGGATGGCAGCTGTTGCATGAGTTTGCATGACAATTTCAGACTGGCTTTGTCAAATGCTTACTGTACCACCGTGAAGCTACTTCAGCGTTCAGATACTCACCACCTAAGTCCCTTGCCTTTGTCCTCAGCCTCCACGTGGGATCCTGCTGTATGGTCCTCCTGGCACTGGTAAAACACTGATTGCCCGAGCGGTGGCCAACGAAACAGGGGCTTTCTTCTTCCTGATCAACGGTAAGGTTTGTGGCTGCTTGGGCCCCAGAGCTGTTGTGTGTGCATTCATCCATCTGATGGTACAGAATGATGTTAATAGGGCTTGTTGAGCCACGCTGTCTCCCTGACATCCTTCCTTACCTCTTTCAAGTGGGCCTCTGGGGACACTGGGAGGCCATTTATGTGTAAATATCTGTAGTGGCACTTCTCTGAGGCTCGATTGTGTTGTAGCAGGATGCTTGGAAGATTGTGCTGCTACACAGGGATTTGGAGTCTGTCTGTCTGTTCATTTCTGTTGCTGAGGGTAGAGCTGGCAAGGCTTCTATTGTCCTGACCATGTTCCATTCCGAAAAGAAGCTGTTGTGGCTGTGGATTTCTTTCATGTAATATTAATTGGAAGGAACTTCCCTGAAAGCTATAATGAATTCCTTGGGACTTTGCTACAAGTGACAGAACTCCTATTGATAACTCTCCTGCAGCAGCTGAAGTGGCTACAGGCTGATATCTAGTAAGGACCAAATTCTGAATTGTCTGCACTGCTTTTCTGTCTTATTTTAGTCAGTGCTGGAATAACTGAACATTTTTACAGAAGGAGTGCAGCTTTTCTTCTCTGATTTCAATCACGTAGACCCATGACAATCATAGCAAAGGAGAATATAACAGCACAGCAGTGACCAGCAGTGGGGAAGTGACTTGTTTTGTATCTCAAGATAGTGGATGTAGATGGGCTTGTTTTAGCCATATGCCACCCTTGTCATACTTCCTCAAGTGTGTGGAAGCTGTCACTGAATGCTAATGCACCATCCGTTTCTTCAGACACTTGTACATCTATTGCATAATAAAAATAACGTTGCCAGAGTTAGCAATGCGTTCTTTCTCTGCTGATCCCAACTCTGAGCTGCAGGCAATGTTGTAGACAGAGCTGGTATGAACTGCTGAGTTACCTGTGATGAGACCGAGTACCTCCACCTGTGGTGCTGCAGCTTGGAACCTTAGTGCTTCTGAGGCTCAGGTTTCTTTTTCGTGGTTCCTTTAGGAGCATACTTTCTCTTTGTTACCACTCCCACCAGCATGATGCAGAAATCTGTAAAACCAGCATAAACCTGCATTAGTGTTTAGTAATTGCTGGAGGTATCAGGGGAATGCTGTCCTTCCTTTTGAGATCCATGTCCTTACACACTTATTTTTCATTTGGCCTTTGAGAGGAGATGGGGATTGTGGTTTTGTTTGTTCGTGTTTGTTTGCTTTTGTTTTTTAAACTCATTTATAGGATCGTACAAAGGTAAGTGTATATCTGTGTAATATAAGCTAAAAGTGGCTTAGAGCTTTTTCCCTCCCTACCCTGATAATTCATCCATATAATTTGATTGCTTCTCTTGCAAGCTAGGACTGGCATTAACTGTGTGTGGTGGCACATTACAGAGAAGCTCACCAAGTGTGAAATAGGGTAAGGAAAGAGGCAGCTAAAGGTATCTCATTGACTAGTGCTGCATTCTCTTAGAGTAAACTGAAAACACCAAAATAATGATAGAAAGTAATTCTGCATGCTGGTCTTGCCTTTCAGCTGCAGATTTAGTGAACTTGATTGATAGTATTTGCTTTGGCTTGAAGTATAGATTGTTCCATTGGTTGTTGTATTAAAAAAATTCAGCTGCATGTTTTTGGGGCTAGCTGCCTCTCTTCTAGTTGCCATAGTGTTGCTATTCTTTAGGTCCTGAGATCATGAGCAAGCTGGCTGGTGAGTCTGAGAGCAACCTGAGGAAAGCCTTTGAAGAAGCAGAGAAGAACGCTCCTGCCATCATCTTCATTGATGAACTGGATGCCATTGCTCCCAAAAGAGAGAAGGTAAAGAGAGCCTGTAGGAGGTAAAGCAGGGTGTCCTTTTGGTAGCAGCTGGCACAAATCCATGGATTTGACTACAGGGTAAAGCACTATTTACTTAAAACCTCATTTCAGCTGGGCATGAGAAGGATCATATACAGTTCATGATGTTTGTTACCATCTTGTGGCCATTGTATCTGCCTGGCTCCTGTGCTCCCTGTAGAGCTGTTGGTGTAACCACTGCTTTCTCTCTGTACAGACACATGGGGAGGTGGAACGACGCATCGTGTCTCAGCTGCTGACCCTTATGGACGGGCTGAAGCAGAGAGCACACGTGATCGTGATGGCAGCCACCAACAGACCCAACAGCATTGACCCAGCACTCAGGCGATTTGGTAACCACCACTGCTGCCTCGTGTCGTGTGTCACATCCTTTGTCACAGGCCGTGCGTCAGGGACCCCTTGAGGATTGAGGAGAAATTAATGCTAAACATTTTCTATGTGTTACATAAACTATTTCCATGTCTCCAGCTGCTTGCTAGGAATTAATTTCTAGGCTTCCGCCCTTTGGTGCCGTTTTCTGTGCCATGTTCATTGAGAGATTGTAGAAATAATACTTTGAAGTGGAAAAGTGTGCTAGCCTCTATTAGGTGAAGCTATTTCAGGACACACTTAAGGAGTAAGTGCCTGAGGGGCTATTCATGCCTTAGACTGCAGAAAGCTCTGAATGATCTGATTTCTCTGTCTTTTATTAATGAGAAATACAGTGGTTTCTGAGATTCAAGTGTTCAAAACGTTGCATTGGGAATGAATGTCTGGTGTATGACCCATTGGCAGAGTCTGTAATAGCAAACCTGTCAAGTGTGTTAAATCAAGTGTGCTAAATGCGTAGTGAGGCATTTGAAAGCACAGCTGTGGCTAGAGTGAGAATACAGGTGTACATACCTAAGCTAATATTGCAGTGATACCCTGATTTACTGCCTCTCCAGGTTCATGTGTTTGACCACTTGGGTGCTGCTGTGAAAGTTCTGAAAAATTAAATCTCTCAGTATTTGTGAATTCTTGTGATGAGGACACAAAGGTAGAAGTAAACAAAAATTTGCCATGGTGTGTTGATTTGGGGAAGTGTAATCTCCTAAAAGTGGGGCTTAGAAAAAGTTACTAAACAAGCAATGCTGTGTGTCATATAATCCTGAACTCCAGCTAATACAGTAGTCTCACTTTCCCTAAATGGCTAAAGCCTTTCCTTCTTCTCTGATCTCTCTCTGCTACTGTGCTTATACATGCTGCAGAGAACACCAAAACCCTGGCATTTTCTGAAATTGTTTGTGGGATGTCACCACGTTGTTCAGTCAGAGGAAGGCAGCAGCTGCAGCTTCTCTGCTGTGCAGAATCATCAGCTTAACAAGTGTTTGTACTCCTCAGGTCGCTTTGACAGAGAGGTAGATATTGGTATCCCAGATGCCACTGGACGCCTGGAGATCCTGCAGATCCACACAAAAAATATGAAACTAGCTGATGATGTGGATCTGGAACAGGTGAGTAGTGTGCTGTTAGGAAAGCTTGTCTTGTTCCTGGTGCTCTTGTTTTGCAGTGGGAGAGCTGTTAAAGCCTGACCACATAAATGTAGTTTCTCAATTAGGACAGCATGAAATGTGTAATCTCTGGGGTTCCTTCTGACTAGTTTACCAGTGACCAAGGGTCCTCACTAGTAAAGAATGGCATGGCTGAGTGAAACAAATGTGTATCGTTCCAATCTGGAAGTGCCTTGCCGCTGTCCTCCTGGGTTTGTTTGCTCTTTTAAAGGGCAGCAGGCCTGAAACAGCTCCCACACAGCTGTGTAAGCATTGTGGTGTCACTGGACACCTCCTGTAAACTGGGTGGTTCCTGTCATCTCTGTTCTGAATGAAGAACTGCAGTCCTCAGGGTTATCTTTCTGCACACCATCTGAATTCCAGATGCAGTTTTGATCCCTGGGAGGCAGTGGAACAGCAGTGTCTTTGGCTGTTAAACATGTGGCAGCACTTGTCTTGGATCCTCAGCAGAGCCCTGGTGTTGCTGTCCTCCAGAGCTTTGCTGGACCTCCCAGCGAGAGACATTGATCTTGCTTGTATCCCTGTGAGTCATAGTCAGTGCTCTGCTTTCAGGTGGCAAATGAGACCCATGGCCATGTTGGTGCTGACTTGGCTGCTCTTTGTTCTGAAGCTGCTCTTCAGGCTATCAGAAAGAAGATGGATCTCATAGACCTAGAAGATGAAACTATTGATGCTGAAGTGATGAACTCGCTGGCTGTGACCATGGATGACTTCAGGGTAATGCAGAAGTGCCCCTCTTTCTTCTGGGTGCAATTAATTGCTTCTCTGAAGCATGCTAAAATTTATATAATGCTATTTCTTTTACTGACAGTGGGCTCTGAGCCAGAGCAACCCTTCTGCTCTCCGTGAGACTGTGGTGGAGGTGCCACAAGTTACTTGGGAAGATATTGGTGGTCTAGAAGATGTAAAGAGAGAACTCCAGGAGCTTGTACAGGTAAGGCTTTATAAACAGATTTTTTTGCTGAGCCAGCTTGAAAAATAATTGTAATAATAAAATTCAGAATGTCTTCAGTTTTCTGTTTGGGCTGCAAACAAGGTAAATGCAGGGACTTTATGGTATCTGCTTGTAAGGGACTATAAATATCATGCTGTTCTATCTTAGTGAATTTGGAGAGGAAGGTGCTGGGAAGCAGCATCAGGCTTTCCTGAGCTGAGTCTACAGTGACATTTTGGGTGGGTGTTGTGCAACATGCAGAAAGCCACAGTTCTGCTTCTCTTAAGTGGAGACCAGGAATAGGACTACTGCTGAGAGCTATCTCACATGGTGGCTTTATCTGCCAGGCAGTGGATGAAGATGCTCATACAGAGTAGCCTCTGAAGGGCTTCCTTTGAGCCTTAGCATAGGCACAGGTGAGAAGTAATTGTGAAGCCCTCTACAAAGGGAAAGACTGGAACAAAAAGTCAGGAGTGGTCTGTGGAAACTCCAGGTGTCTGCATTGGCATGGTTTGGCTTGATAAATCTTGCTTTCAGTTGGCACTGTAGATACATCCTGTCTGTGAATAAAAGAATCTAAATTTTCAATCTAATTTTCTGATGTTAAAATCATCACCTGTCTGGGTCTGACCTGGTTGCTGAGGATAAAGGCTCACATCAGACACCTTGTCTCTCTCTGGAGAGCAGAACAAATAGGTTAGATAATGAGCTGTTCCCTTTTGCTTCTGCAGGGCAGAGTGAACCTGAGGTTAAGTGTGCTGGAAAACTACCTGAACTGGTACTTAGTTCCTAGAGGTAAATAGGTTATTTAGAGCAGCTTTCCAACTTAGCCATGGTGCTTTTGAAAGAAATGGACCCGTGTCCACTTAAAAACAGCAGTGGCACCAGACAGTTTGTTGTGTTTAACCAACCAGAAATCTCAGGTAGTGTTTCTCTAGGTAGAGAACCAAAACTGACTCAGGGAAAGGTGTCCTTGCCCATGGCAGTGGATTTGGACTGGATGACCTTTTGAGAGTCCCTTCCCACCCAAACTGTTCTGTGCTTCCAAGGTACAGCTTGTTCTGGCTCATCACAAGGTTTTTTGTTTTGTTTTCCTTCAGTATCCTGTGGAGCACCCAGACAAGTTCCTCAAATTTGGCATGACCCCATCAAAAGGGGTTCTGTTCTATGGGCCACCTGGTTGCGGTAAGACACTCCTGGCCAAAGCCATTGCTAATGAATGCCAGGCAAACTTCATTTCCATCAAGGGGCCGGAGTTGCTCACCATGTGGTTTGGCGAGTCTGAAGCCAATGTACGCGAGATCTTTGACAAGGTAAGTGTTTCTTCTACTCCCCGTTCTGCCTTTGTGCTGAGGTGCCCTCAGAACTTTGTCTCCACTTCATCTATCTTACTGGCCTGGTTCTTGTTTGTCTTCAGTGCTTTCGCCACTTGCACTGAGAGCACGGACTGCTTTCCTGGTGTTGGGCAATTAATCTTGTTTACCAGCATAGCGGTTGAAACTGTTTTCTCTGGCTGCAATTGGCATCTGTTGTTAGAGGCTGATAAATATCCCAGTGCCTTTGGCAGAGACTAGGGTTAGGAAGGCACAGGTACACCTCACATCCCTGAAAACTCTACCTTAGCACCTCATTAGCCATCACCATCTACAGATTTTCAGAATATCCTGTGAGTCCTTTTCCTGCAATATACATGGCTTAGAAAGGGGCTCACTCCTGCCCAGTTGCCCCATAGTGTTATTTCTGGTCCCAGGAGATGTCTGCAAGGATTCCGGGGAATCCTTGTTCTTGTGGTCAGGGGTGATGTTACCAGAACAAAGCTGGAAAGGGAGAGTAAGAGAGAAAAAAATAGATGGGAGGGAATGTCAGAGGCCATCTAGTCCAGCTGTTTTTCCAGAGCAGGGAGATAATCAGAAATTCAGTGAGGTTGCTCAATGCCTCCTATTCTGGACACGTGTGAAGGCTGGAGAATCCCTGACCTCCCTGGGCCTGCCTCCTGATGTTGGAGTGCTCTCATTGCAAACAGTTTTTTCCCATATTTCTCACCTGGACTTTTTCTGCAGCTCTTTGTGCCTTTGGTCTCTCATCTCACTGCACACTGTGAAGAAAAATTCAGCTCCCTTTCCCTGTAACTATGCATTAGGTAGCTGAAGACAGCGATTGGTTTTCCCCCTTTCATTGGATGTATCTCACCTGCTGAAGTGCCTGAATAAACCATTGACATCCTCAGGTCCTGCAGGGAGAGTTCTGGTTCACAGTCCTCCCACTTTGGCAAAATTCAACTTGTTGTTCAGGAGAATTTAATGGAGGGTTTGTGTGGCTGGGGACTGCTCTGCAGCAGCTCTCCCAAGCTCTCCTTGTGGCAGCAGCACTCTGGTACTCCTCTGAGCTGTGTTAATGGTGGGGAAGGCTTTGTGTGAAGTCAGAGTGCTCCTTGTCGGGTGGTATTAGCATGGAGTAATGGTCCCCGCTGCTTTCTACAGGCTCGCCAAGCAGCCCCTTGTGTGCTCTTCTTTGATGAGCTGGACTCCATTGCCAAGGCCCGAGGTGGGAACATCGGCGATGGCGGCGGTGCCGCAGACCGTGTCATCAACCAGATCTTGACAGAGATGGATGGCATGTCCACCAAGAAGAACGTCTTCATCATCGGTGCCACCAACAGGCCAGACATCATTGACCCAGCCATCCTGCGCCCTGGCCGCCTGGATCAGCTCATCTACATCCCTCTGCCTGATGAGAAGTCCCGAGTTGCAATTCTTAAGGCCAACCTGAGGAAATCACCAGTTGCCAAGGTATGACCTGTGCCCTGACTGCATCTGTCTTGAGTTTGCTGTGTGCTGCTCGTGTTTCTCACAGGCTGGGGACAACCCAGAGGCCTGGAGGCTGATCCGTGTGGTAGGATGGAAGAATAAGCTTGAGCTCTGAGGCGAGGTATCAGCAAAGCCAAGTGTTGCTGTGCAAGCACAGCAGGTCTTTGTCACATAGTGGAGTTCTGCTCATGGTGCAAGATCAGAAAAGCCTGTTATGGCAAGATGGAAAAGGTTCTTGTTCTCTGAAAAAAACTAAATGCAGAACACAGGGTTGGGAAATTGAAATTGAAGAGGAACCATTGCAGTGAGTTGTTGCTGAACTCTGTCACAGGCAAGAGCTGTCCCCCTTGCCTGGGGAGGGACAATAGTGCAGCTGAGAGTTAATCAGGGAAAACCAGACATCAAGTGAGAGCCCAAGCCTTTTTATGCCAAGCTTACCTATTTAGGTGCTGTTGGGAAGGAAAGTTTCAAAGGAGGTTGCAGTAGTACCCTCTCAGCTGAGGGGGAGGAGAAGGTGCTCGGTTGTCTTGGTCTGCCTGTGCCCCATCTCTGTTTCCAGTCTGATGGTGTTTTGTGTGACTCCTCCTGCTGAGACCTGAGCAAATCATATCATATGCTAAATCTGCAAGTGCAGAGGCATTTACAGCCACTCTGTGGATTCCTGGTGGGTGTGAGGAGCACAGCCTGCTTTTGTGTGTGGTTCACTTTTTCCAAAAACAAAGTCTTATCAGCTGATCTTTCCAAAATTGGCCATAGTTAAGGCAGCACCTTGGCATCTGAAGACACCTCTGTCACCTGATGATGAGGTGTTAAGGAAAGGCCTCTGTTGCTTTTGTGTTTTTCACTAGGATGTCGACCTGGATTTCCTGGCTAAGATGACCAATGGCTTTTCTGGGGCTGACCTGACAGAGATTTGCCAGCGTGCCTGCAAACTGGCCATCCGCGAGTCCATCGAGAGCGAGATCAGGCGAGAGCGTGAGCGGCAGACCAACCCCTCTGCCATGGTGAGTGGGGCTCATGTGTGCCAGGTATGACGTGTTCCTCTGTCATCCTCAGGGATGAGTGGGCTCCTGTGCAGAGCATGGAACTGGAGCACTTCATTCTCATCTTGTGGGAGGTTGAGGACCCTCCCAGGGTGCCTCATGGTCAGCACCTGCTGCAGCCCTGACTCATGTGTGCCTCTCCAACCCCTGCCTTGGTGGGTGTTGGAGCATCCTGGCCTGGAGGGAGGCTGTGGGTGGCCCTGGAGCACGTGGAGCTCAGGCACATGACTCACCTGGTCCCTCTGTCCTGCTGCAGGAGGTGGAGGAGGATGACCCTGTTCCTGAGATCCGTAGGGATCACTTTGAGGAGGCCATGCGCTTTGCTCGCCGCTCTGTCAGTGACAACGACATCAGGAAATACGAGATGTTTGCACAGACCCTACAGCAGAGCCGTGGCTTTGGCAGCTTCAGGTACCTGTGGGGTGTGAAGAGTGGGCAGCACTGAGGCAGCTTTCTGATGGCTTCTGGGCAGCAATCCACTTTTCCACCGTGCTTTCCTGTTCTCCCTAGCTTGAACAGCAGCCAGTACACAGCGTGGTGGGTGTAGGCTGTGCTGCAGGTCTGTGTACCTGCCCTTTTAGCGCTCCTCAAGTCCAACAACCCTTTTTCCTTTAACACAAGCAACAACCAGCAGCTGCGAGCCCTCTGACCTTCCTTAAGGCCTCATCCCATTCCTCCTGTCTGTCCTACTTGTCAGCAAGGGTTGGTGCAGAGGGAGGGCATGGTGTTGAGCTGCAAGCGGGCTTTTGAACAGCATCTCTTCTCTCCCCTCCTACACTGCTGCACACAGGTTCCCATCAGGCAACCAGGGCGGCGCTGGTCCGAGCCAAGGCACGGGAGGTGGCAGCGGGGGCAACGTGTACAGCGAAGACAATGACGATGATCTCTACGGTTAACACGCTGTCCTCGGTGGACCAAACTCCACACCAGGCCACGTTGTACAGGGAAAAATCCAATGTTCAGTGGACTCTTGGCTTCTTCATTCCTCAGTCAGAACAGTGTAGCTGCACGTCAGACTTTGTACAGGGAATGTTTTCTGCAAACACAAATCCAGAGCGGTGTTCAGTTGGGAGGCAGACAGTGAATTAACAAGGAAGGGGAACTGACTTAATTTCTGAGAAATTTCTGTTCTAGTTTATGTGGCAGAATCAGCAGCTTTAGCAAAGGGTACAACGCTAGCCTGTATTAAAAAAATAAACCCCCACGAAAAATAATTAAAAAAAATTAATAAAAATCCCACAAAACTCTAGCCAGGCCCTGGCAGTTCCTTCATGTGGTGCTGGCACCATCTAAACCCGTGTCTCTGGTGCTGAGCACTCCTTGCTCCAGTGGAGTCCATCAGTATGTGTGCTTTCCTGCTGTGCACAGGGCTGCTCTTCGTGCTTAACACCTCTTAGTTCTGTTAACGGGAAGAATGGCTTTGGGAGGGTCTCTGCCCTGCCCTGGCTTGGCAGGAAGCACCGTGTAAGAGCCCGGCAGCAGGTACCTGGTGTTGCTTCTCTGGGGCTGGCTGTGAGCTGTCAGATCTGCTGCTTTGGCCCTGCAGAAAAGGATCTCTCCAACAATCCTTGGCTCTTCCAGGCACCAGAGGGGCTCTTGGCCTGCTGTGGTTACGGGAGATGGGAGCTTCAGCACTTTCCATGTGTCCCGCTGGCTTTCTGTCTTGGGTCTCTGGTGCCAGCTGGCCTTGTGTTGTGTCCCAGACCCAGTAGTTGGGTCCTGATCATGCTTTTTCCTTTCCACTTCTTCTGCCTCACTGCCTTGCTTCTTGCTTCTCTCAATGGAAGAATGTGCTACTGCTGTATATGGCTGGTTTGTGTCAGGGAAGCTGTGGGTCTGGTCCCAGGGAGCAGGAATAGGATGGGAGGAGGGATACAGCCCAGCCCTCAGCTTGAGGGGGGGCTGTGTCTTGAGGCACTGGCCAAAGGATGCAGAGAGCAGCCAGGTGCTTTTGGCGTTTAGGGGGTTCAGGAGCTGAGGGTTTCTGCAGAGAGCATAAAATCCAGTTTGTGTGGCAGAACATGTCCCCCACCTTTGGGGCTGAGCCACCATGGGAGAGGGCAGTTGTGTGGGGTCAGGCTGTGGGGTCTCTGCCTGAAAGCCTGATAGATCTTGGAGGGCTCCATCAAACCAGCTCGATTTAAGGGAGGGAGGGACTGTGCATGAGCAGAGGCTTGTGTAGCGGTGGGGATAAACACGCTGAAATCGGGAACGCCGTGTTTAAATAGCACAGCCTCCTGCGGGGGTGGGAGGCGGCGCAGGCCCCGGGGAGGGCGGGTGGGCAGCTCAGGTGCGCTGTCCTACTTGGGAACTGTCTGCTGGCACCGCTCTCCCTGTCCTCGCACCACCTCTGTTACGGAAATCGCTCCTGTGGGAACGCCTCTGGCAGCGGCGTTGGGGGTGGGAGGGCTGGTGCTTCCCCGGCCCCACTCCGTTTTTGGTTTAAACATCAGCTGGTACTGTTGCCCTCCGCTCCCAGGCTGTTTATCCTCGGTGGGATCTGCAGGGACACACAT
>VWZF01000641.1:351982-364652 GCA_013396755.1 Sclerurus mexicanus | reverse complement strand
AAAAAAAAGGATTCCCAGGCGGGGAGGAATATTTTGGCAGGGGTTTTCTCGGCAGTGCTGTGGTGAAAGAGGAGCTGTACAAAACCAGGTCGAACGCGCCTCCCGCTCCATAGCAGCCCTTTCCTGGGAAAAAAAACTGGCATGAGGCAGAGTTGGCCGAGAAAGGTAAGAAATATAAAAATTCTCCTGATGGAAATCCAAAGGTTTTAAAAAAATACAGTATTTGAAAATGGAGCCACCTAGCAGATTGCCTCATGCACCTCCCAGCTCCGCCCTGATGTCCAGAAACACCTCCTGAATGAATTGTCCCTGTAGAAAAATATATACACATGCCTCTCACTTCTTATTAGAATCCCTAAGGTTGACCTGAAACACTAGTGAAACCCACAGCTCTGCTCACACTTGGCTCTGCTTTTGCACCCAGATTAGTGCTACACGCACACACACCCCCATGATGGGGGGTTGCTGTTCGTGTGGCTGAATCATCCCCCTTTCAAAAAAGCCTGGGTGCATCAGGCCAGGATCCCCAAAACAGGCAGAGAAAAACCCTTACGAAGTTTATCTAATGAGCTCTATATATATGTATTTAAAAAATAAAAGCAGCAATGCAAACTCAACACATCTGAAAAAAGAAAGCTCCACCCTGGGCTTTCCCCCCTCCTCCTGCTGGCTGGGGCCCTGTGGGCAGCAGGTGCAGGCAGGTTCTGCCCATGGGCACCGGGGACATCCCCGGGCAGGGGCAGGAGGCTGGATGGACCATCCCCACATGCTCCGTTGTTTGGCACAGCCGAGGCTCGGTGTAGGCTTGGCACAGGAGAGTGGGCCACGGCCGGACTCGGTACCGTGGTCCCAGGTGAGAAATAGTCCGGCTACTGGGGGGGCCACCGCGGGCAGGAGCGACTGGCACCGCGGTACAGCCGGGACCCCAAACAGCAGCAAGTATCAAAGAGGGGAAGAGAAAAACCAGCAGCGGGGACGCCAGATCCTGCGGAGTCCTATTTACATTGTGCTGGACCCCGGCAAGTCCAGCCTCTTGTGGAAAGAGTGGCCTGAAAAGCAGGTGACATAAAAAACCCACGATGCGACGCACCTCCCTGGGCAAAGGGCCCACGGCTCTCGCTCCTGCGAGGCAAGAAAGCTGGACCTCTGGGGAGAAAGGAAAAGTTTGGCAGCTGGGAGAGCTGTGGCAGACAGGAGTCTCCCCGTTGCTGGAGTAGAAAACCAGCCAAGAAGGATGGATGGGGGATGGGTCGGGTGGGTTTTTTGTGGAAGGAAAGTAGTGTGAGGGGTTGGTTGTTTTTTTTTTGCATTTAAAAGTGCTGTGGCACCTTGGCTCTGTGAGGGCCAGGTGCTGTGGCACATGCGTTTGGAGTATTGCTGCTTTGGAGGAGAGTCCTTGGGCTCTATGAGCATGGGAGGTGCTGCTTGAGGATCTGTCTCATCTGGGGAACTATTCTGTCTGGGAAGCAGATTTTGAACTCCATGATCAAGTCTCCTCACTGGTTGGGGGCCTTGGGGAAGGGCAGCCCCTCCCCACGCAGTCTCTTCACTGTCCCCGGCTTGATGATGTCGTTGCAGGGAAGTGGGATCACCCTCCCGTCGATGGTGGGAATGTTCACTGTGCAGCCGCACAAGGCCTGAGGGGAGAAGAGGGGACATGCCATCAGGTGGGGCTGACACCTCAAAGCATCCCAACAGCCACATCCTGTCCCCCCTACCAGCTGCTCCCTGGGTTAAACCACCCAGGTCCCTTTGGATGATGCCCAAGAACATTGGGTAATGCTCACCAGCTCAAGCCCAGCTCTCCACGGGTGCCAGCCCAGTCTAACCATCATGAATTGGGCTGCAGAAGCTGTGCAGGAGAGCAGTCCCACAGCCTCACTGAGGGAAAGACTTCCCTCCCCTCCTGGGCTCCCCAGGAGGCACCACCAGCAAGCACCCAGCCACCCACAGCAACAGGACAGTCTAAATTTAGCCCCTTTCCAGCCTCATCGCCTGGCCTCGGGCAGCCGAAAATCCAGCTGAGATCATGGGATGCCGCCACGGCTCATCAGCTGTCACTCTCTGGAGCACGGCAGCTCTGCCTGGTGCTGGGGTTATCTATAGCACAGCCTGTGTCCCATCCCCACCACTGACAGCCCCCACAAGGCTACACCAGCGTGGGACGATGGCACAGCTGTGGCACAGCACCAAGCTTTCCAAGGAGCCAGGTGGCCAGAGAGGCAGGCTCCTGTCGCCCATCCCCATGGCAAAGCCAGTGTCTGGGGTGCCGCCCCACTGTATTCCAGCCCCCGGAAGCAGCCAGGGTGGTGGGTGCCTCGGCAGGCACACGCTGGCCTGCATTGGCGAGCCACGTGACACAGGAATGCAGCAAGAAAATCCTTGTGTCCTTA
Organism: Sclerurus mexicanus; assembly: GCA_013396755.1. NCBI lineage: Eukaryota > Metazoa > Chordata > Aves > Passeriformes > Furnariidae > Sclerurus > Sclerurus mexicanus. The sequence continues at coordinate 362,259 of VWZF01000641.1, read as the reverse complement.
AATAACTCAGACAGCTCTGGCGTACATGTGGGCAGGATCATCTCCAGGCTTTCAGCAAAGGCTGATGGAGAGGACTGCGGAGCGATGCTTCTGGAAGTGGGGGGTGGTTTGCTGAGGTACAGCCTTGAGCTTCCATGTGGGGGCTGGCATGGGTTTGCCACCCTGAACTGGGTCCTGGGAATCCAAATCCTCCCTAAACACCTTGCAAGGGGAGGGGAAGAAGATGCAATTGCTGTTTCTGGGGTAGGTGGTGGAATGTTCTGCATCACCCTCCCCAGGAAAAGCTTCCAGTGGCAGAGCAGCAACAGGCACCAGGAGAAACATCTCTTATCATGCTGGCCGCTGGCTCAGGGACAATGGACACAGCTTCCACAGCTGAACTAGGGCTTTGCTCCAGCGGGTTCACAGAGGGATCTGTGCCAGAGCCGGCTGGGGGTCTCTGGTGAGTGAAGAACAGGAGGGAGGGTGCTGTCTCCTTGCAGGGTTCATCTGCACTGGCCTCCTCCTGGGAAGGGTGTCCTCCATGGACAAGTTTTTCTGCCTGCAGGAGGATGCCAACGCCAGCTCTGCTGAGCAGCAGGTGCTTGGCTGATCTCCAGCAGGTTGTAGGAGGGAAACAAAGGACAATCTCCCTGCATCAAGGAATTTCTGCCCTGCACTCACCCAATGCCAGAACCCTCCTGCTCACTGGTGCTCACTGCTGTGTGCTGTGGAGGGCTGCACAAGCCCATGTGTGCCAGTGAAAGGACATCTCCAGCCACAAAATGGAAAGGAGAACAAGAACTCCCTATGGGAACACGTGGACGGGGAAAGCAGAGAGATGGGAGCAGGAGCGGGCGGTAACAGCTAAGGCAGACGGGATCTTAATGTTTCCTTCCCAGAGCCAAGACGCGAGAATCTGAGGCGATTGCTCCTCCACCGTATGTCCCTGTTTTTTATTCCTCTTGCTCAACTTTGCTGGCATTTGGGAAACCGGTTGCTGAAGTAACACCAGTCACCGCGGGAGCTACCCCGCATCCTAGAAAGAGGCTTGGTTTATCCCTGAGGATGAAATCACCCCGGGTTTGATAGCTGAGCGCTGCACTGTGCGAGCAGAGCTCTATCTGGGTCAGCTCTGGGTCCTCCTCCGCTCACAGCAGAGCTGCCAGGGAGGACGTCGCCATCGGTCGCGTCTCAGCCGGGCGCTGATGCGTGGATGCTTTGAGGAAGGTGACACCAGGTAAAGGATGCAAAGCGGGATGGTGCCGAGGGCAGGCAGCCACGAGGCTNCTGCCAGAGGCAGGTGCTGGTGGAGCAATGTCTCTCCTCCCTCCCACAGCTTCTGACTGTGGCACACGCCTGTAATTTTAGGAAGGAAGATGGCGAGCCCCTGGAGCAGCCCTCATACACCTCTGATTCTGCAGCAGACAGGTGGCAAACAACCTGCACTGCCCTGGCCAGGCACCCAGCGGGGCTGGGGCTTGAGGACTGGGAGGGGCCTCCAGCACAGCTGCGAGTGGGGTCACAGCACCCACTGCCTGCCAGCTTTGCTGGCACTGTGCTCTCTAAGGGTGGTGGCAGAGACTAAAGCTCAGGCTAAAGAAGGCAGCCTTGCAAAGAGGAAGGGTGCAAGGAGAGTGTCCACAGCTGTGGCCAGAGGCTCAGGCAGTGAAGAAGCTGTACTCTATCACATACTGAGGCACTAGCATACAGACCTGGGGAGCTCCCAGCATCTGCTCATGCTCCAGAGAACTTCAGGAACTTCTTTTCATGGAAGATGAAAGCAGCAGAGTACTGCCCTGCTCTCACAAGCAGCAGGCTGAAGATGGCAGCCTGGTCAGCAGCTCTGTAAGGATACCCAGCTTGTTGGGTTTGCAGTGAGGGAGGACAGAGATCATAAATTTCAGCTCAAAGAGATGAGGAATTTGCCTGGACCAGCAATTTTCCACTTTGTGACTGCATTGTGAAACCCCAATGCCAGCACACAGGCCTTGCTTACAGAGATCACAGCTGTGCAACACTTCTGGTGCAACAGCACGTGAAGCTGGAGCAAGTTTCTCCAGTTGCTCCTCAAAGGTCAACTCTAGGTAGGAGTCCCTCCAGCCTGAGCAGTGCATGAACCTGGGCTAACATGGTCTGGACATCAGCACAGCCAGCTCAGGGTTAATTTTACAGATAATGGGAATGAACAGAAGGAAACATCTGAGATATGGCATGCATGACTCCAAAAATAAGGCAGTCTCTTTCCAGTATTTCTGGATTGGCCAGGGGAGCCAGCCACTGCAGGAATAAGCCTCTACACTTCACATCATGAGGGAAATTCAACTCCTGAGTCTTGCAGCTTAACTGGAGCTGAGTTTGTTTCAGGAGTGCCCAGCTTCTGCCTGACCCACATGGCTGCACCCACATGTACCCCCAGTACAGGCTGTCAGCACTCCAGATGGGATGCAGAGCCATCACAGAGCTCTCCCAACTCGCTGGCACACTTCACAAGCTCACGTTTCCCTACCTCAGGTCTGGTCCATTGAGCTTATTTCTATTAAATGCACTTCAGAACATAAATCTGCCTTCAGGAAGGAAAAAAAATCAGCTCATTAAGAAGACAGACAGCGTCTGCCGTCTGAAAGGAACAGCAAATGGCAGCTGCCAAAAACGTCAATGTTAAATGCAGCTGCCAGCTGGGATTTATTATAAGGTAGTTATACAGCAGCAGCAGCGAACAGCACATCTTGTACTGAGGTAATCTCCCCTTTCCTCTCCCACCTTCACACAGATTGCTGGCCCTGATGCATCCAGCCTTGCCATGACCTCCAGGCCTGGCAGCCTGGATGTGTTGAGTTTTACTCACTGCCTGGATATTTCATTTATTTGTTCCTTATTTGGGAAAGCCGGAACCAAGGAAAACAGCTAAAACACTGCTCAGGGAGGGTGAGGGATTACCTTCCTCTGTGTGACACTGCTCTCTGCCCACAGGGAGAGTCACCTGGTGCCATCCTGGACAGTAACTAAGCCACAGCAGGCTCAGCTATGAAAAAAGCAGGGATCAGACTCATGCCAAACCTAGGGAAAACCTGGGCTTTCCACTGTTCCTACAGAGTATCTGGGCTCTGTTCCACATGTGAATACCCTACGCTAAAATAGAAAAACAAGACATATGGAGAAGGGAGAAAATGGATAAATACCACCTGTACTGGCTCAAGAAGTGATGTGCATTCAGCAGGGACCTCAGCATCCATGTCCTGAGCCTGGCATGGAGATCGAGCATCTCCAAAACCAAGAGTGGGTTGGCCCCTGCAGCTCCTTTTTCACAACCTACCTGGTCTTTCCTATTCAGCATGAGAGAGGGACTTACTCCCAGCTTGGCCCCAAATGCCATGATCCAGTGCCACCTCCCATCCTGGGGGATTTACCACCTATACCCACCTCTTTAAGACTGATGTTTGCCGTGTAGATCACGTTCGTCCCATCCCTCTTGAAGTGTGAGTGAGGCTTGTCCTTGAGGATGAAGACGATGTCAGCAGGGATGTTATCTGGGGTGGCATCCCCTTCTTTGGGGAATGTGATTTTGGTTCCCTCCTTCCAACCCCGTTTGATGACAATGTTTAGGATCTTGTCCTCAGTCCGCATGGTCCGGCCATCAGCGTTGACCCTTCTGCGAGTGATCTTCATCCTCTTGGTGGATCCGTGGTAGATCTCTTCAAGGGACACCTTGAGCTCGTGGATGACAGGAGGGTCTTGGACCTTCCTCCGCGTGTGCAGGGACTCTTGGTGTCGCCGGTGAACCCCATTGATGCCGTTGAAGCCAAAGCGGCCAAAGGCACTGAAAGGGTCGTCATCCTCATCCATATCCATGTCTTCCTGGTCAAAGCCATTGAACATCCGGGAGCGGCTGCTGGCGAAGAAGATGTCGAAAGGGTTGGAGCCCCCAAAGAAGGATGCAAAGGTGGCATGGGGATCTCCATGGAAGGTATAGTGAAAAGTGCTCCCTGAGCCACCTGAAGAGCCACCTCCAGTTTTGAGACCTGGAAGAGAAGTGGGAAGACAATGCATGAAGGCTCATTTGCTGGGGCATGCTGGGCTGGGACTGCACTTTCCAGGTGGGAGAGTAGTCTCTGTTGCCTTCAGGCAGTTATTCCACTGTCTCCTGGGTGTCCAGGTCACCCCTTCCAGCCCAGCCACCTGTGAAGACCATGGGCCAGGAAGGCACCACCTTCACCCATTACACACAGCCCTGCCTCCACACCCAGTAAGCTCAAAAGCCATTCAGGCTTTGTCCCCTCTATCCCTACAGAAGGACGTCTTTGGTTCTCTCCTCCCACTTCAGAGCATTTTAATTTAAAACAGATCTTGTGCAGCGCAGCTCCGTTTTTCCCCATGAGCAGGTTCCTTTCTGCCCCAACAGCCTTGTCTCTTGGGCTGGATATTAGAAAAAAATCTCTTCACATCACGGAACAGGCTGCCCAGGGAAGTGGTGGAGTCACCACCCTTGGAAGTGTTCAAAAGGTGTGTGGCTGTGACAGTTTGGGACATGGTTTAGTAGTGAACATGGCAATGTTACACTAAATGATCTTAGAAACCTTTTCCAACCTCAATGATTCTATGAACAGGTGGAGGTCAGCAGACCTCCAGCACAGAGCTCTCTGTGTACCAACCGTATAAAACACCATGTAAGCTCCAGGTTTGGATCTTTTGGCAACCCTTCCCAGGGGAAACTCTCCTGCTGGGACCCAGGCTGAGCCTTGTACCACTGCAACACCCCCCAAGTCCCAGGGAGCCAAGGCACATGAGAATTGCCCTCCCAAAAGAGGTCACACACACTCTGCAAGGCTATTTTTGACAAGGAGGGGTGGGAAGGGTTAAGCCAAGCCTAGCTCAGGGACTATTTTCAGGGCATGCCAGTGACAGTGAAGGGCTATTTCTGACAGGCTGTCCCTTATGCCAGCCCCCCACTCCCCTCCACAGCAGAAAAAGTTTGGGGGTCTCTTCTGATTGATGAGGGTGGCTTGGAGGGGCTTTTGCTTCACCTTGCCTATCACAGCATGTGGGACCCATAAGCTTCTCAAAATATCAATCACTAGCATGTTGCTTCCAAAAACGGGAAACAAAAGGTGTCTGAGGTCACAGACCATGACTAGTCCAATGTTGATATGGCAGGGAGGAAGATGGTCTTTAACTTGATGGGGCAATGAGGGTGGGTATCTTCCCTCCTTCCTTAACTTTCTATTATTTTAGATGCCTGCAGGCGATGGGGATTTCGCAAAATCCCCAGTGAGCCCCTGTCCCTAACAGACTGTGCAGCCAGGAGGTTTCACCTTTAATCCCATGACGCCAGCCTGAGTGGGGTCCGGTTTCATCGAGGCCTCCCGGGAAAAGCTGGTTTCCCACTTGAGACAGTCTCTTCTCATTTTACAGGGTGGCAAAATCACTGTGCCTGGTGCATCCATCATAGCCCTGACATAACTAAAGGGTCGACAATTAACCCATCACTGGTTAATTCTGCTGGTGGTTTGTGAAGGGATGCACCTGCCTGAAAGAAGGGCTGTCTCTTCCATCCAGCAGCCTGTTCCTGCCAGACCTCCTGCTCTTTTAAGCACCCAAGTCCTGGGCTGATTAATGCAGATGCTATTCAGCACTCTCCTCGAATGGGGTTGCGCTCTTCCATCTTCGACTAATAAGGTCGCCTGCGTTGGAGTGGCTCTCCTCCTCCTCCTCCTCCATGCCAACCACCAGACAACAGCAGCCTCTTGGTTTCAAAACAAGGGCCTATTACTTAAATTGGGAAAAGCTTTGAATCCTGTAGGTCAGCCTGCACCAAGGAGGACAGCGGGACCAGTGCCCAAATGCAAGGGGCATGTGGGCAGAAGCAATACTTCTCTGCTGCTTTATTTAGGTCAATTAAAGAGTAGCTAATGAACTACCCCAGGTATGACTCAGGAGGTGAGCTCCTTCCACTTTCATCTCTCAGCTCACATGCAGGGTTTTGAGGCAGAGGGCAGAAGAAGCCCAGCCACCCCAGGAAGGCAGGTGGCAGTTTGGAAAAGCAGGGAAGGCCTGGGAGGAGGGGGGTGAGAGGTGACTTCTGGCACCTGCAGAGCATTCAGTCTCTCCCATTCTGTGGCTACCAGTGCCATTTCAGGAGCTGGCATAAAACACTGGAGCATCTGTGTGTGAAAACTCTCCCTCACCTGCAAAACTGATTTGGACCCCACACTCCTGCCTCCCAGTTGGAAGTGCTCATCCCCTTACCTTCCTCCCCATACTGGTCATAAACGGCCCGTTTCTTGGGGTCACTCAGGACATCATAAGCCTCTGCAATCTCCTTGAACTTCTCCTCGGCGTTGGGGTCTTTATTTTTATCGGGGTGATATTTCAGGGCCATTTTCCGATAGGCTTTCTTGATTTCATCCTCGTTGGCGCCGCTCTGGATGCCCAGAATCTTGTAATAGTCCTTTCCCATGACGGCAACACTGCCGGGAGCTGAGTACTTATTCCTGAAAGCAGAAAGACAGCTCTTCGTAAGGTGAATATCACCCTGGGGCAGCCAGGGATGGGACTGGCACACACTTATCGCGGAGCCGACGCTCCCTGCGTCCCGCCGGCCAGCAGCACCAGAGCCGGCTCAAGTCCACGCTTCCCACCAGAGGTCAGAGCCCCGGTGACAGAATGTGTCCCAGGTCTGGTTTTACCCTTCTGAGTCCCACAGCAGGGATAGACAGACTCATCTCTGAGGCTTGACAGGGAGGGAGAACCCGAGTTGGGGCATGGTGCTATTATAGAGGCCACGCCACTGCTAACGTCAGGCCAGGACCGCGTCCCTGTCCGTCCCCCCCTGGCTAAGTCAGGAGGGCTGAGCTATGTCTAAATGTAGCTGCCGGCCTGTGTCCACCCCCTCGCCTGGTTCTCTCCCAGCTGGGGACCTGAGACCCAAGTTGGGGTGATGACAGCAGGTTTTTGGAGACAGAAAGCGGTGGCAGGGACCGTGCTGCGCCTTCACCTTAAAGGAACTTCAAACATTTTGTTCCTGAAAGCAATTGGCATTCAGCTGGAGATAAGCGCCTCCGGCTGTCAGAGCCATAATTTGTATTTAGAGAAGAGAGAAAGGAGCCGTTAGACAGAAACATCTTGTGATGGTGGGAGGGCTTTTTTATTTTTTTGTGTTAAAAAAACCCAACACTTTCTAGCCTGACTTGCACTCCCTGAGCGCCTCCAACTGCCTCTTGCAGAAAACCAGGAACCCAGGGCTCACTCACTCCATCATGCGGGGGCTGAGGCCATGGCCATGCCTATGCCTATACTAAGGCATGGAAAACCTGGTGGCCGTAATTCATTCCCCTGCTGGAGTGGCAGTGACTCAGGGAGTAGCCAGGGGAGATAGAAGGGCTGCTCCTCCAGGCAGAGGCTGGGCAAACCCCATGCTCCTCCAAACAGGTTTCCCACTGCTTCTCAAACTCTGGTTATCACACTTCTGCCCCACCACTCTCCACATCACAGCTCAGTGCTTGCTGCTGGCCCTGCTCCTCCCAGGCACTGACCCAGCAGACCCCTTGCCCTCCTGTTGCTCACATCCTGCTCCCTGCTAGAGTCCAGGTTTCACCCCATTCGAACAACCCTAATTAGTCTCAGCCCACTGTGCCCCTCCAGCAGGCTGCTTTCAGCACAGGGTGCGAGCCTTGTCCCTTTTCTTCACCATCATACAAGCTGCCAGATGTTCTCACCCACCCTTATTCTATCCATGAGATCCTACCGGAGCTCTCAGCCACCGCAGCTCAATAAAATGTGGCTGTGCTCCCCCACAGTCCATGCACATAGCACTACACTGAGCCCCTGGCACCCACACTAAGCATCCAACACCTGCCTTGGGCCACGCCTTGGGCAATGACCACCTACAGGGGCTTGGAAATTGCCCCCACACTTGGTTACCTCCATCCAAACTATCAACCTCTGCTCTTTTTCACCCCAGCCATGGAGCAGGTACTTTGCTGTAGACGGGGAGGGGGACTAAAGCACCCCTGGATGAGAGGAGATGGGGGCATCTGCAGACACGTGCAGTAGCTCAGGGGGCACAGAAGAGGTAGGAGGAGGCCCCTGGGGGCGTAAAAAGCATCCGACAGCGTCCCCTGTGGCAGCTCCTGCATGCAGAGACGACAGCAGCACCCAGAGCATGCAGGGGCTGGGGATGCTCTGCCCCTCTGCCCACCGTCTGCCCTCCCCCTCTGCTCTCCCCATGGGGCTGGGGAGACCCTGGAGTGAGCAACAGGCAGGGGTACTGAGAGCTAACTGGTCAATCTCCCCCCCACCAAAGGCTACCTCAACGCCTCCCTTCCCCACAGCAGCCTCCAGAAGAGGACAGGGCTCCCTGTGACCAGAACCAGGACCGGGGTCAGGATTTGGCCCTGTCTGGCTGATTTCAACTCTCCCACAGCAAGGGCAAACCAAGCAGCACTGAACCCTGTCACACCCTGGTTCCAGCAACACAGAGGTGACAAACCTTCTATTGTCCCACTCCAATGACCACAGCACCCAGCTCCGACACTGCACAGTCCAACCTGACAGCACCACTAGGACCCCCTCACCTGGCCAAAACTCCATGGAAAACATGAAAATACACTTCCCACGAAAATACAACCTGTTCTGGCAAAATCCTGTTGTCCACCCACAAGATCTCTGGTCTTGCCCACCGAGGGTTCTCTGGCAGGGGTGGGGATGCCTGCCAAGGATACCCTCCTGACTAGGGTCTCCTCTGTCCAGCTAGGCATAGGAAGGGGAAAATTCCTGTACTGAAATGCATCCCGGTGCCGCGGTTTACCGTGCTGGAGAGGACCAGGTGCCGCCGGGTGACCCGTGGGTTAAGGCACGCTCCTGAGGCTCAGCTCACATGCACAATGGTGGTAAAACACGACTCTGTCCCCGCAGAGCCTCCCTCCTTCCCTCCCACCTCTCTGGGATCAGCTGTGCCTTGCCACCGCTCCTCTCCCCCTTCTGCTCAGTCATCCTCTCCTGCCTTCCCATTTAACCCCCTCGGGAGCGGTGGGGGGGTTTCAACCAGGAAAAGGCATTCCTGCATCTCCCTCCCAAACCAAATGCCTTCGGATAAGCTATGGCGACCCTGCCTTAGAAAACCACAGGCATTCCCTGGCCCTGCCGAGCCAGCCCAGCTTCCATGCTCCTCTTGCAACCACACCAAAAGAAAAAAATAATTAAATAAAGAATAAATCTTTGTTCCGGCCCCGCACATGACATCAGCCCGAGCAACCGCTGGGTGAGCGCGCCAGCTGAATAGCGATCGCTTGACATAATCCCTCTGCTCGGCAGTCATCTAAGGGAACAAACCCGGCCCGGCAGTGGCACCGGCCAGGGTTTTTTTGTTCCACCCCGGGGTGCAAGGTCACCGCAGGATGCCGGAGACATGCGCTGACGGTTTAATGAGGACACAAGGCTGAGAGCCGGAAACCCACTTACCGAAACTTTACGAACACATTCATAGTCCAAGCTGTCATTTTTAAAGGCTCTAGTTTTATTTTAAACATCGCGGCTGTCCGCAGGCGCCTGCAGGTGCTGCGTGCCCGGCTGGGAGGCACTGGAGGGTGGGAGGAGGGCGGCGGCGAGAAAGGTGCCGGCTCGTGCCGGGGATGCCGCCGCCGCCGCGGGATGCTCTGGTGGCGAGCCTCCCCCTCCAGCTCCCCAGGCACACCCGAAGGGCAGCTCCTCGCCAGCCCGGCGGCCGCGGTTGGCTCCGACCTCGCTCCCAACGTGGCTCCGAAAGGGCTCTGGTCGACGCGGTGCTGCTGGGGAGCTGCCGTCCTTTGTGCGCTTCCCAGCCGCACGCGGAGAGACCCTTCAATGGAGTCGCTCGCAGCGCTGTAATTTCCCCTTTAATTGGTTTCTCGACGCTTTCTTGCTAAACCGACGGATTAAGACACTTCTGCTTAATCCGTCAGCTCCGGCATTCTCCCTCCCTGCTGCCGCAAGGCGCCCAGCCGCCCCGGTACTGTCACGTCCCCCGCGCAGCCCCCGCCGAGGAGCGGGGAGCGCAGCCAGGAGCCCCTCGGTGTCCCCAGAAACGACTCTGCTGACGCCCAGGGCTGTGCACCCGCCAGGCGAATCGGGGAGGGAGAAAAGTAGGGCGGCGTTGATATGGAAAAAAGTCACGTTAACCAATGTGCACCTCCCCAGCTTTCCCCTTCGGATGCGCGAGGGTCCCTGTATCCCCCTCACCGGGTGCCGGCACCGCTCCCCCGGCAGAAGGGGTCTGAATGCCGCACTCCCGCCTAGGAGTGGAGGGCTCCCTGCGACCGCAG
>VWZF01000641.1:316109-348685 GCA_013396755.1 Sclerurus mexicanus | reverse complement strand
CCCCCCTTGGCGTGGCCCGAGGCTGTGTCCTCTGGTGGTATCGCTTGTTACCTGGGAGAGGAGCCTCCCTCACCTGGTTACACCCCCTTTCAGGCAGTTTTGGGGCCAATAAGGTCCCCCCTGAGCCTCCTCCAGGCTAAACAACCCCAGCTCCCACAGCACCACTCCCTATGGGACTTTTGCTCCAGACTCTTCACCAGATCTATTGCCCTTATCTGCAGAAACAGGTTCAAGGCCTTGGAAGTGCTTTGCAGGGCTAGGCAGGCTGAACCCAGGGTGGAAAGTGTGAGAAGACATCTGGGAGGCACTGGAGCTGTCCCCTGCCCTGGTACACGGTGTGAGCCCCAGCCAGACTGTGTGGTGGGGTTACAGGGCAGTGTGGGCATCCCGAGAGCCCTGTGTGCCCTACTCCATGTGGGGCTGGTGGGGGCAGGAGGGGGAGTGAGCCCCTGAGGCACTCAAGAAGGACACTGAGGTGCTGGAGCATGTCCAAAGAAGGGCGGGCAAAGGAGCTGGTGAAGGGTCTGAAGCTCATGTACTGTGAGGAGCAGCTGAGGGTGTTTAGCCTGAAGAGGAGGAGGAGGTAGCTCAGAGGTGACCTTATTGCTCTCTCTAGCCATCTCAAAGGAGGTTGTACCCGGAGTACCATAGGACATAGTCTTAAGTTTCACCAGGAGGGAGTTTAAGTTGGACATTTGAAAGAATTTCTTCACAGAAAGGGGAATTAGACACTGAAANTCCAGGCTAAACAACCCCAGCTCCCACAGCACCACTCCCTATGGGACTTTTGCTCCAGACTCTTCACCAGATCTATTGCCCTTATCTGCAGAAACAGGTTCAAGGCCTTGGAAGTGCTTTGCAGGGCTAGGCAGGCTGAACCCAGGGTGGAAAGTGTGAGAAGACATCTGGGAGGCACTGGAGCTGTCCCCTGCCCTGGTACACGGTGTGAGCCCCAGCCAGACTGTGTGGTGGGGTTACAGGGCAGTGTGGGCATCCCGAGAGCCCTGTGTGCCCTACTCCATGTGGGGCTGGTGGGGGCAGGAGGGGGAGTGAGCCCCTGAGGCACTCAAGAAGGACACTGAGGTGCTGGAGCATGTCCAAAGAAGGGCGGGCAAAGGAGCTGGTGAAGGGTCTGAAGCTCATGTACTGTGAGGAGCAGCTGAGGGTGTTTAGCCTGAAGAGGAGGAGGAGGTAGCTCAGAGGTGACCTTATTGCTCTCTCTAGCCATCTCAAAGGAGGTTGTACCCGGAGTACCATAGGACATAGTCTTAAGTTTCACCAGGAGGGAGTTTAAGTTGGACATTTGAAAGAATTTCTTCACAGAAAGGGGAATTAGACACTGAAATGGGCTGCCCAGGGATGTGGTGGTGTCACAGTCCTTGAAGGCACTTAATGCCAGGTCTGATTGATGTGGCAATGTTCAATCACAGGTTGGACTTGATCATCTCAGAAGTCTTTCCCTGTTGATTCTGTATTTCTGTAGGGAGGTCTGGGGCATTCTGATGGGGCTGATGAGTGAGTGTCCACAGTGCCATACCTTGATCAAACACCCAACAGGACAGGGCCATGCTCCTTATGCAGCAGAAGGTTCATTGGGGGGTGGCCAAGGCGTTTCAGCTGTGTGAGGCTGTGAGGGCTCATGTTGTGCTGTCCTTTTTCATCACAAAAAAGCCACTGGACTCCAGAGCCCAGGTCCTGTGTGTGGCTAAGGGGCTGTGTTTAAAACAGGTTCTGATCTGGCATTGGTGCACCCCAGCTCTGCAGCAGCCATGGCCAGCTAGCAGGGAAGCTGGGTAGCTGAGCCAAACACACTTCCAGTGCTATTCCTCTGCAAAGCCCTGTCACACCTTCCAAGGTGGGGGTGTGTTTGGGCTTTTGCCATGTGAGTCTCCCCTTGATCTTTCCAGCATCTCAGCCTGGGTTAGACCTGGAGCAAGGTGGCTCCTGGTTGGAAGAGCTTTCTGGACCCTGTGACCTGGATTTTGTCCTAGGATAACTTGCCTGTCTCCAGAAGAAAACCCATCTCTTGCACCTGTTGAGCAATGACATTGGTGCAGAACCATGGTCTCTCTCTGCATCCTGCCTGCACACCTGTCCATAGACTGAGGGGGGAAGCAGCTGGTCTTCCAGGTGCTACAGCTTGTGGGTGTGAAGCTGAGCTTTGCAATGAATGACTGAGGCTGCTAAGATGAGGCTGTTAAGGTGTTTGTCCTTTTGTAACCTCTGTGCGCTTCCTGTTACTCATGAAGTGTTTGAACAGTGTGCTTTGAGTTCACATCTTGTCTGTCATCTGTGATTTGATCACAGCATTGGCCTCTCTGTCCTTCCTTGGCAAGGGTTTCTGACTCTCTGGAGTTCCCAGGCAGGGTATGAGTAGTCCCTGGGCTACCTAACTCTTTCCCACCATGAACTGTCTGTGTACCCCCTCTGAGCCGGGAGACTCGGAGTTCTCTCCACACTCCCAGCGCAGTGGCTGAGTCATCGTGGTACTAAACCAGCACTTACTGTTGCCCATCTATTTTGCTGTCTGTTGTTTGGTGTTCCTGTACCCGTGGCGGGGGGGGGCTCGTGCTGCATGTCCCGCGCCATGCCCATGCTCTGGCCTTGCAAATGCTTTTTGTTCTGGCCTTTCATCGCTGGGAGCGTTGGAGGCCCCAGGGTGGGGGAGCTGGTGCTGGCCATCCCTGTGCTCACAAATGATCTGCTTGGTGTGCAGCCTGTCCAGGGACAAACAAGGGCTCTGGGCCAGGGGCTGGCTGCAGCCTCGCTGGGCAGGAGCAGGGTCAGGGCAAACCACAGCCTCCCTCCCTGGGACACAGAAGGTGTTTTAACCAAAACTGCACTTCCTTCGCAGCCCTGCTCCCTGCTGGCACATCCGTACCCTTTTAAAGACACGACGGGAAAGTGCAGGGAGGGGTGGCAGGAATAATTAAAGGTACGAAGCCGTTTCCATAGATGGAACAATTACATAAACTGGCTCTCTTCCGTCTGGGGGATGAGATGACTGAGGGAGGCATGATGGGGAATAATAAAATCCTGTGCAGCAGGGGGAAGGAAGGTGAGCAGGGAAGGGTTGCTTGAGTTCCTCTAAGGGAGTATCTCATGCGGGAAGAGGCAGTGACCCTTCTGGACATGAGCATGTTTTCTAAGGCACTTTGGGACTAACTTGTGGTAATGGTGGAGGGAAGGTGTAAGAAACTTGTCTGGGGTCAAGAGGAAATTGAACAAATTCCTGAAAAGAGAAATCCTCAAGGACTGTTGAGCCCGGTTATGGTGGCTCTGGTGTGGGAAATCCCCAGGGTGCAGGAGTGAGCAGCATTATGTGTTCCCCTGGAGCTTCAGCTCTTCCAGGTGCTTTGACTGTGTGTCTCTGTCCCAGAGGAGATGGGGAGAGAGGAAACTGCAGCTTGGGCTGTTTTTACTTGGTGTCTGAAGGTCGGAGTGGTGGACAAGGCCACTGAGCTCTGCAACCTTCTGAGTGCCATACCACTGAACAGGAGAACTTTCCCATGTTCCTGCCACCTTGTCCAAGCTGAATTGGGATGACCCCACAGCCAAGCTGACGGGGCAGGACCGAGGTGCTGGCTTCTCATTGTCTTGCTCCCCTGTCCTGCTAAGACTCCTCTGCTCAGCCTGGCAGGGGAAAGNCCTTCCTGCATGTTCCCATCCTTGGAGATGTCGCCCGCCTTTTCCAGCATACTGAGCTCCAGGAGGAGGAAAGGGCTGCAAGAAAAATCCATGCCTAGGGATTTTTTGGTTGGATTAATGCTCTGTTCCCTGCCTGCTATGACCCTGGCTGTGATCTGAGGTTGATGCATCTCCAAGGAGATGCTGGTCGATCACCTTTCAGGACAGGCCTGGGTCTTAGTTTTTGCTGAAGCTGCTGTCTTTGAGCTGGCTGGTGAGCCCTGTACTGGAGACATGGGGACCTTCTTCTCTGGGGCTCATCCAGCCCCTGGCCTGTCCTCTGAGGAAACCACCAGCTCTCACCAGCTCCCAAGTGCCCTGGCTGTGCTGGTAGCTCCAGCACATGGTGAGCTTGTGCCTGCCCACCTCTGAGCATGGGATAATCCAGATGGGAATGGTCTCCTGGCAGTGCTGTGCTGCAAGCAGGATCAGCCACAAGGTCAGAGCATGCTGCTTGGGGCTTTATGTAGCCTGACCTTGAAAACCACCAAGGATGCTTGTTGCAGCACTGGAAGAGCTTGTTTTCAGCAGCATCTCCCATGTCCTTGTGGTGCTGTGTGTCACCAGAGCCTGCTTGGCCTCCTAGGGCGTGCGGGAGGAAGGGGGTGGAAGCGGCTCTCAGCCATAATGATGGTGTTCGGTTTGTGCTCCCCGGGCTGGGGCTGAGGGTGGTGGTCGCTGCCTCCCCCCTGTCAGCGCCGCCGGCAGCAGCCGAGCCGGCCGCTCAGCTCGGCGCTCTGCACCTGCGGGGGTGGCATAATGAGCCATGTCCTTGTCTCAACCTGCCGCTTCCTCTCCCGGCAGCGTCTGTGCTGCCAGCTGGGTTATTTTTTCTTTTTCTTCCTTTTTTTTTTCCCCCCCTCTGATTTTTTTTTTTTCCCTCTTCTTTCTTTTTTCCCTTCCTGCCGCGATTCTCAAGTGGTTCCCAGCCGGTGCTGGCAGGCAACCCTTGCTAGAGACCTCCTCTCAGGCTGACCTTTGCCAACCCCCTCGGATGAGCACAGCAGGGCTCTCCTGCTACCCACGTTGGGATGCAAGCAGGTCTGAGTGGCAGTGGGCAGCAGTGCGTGGGAGGACTCAGTCCTCTCCAGTCCCCTGCTGTCCCCACCTGTGCTCTGGCTCTGCTGGAGTGGCCAAATCCTGAGGGCAGGAGTGAGTGGGAGGAAAGGGCAGCATGAGACATGGTGCAGTGCTTTTTCTGGGGCAGAGCCTGGGGAAAAGCAAGGTTCCACTAAGTAGATCGTGCCTCTGGACACCTTGCTTTTTCCTGACCTATCCCACTATCCCCTTCGCTGAACCACCAGTGCACAGGTCTAAACTGAGCATGTGGAGTGTGTGGGCTGGGAAGGGCCCCTATGGAGCCATCTTTGCTAGCCCTGTGTCCAAGCACATGAGTGAGGAAAGACAGTGTCCCCACCCTGACTTGGGATGCTGGAATATGTCAATTTGTCCCACGTTGCTGTGGCAATCAGCAGCAGGTATGGGACTGGAATCTGGAGAGTCTGGACTCTGGTTGAGATGCTCCCCAGTGAGGGAGGGTGATGGTAACTGAGAGCAGATAGCATCCCCACAGCCCCGGCATCCTCCTGGCCACCCAGCTTTGACCTCTACATCCCTCTGGAAGGGAGGCCAGCTATGCCAGGGAGTCCAACTAGCTTCAGTCACCTCTGGGGACCAGTCTGCACGTGGAGAACACATGCTGAAGTTTGGCTTGGCTCTGTTTCAGCTTCCAGCCTTTGCCCTGCTTTCCTCAGCAAAGGCATCCTGCAGCACTTGGTTCCTCCTTGGGACATCTCTCTCCAAGTTGTATTTTGACCAAGTTATTTCTAGTCTGCATTTTGGTGCCAAGCACACTGAGCTCTTCTAGTCTCCCCACCCACCCTGTCATTTAGGAAATTGAAACTTTCTGAGTCCCTGCTTTCCACAACAGGGATGTCCCCATGTGTTCCCACCAGGGATGCTGTCCTTAAGGTGGTGGATGGTGTCCAGTCTGGAGACAAAGCCTGCTGCATCTACTGGGAATGTGTCCATCTGATGCTTTTCCTTCGCAGATCTGCCTGGCATCTAATTCTTAGTGTTCCAAGTGAGCTGTAGTGAGTTCATCAGGACTCAAAGTGGTATCCAGTTGACTGTTGTAGGAAGCTTTATACCTCCATGGTGCTACCACATATGTGACCTCTAAAATAAGCATAAAAATAAGCATAAAAATAAAAATGCCTATGGTTTGTCTGTGAGGAGAGTTTTCTGAAAGAGCAGGGTGTCTTGCCTTTTTTTGGGTCTTTTCTCTTCTCCATGGCCTCCCAAACCTCCTTTCCTGTGTCTGCCCTGGACCATGGCAGGTGGTGCTCAGAGGGATGCAGGTGGCATTTTTCTGAGGACAGAACACTCCACTGGTGCTGCAGTGGTGCTGGGTTGCTTTCTGCCCTCCCCATAGCCCCTAACTACTAACCTCTCTGATTTTGCTCCTTCCTGAGTATCCCATGTCCTTGTTCCAGCAAGATTATGGATGGTGGGTGGGTAAAAGCATAAAGATCCCTGTAGACAGGAGAAAGGAAAGGATGAAGCTTCCCAAGCAACCCCACAGGAGGATGCTGAGGTGTCCCTGTCTTGTCTTCACAAGCAAAAGGAGACAGGTGAAGCTGCCTGGCCCTGGGCATCTCGAATCAGTCTCATGGGTCTTTGTGCTTCCCAGTCCTTGGACCTGCTGTATGGCACTGTGGTGGCTCTGCAGATTTCCAGGTCACTGCCTGCTGCTGGCAGCGAACAGTCTTGCCTAGAGCTTTTCATCAGGAGCCTGAGACACCAGTCAGTGTTGAGGTTGGACTGGGAGGGATACAGTAGTGAGTGAGCTAGGGACGCTGGCAGAAGCTGGCTGAGCATCTAGTGGCTGGAGCAAGAATGCTTTTCCTGTCTGCCTGTTTCTTGCTTGGAGACAGAGGATGGGAGGATGGAACAGGAGGTGGGGGTGGTATATGAAATTGTCAGTGGTTAACAGTGTGGTATGGGTCACCATCTGCAAGTGGCTTTCTCACATCTCTCTGGTCCAGAGGGCAGTTCTTGGGGGTTTCTAGATCTGGTTGGATCTCGTCTCCCTGGGTGCTCATATTGTGGTATCTGAGCACATTCACCCTCTCCTGCCTGGTAGAGACATCTGTAGTGGCTGCTCTGTGCATGGATTTTTGCTGGATGCATTGCCCTTCTCCTTGGGGAAAGGAGACTGGTCTTGTCCAGGTGGCCTCAAAGGTGTCCACTAACCTGCTGTCGTCCTCCTTCCACGCTTGCTCAGGATGGAATGGGGCTTCTGCTCATCACCTGCATCACTTGAGTCTGGTGCCAGCACTTGGGCTTGGGGCTGTGCTTGCCATGTCCTCCTTTGTAATGCTGGCATGAGGGGACACCCCAAGAGCAGAGTGAGCCCCATGTTCTCCTCTCAACCCATGCCAATGGACTGGGCAGGGAGTTTGGCTCTTCCCCAGCACCTATCAATGCTTCCCAGTAGTCCTATGAAACAGGGCTCCAGAGAGGCCATATGCCTGGGGATGCAAAGATGCCTGGAAGCCCTGCACAGCTGGCCAGCTACGTGGCCCACATCTGGAGCACTGGGGCTCCTATTCCCAAAGCCACATCCCATTTCCCATGGTGAGGACTGCAGAGAGGATTCAGCCTGGCATATTGTGCCAGTTCCCAAGATAGAGCCCTTTGGGATTGTCTCTATCAGGACCACCACAAAGCAAATACATCCAAGACTGGTCAGGGATGGTGGTGGGTTACTGTGAAAGTGAGACTTTGCAACCCCCTTCATTCTGATTTCATGAAAGAGAGAGCACAAAAAGGGAAAAATTACAGTGCTGCATAATTAGGGAGCAAATGAGGAGAGCAGCAGCGTCTCCAAATGAGAATGGGATGGAAGAATTAATGCTTCAGAAAATCAGTCCCAAAGTAATTCCCTGCTTTGCTTCAACCTTCAGTAAGGACAGCAGCATTGAAAGTATAGCCTGGAGGATGGGGAGTGGGAGGGAGGCGGAGAGGAGAAATTGCTGCTGCTGGAAAGGAACAAAAACACAGAAGGTTCAATGTACTGGGCCTGGGGAGATAGACTGAGCTGCACCAGGGGGACCTGGGAGGTCTGCCACACAGTGATGGTGGCAGTTGTTTTTCGGCAAACCACTCTCCTTATAAAGCTCACTCAGGCTGGAATGGTACCGAATGACCTGTGTTTGTGGAGAAGAAAGCAGTCTGGGCAGGTACAACCCCTGTGTCTAGTCTCACATTCTAGATAAGGTTGATGAAAAAGACAAATATTCAAAGTCAAATGGGAAGAGCAGTCATGGGGAGCACGGGCAGGGACAGGCCACACTGTGTGTGCTGACACTTTTTCTTCTTGAGATATGTATCCAGTGCCTGAATCCTTGGGTCACTCTGAGGTGAACAACACTGCAGGAAATGCTCTCTGTCCAATGCAGACATTGGCACATGTCTGTGCAATTCGAGGGGGAACTGCTCTGGGCACCTGTCCTGCAGGTCCTGGGGCACCTGTGGGTGCATCGGTGTCTCCCTCCTGTACGAGGGGATGGAGAATAGGACTGGGGATGTGTTGTGACAGCTAAGCATTGTGCATGGCAGGATCTGTGACCTGCCTGCTGGGATGGGAAAGGGTCTAAGGCCAGGGCATGATGCTGTGCTTGTGGATGTGGAGCACACCGTACTGACTGCCACCACTGCACCACAGCTTGGTGCTGCTGAGTGGGAGAGGGGTGGAGATGGGATGTTTTCTTGGGCACCTCATGGGACTAGAAGTTATTATAGGAAAAGAAATGAGCTGAATCCACTCCATCTCCCTCCTTGGTGCAGTGGCTTGTCCCACACCCAGCTAGAGTTATATAAGGACATGCTGGTAGAGCGGGGTTGTGCTGGGGCACAGGTAGGCATTGCTCTATCCTGCTGCCTGTGTGTGCCCCATGTGTGTTGAACCCTCAAATGGGGCAAGCAGAGCCCATGCATTGCAGAGTGTGTTGCTTGTGCACACACACATGTGAGAGAGTGTTACATCTGCCCAGGATTACACACAGGTGTGTGCTGTAAGCCTGTGCATCCTGGGGTAGCATTTGCTGGGTCACAACCTCAGACCAGACCTTCCAGCATAGGAGTGGAGGTTTCTGTCCATTCAACTCCCATGGATGTGTCACTGGGCATTCACAGATTGCATGTCATGCACATATATGTCCTCCATGCCATGTATGTGTCAGGCTCTGCTCAGCTCCTGCCAAGTCCAACTCAAGCTTTTGCAGGTAAGGTGACCTGTCTGGCCATGGCGAGTGGTTTTTGCTCCAGTAGCATTCCTGTAGAAGGGTCTCCGCTCAGCCATGGGAGCAAACATGGCTGGGAATGCTCATGTGTGTGCTAAGGGGGCATGTCCCATGTGAGAGTCTCTGGGTTTGGGACCACAGGGGGTTTCCCCCCCACCCAGGGAACACAGGCCACTCCACCGTGCCACGAATCTGCTCCAATCAGGATTCCCCACCTGGAGAGCCGGGGTTTTCCTGGCAGGACATGCACGGGTACAGACTGTACTGAGGTTTGGAGCTGGTGGTGGAATTCCTGGAGGGCTTAGGGGTGCTCGCACGTGTCTACCACACATGTCTCCCTGCGCGTATGTTTGCATGTACGGGCAAAGCTTCCGGAGAGGGTGAATGAATGAGGCAATTCACTATTTCAGCTCTGGCTCTGGCGAGGCTTTTCCTTTAGAGGCAGGCGTGTGCCGGCGTGTGGGCTCCTGCCTGCGTATGTGCGTGGGTTCCTGCCTGCGTGTGCAGGTGGGCATCGAGGGGGCTTCGGGAGATGTTTGCCACGTCAGGGAATTCACTGTGGGGGCTGGCGTGAGCCCCCGCAGTGCTCGCTGCCTTGTCTGCATAGCGCAGCGTTGTGTAACTTCCGATGCCCCGCCGGATCTCCTTACCTGGCAGAGAGGGATGCTCGGGCTGCCCTACCCCGCAGAGAGGGATGCTCGGGCTGTCCTCCCTGCCTGCTGCCGGGGAGACTTCCCCATATGTCAGTGAGGTGAGGAGGGCAGTCCTAATGTCTCAAGTATGCCAGTGCCTTTCCTTCTCACCGCAGGCAGGGCTGTCCCTGAATGGCAGGTCTGCTCCAGCAGACAGAGGGACTTGTTGCAGCAAAAAGCCCTCGGCAGCCAAAAACACAGGAATCATTTTCCTGGGTCTCACAAATTTTTGCCCATCAAAACAGGTGTTTGCTCTGGAAGAGGTAAGGGGGGCTATGTAGCCTACTGCCTCTGTGGGGACCCACAAAAAACATTTGCCTGCTGCTGTGGCTCCCTGTATGCCTGTGAGACCTGGGCTGAGACTCAGCAACGTATCTCATGCAATGCTGGGAGATGAGATGAGGAGGCTGGCAGGCTCCATCATGCCTGGTATCCACAGCCCACTGGAGGTATCCAGGGGAGATAGGGCAGCTTTGCTGCTGCGGGAAGCAGAAGGGGGGATCTGCCTGACATTTTTGTCTCTCCACCACCACATTGCTATGCCAATACTGCGTTTCCATGCCAGTACAGCTGTTTCTATGCTGGTACTGCCGTTGCCAAGCTACGCTGAGGGTATTGAAAGAGGACTTCGGGTTGCTTTGAGGATGAAAAGATGAGAGATGAAGCTGGGCTAATGCTGTGGCCTCTGAATCCCACCTTGCTGCCAGCTCAGGGACCTGCTGGGCACAGGTCAGATCAGATGGGGCCAAGCAGTGACAGAGTTGTTGCTGCCTATGGGAGCTAGTGTGATGGGGGGAGGTTCCTAAGGCTGGATCCTGTCAGGGCACTGGTTTTGTGGTGCTCACCCAGTGTTGCCTGCCACTCCCCTGACATTGCCCAGTGCTGCCTTGGCACTACCTAGTGCTCCTCCTGATACTGCCCTATATGCCGCCAACATTACCCAGTGCTCCCCTGATATTGCCTGGTACTCACCTGCCATTTCCTTGTGCTCTTGTGGCATTGCTCAGCACTTGCCCTGGCACCGCTCAGTGCCTCCCCCGGCATTGCCCGGCACTGAGGGTGATGAAAGGATGACCTGAAAGCAGCCTGGTATGTCCACAGTGGTGTTTTAGCCACCAAATTTGTGAAGTCATCAAATAAAGAAGCTAGGATTATTTGACAAGCCATGTTGAACATATGGACATGAAATCATGCTGGGTTATAGCCCCTTCCTCAGTTTCCTTTCCTGCACCATCCTGGGCTCTGGTCCTGCTCTTGTAACCTGTATATGTTCAACTGACAGGACTCCTGGCCTAAAGTTTCAGGGACTTTCTGGGCTAAAAATTATATTCCCTTGCAAACATCCTCCTGGGCTGTATGCTTTGGAGGACACACAGGTCACTCAGGTGCTCTTCTGATGCACAGAGCAGCCTACAGGCTCCTACAGCTGCATGTGACAGCTGGGTTGGGATGTTTGTACCCCAGTTATGCTGCAAAAATCTTTGGAGTGGGGGGAAGAGTGGCAACATGCAGGTGAATAAGTCAGAGTGGCCCAACCAAAGTATCAGCAGGAGTTGTGTATGCTTCACTTGCTCTTCATCCTGATGCCAGCACCTAAAGCACAAGATGACCCCAGGAAATAGATTTGGTATCTCTTGGCTGTGGAAACAGTTTGTGTGGTGGGGTCACTTCCTTCCTGGGAGGAGGGACTGCTCCCAGGGAATGGTGAGCCCCTTGGTCTCAGCATCCCATTCTCCTGCCTTTAATTTTTATTGTGTGCCATGGGGTTACATGTGAACACTGCTGTGGGTTGGGGCTCAGGAGAGATGCCACAGTGTGGGGTCATTTTTCTGCCTTCTGGGGCCAGCCCTGTGCAGGCAGCTGCTGTGTGTTTTCCCGCGCATGGGACATGTTGTCTGTCCTGAGGTGCTGGTGGTAGGTCTCTGAGCCAGTGCCTACATGTGGAGTTGGGGCCAGGGCAGGACATCCCTTTGGCTGAATGTTTTTTCTCCCCAAAAGTGAGCAGCAACTCCCAGTCCCTCAAATCTTGTGCTATTTCTCACCAGTACGTGGTGTTCCTCCGGCAGAGAGGGGGAGCACTGCCAGAGCATCCCACCCAGCCTCCACCTTCCCTCCACCCATCTCCTTCCAGCCCCCCTCCCTTCGCCCCCGTGCTCCAGCCTAAATAATTCCTCCTCTGCCTGGCGGTATGCAGACTGCTCTCCTGTCCTTTCCTTAGTCATCGCTCAGCCAAGTGAGACAGATATATTTGTGTGCAGCTCCTCGCAGATCAGTCACTCCAGCCCCCAGATCATTTCACTGTTGGGTGGTGGGGTGCCCCATGCAGAGCACAGGGTGTCTCTTTACTACCCCGTTCTTGCTGCCAGAGGCCCAAGCCCCACGCTGATGAGTGAGTGTCCCCGCTGACGCTGCGTGGGTTGGCAGATGGAGCAGCGTGTCCCTGGTCGGCTGAGGGCTGGGTGCCTCTGCCTGTGCCAAGCACGGTGCTGTCTTTCTGGAGTGGCTTGGATCCAAATCCCTGCTTTCCAGGTACTCTGGCTGCCTTCCTTCTTCCCAGGCCAGCCAGGGTATGGCTTGGCCCCGCTGAGCTCCCACATTAGTCCTGGACTGATGCCTTCTTACCAGTGTTTTCAGCATGTCCTATGGCTTGGGGGTGAGCTGAGAGGACTGTGTGCCTTGGCTTATGGTCCAGGGTCACATCCCAAATGCTGAGGGGTTGCTGGGATGCACAGCACACACATGGTGTGAGGAGGGATGCTGGGGCACACAGGGGCATGCATGGCACTGCACAGCTGCCCACTGTGCTACCCAGAGGGACCATCAGCATCTGCTCCAATGCCAGCTGCAGGGCTTGGATACCCAGAGCCAAAGTGGGAAGGCAGGTACTGGTCTTCGCTGTACCCCAAATCATTTCACTCCCTGCTTTATTTGGCAGCCAATGGCCCCTACCACACCAGGCCTGGTGCTTGGTAGCAGCGGCTGAGGGTCAATGGGGCGCATGCTGTTGCAGAGAGGAACATGGGCTTGAGCTGCTGTCCCTGATGCCACTTCCCAGTGCCACTGCAATGCCAGGGCAGTGGGAGCAGGGACACATGGGGGAAGGCACCTGGAACTTGTGCTAGTAATGTGTTGCACCCAGATGGCCTTGCACCAAGGCAGGAAAGGACCTGGACACCCCGCCTGAGTGCTGCGTGGGTTGCCAGGATGAGTCACAACAAAGCTGCTGTGGAAACAAGGTGCTCGATGTGTCCAGCACAAAGCTGTAGCTGCCCCCCCCGACCATCCCAGGGCATCCCCTGCACTCCTTGCACCTTGTAGGAACCCTGTGTCCCCCATGCAGTTGTGCTGCAGGGAGGGAAGTGGGAGAGAGCGTGCCGGGAATGGGAGGCAGTGTCTGGCAGCCCTGCACTGTCAGGGCCACTGAACTGGCAGTAGGGGGGTGGCAGGAGCTGGTGGCATGGTGTGCCTCTGGGAAACCATGCACAGCCCCTACATGGGCTCCTGTGGGTAGCCCAGGCCATCTTTCTGGGATAGGAGCACACCACCTCTATGCTGGAGTGCCTGTGGGGTTGTGTCCTGTTGAGGCAGCTCATCCCACAGCTGGCAGTGTGGTAGGGAACATGCTGGAGGGGGATCTCATCTCCCCACTTATGTCCCGTACAGCTCCCTTCAGGCTGCACTGTGGACCCAAGCAGCATGTGGCTGGTCCCAGCAGGTGTGGGTGGGCATCACTGTCCTTACCCTTGCCACCACATCTGGTGCTGGGCCGCATTTCCATCAGTTGAACATCCTTCCCAGCCTGGTGGCAGTGCCGGGTGAGATCAGACCCTGTGGCTGTTTGTGGGGTTCACTGGCTCTGTGCAGGTAAGGGACTGCCCAGGGCTCCTACCAGGGGACATGGAGAGGAGGGGGCTCTGGTGCCCCATTCTTCCCATGGGTAAAGGGATGTTAGACTCCAGGTGTCCGTGGGCTGGTGCCTCTTCTCCAAGGCCCAGGGTCTCCGGGCTCCAGTAGACTGCAGAGGATGGAGCCCATCCCTGCGGGAGCCTGGGACTACCCAGGCTGAGTCCCAGCTCCATACAGAGGGTGCGTGGCCTTCCATTCACCTGCCACGGGCGTATAGCCAGGAAGGAAGATGGTGCTGTGGGGCAGAGGCTGGAGCCAGAACTGGGTGTCAGTCAGCCTGTAAAATGATTTCTAGGTACTGAGATGAGTCCCGGCATCCTCCCTCCCTGCGTGCTTTGTGCAGCTCCCAGAGTGGCACCGATAGCTGCCGGCACGGTGCAGTGGCGACACCCCGTGGCCACCGCTCTGTTGCGGGGAGCACACCCGTTTCTTACGGCCCCTCTCACCAACACCCCCAGCCCCTTCAGCCCCCCAGTCCTCCCTGAAGTCTCCCTAGCGGACCCCAGTGCCCTTAGGGACCCTGGCTCGGGGTGAGGAGGGGTCAGTTCTGCGTCGTCCGACTTTCTCCTCCCAGGTCTGCACCCCAAAATCTCCTCAGCTTTCCCACCTCCTCTCACTGCTCACATCTGGGGGGTTTTTGCTAAATGGGGACACTTTTCCCTGCTCTGGACTGGGAGGGGAAGCATGGTTGGGGCCACCAGGGTGTCACTGCCTCTGGGGGCTGTGGCCGTTGCTGTCATTGTCACATGCTGCCCAGAGAGCCCCATTTTCCTGCCAGTGGTCTCTGACTGGTCCTGTGGCAGTGATAGGATGGGGCTCTGACGTCTTGCACCAGTGATAGCCAGGTGCCATGACTCACAGTGACACTGTCTCAGCCCAGTGGGTCCCTCTGGTCACCTCTCTCCCCCCAGTGTCAGCATAGCTCCCCACACATGTTCCTGAAGTTTGGCTGACTTTTGTGCGGGGCACATCATGGTCACTCCCCCTCTGGGACACACCAGACCAGATGGCAGCTGGCCAAGCCCAGGGGAGCCCCGGGTACAGACACAAGTGTGCAGCCTTGGAAGATGATGCTATCCTGCACCCCGGGGTGCAAAGCCAAGCACCCATATTCCCCACCTGCAGAGGTTTTTGGAGTGGGTGACAGCCCTGTGCAGTGGTCCTGTAGCCTGGCAGAGGGGGAAACCCCAATACGGAGTAGGGCACTACTACCCCCCATCCCCTGGGGTTCCTGTGAGATGGCAAGGACACCACGAATTGGGTAGGACGAGGTGCTCCAGTCCCCTTGCAGATGGCAGGACCACAAAGGGTAGATGATGCTCTGACTGCTGCCTGCTGTGAAACACATGCATGAGCCAGAGTTGCCCCCTAGGACCCAGAACTCTCCCCCTGTCCCCAGACTGGGTAAGGCTGCACTGGAGCCCTGGGACTGGGAACCCCCAGTGGGGAGCACAGCACCCACTGTGTGGCACCTAGTGGTGGGTGATGGATCTGTTGTCCTGAACAGACACCATCACTACAGCAGGGGTCGGGAGGGTTGGGCTGGGTAGCTAGTTCCTGCCCCAGCCTCAAATCTTACATGAGCATCCTGATCCTTTGGTCTGGGGCCTATGGGATCTCGGTGGGGAGACTTGCACCACTGTTCAGGGAAGGGTTTGCAATGGCACTCTCTCAGAGATTTGCACCAGCATTCAGCGGGATTCAGGGAGAGGTTTGCATCACTGTGTGGTGAGAAGATTGCACCAGTATTCAGAGAGAGCTTTGTACCAGCTTTCAGGTCTTTAGGAGGTTTGCAGGGGAAGGTATCCCCCAGCATTTAGGGAAGGGTTTGCCCCAACATTAAGGCGAGTGGTTTGCAGGCCACAGAGTCCCCTGCACTGGGGACAGTGGCTCTGAAGTCAGCAGTCTTGAAGGAGCAGGTGACAGCTAAGAGGAGCAACAGTACCACGTTGCCCATTCCTCCACCATGGCCTCCCACTTCTGCCCAGACCTCGATGGTGCCCTGTGCAGGGACAGGGCTGGGGCACACTCTGCTCCATGGTGGTCACTTGCTAGGGACCTGCAGCTGTGACAGAGGATGTGAGCTGGGAATCTGGTGCTGCAGTGGTGACAGCACAGCCCTGCAGGACACAGCCCCTCCTGCCACCTGTGTCATTGCTAGACAGTCCCTGGGGACACCAACCAGCTCCATGTCCAGGCAGGGATGCCAGGATGATGCAAAGGGTGGCAGGGTGAGCTGGGGCTGGGAAAAACACTTGTGCCTTGGTCCCCAAGGGAAGAGTTGGGTGCAGAGTGTGGCTGGATTAGAGCGTGGGAGGTTCTGCTCTCCCAGTCTGGATCCTGTGGGGTGCCTAGAGTGTGGGTTTGGGGTGTTGGCAGTGGGTGTTTCACTCCCAGGGTCCCCAAGCTTGTGCTCTGCCCCGGCTTTCTCTTCATCTCCAGCAGATGGAGCAATAACACAGATCAACACCATTTCGCCATGTGAGGTCTTCCTGGGGCTTCCCTTCATGGACAGAGCCTGCATCTGTGACATCCCACCATTAGGCACAAAAGACACTGTCAGCTCCCCCTTCATCCAGATGCTCATCCTCTTACTCAAGGTGATGGGTGCCTCTCCCAGGTGCTTTTACAGCTGCTCTGGCTCCCAGAGCTGGAAATGCTTGCTGGATTTTCTCTGGAGGTGAGCTGGACACTGCTGCTGTGGTATGGACACAATGGCAGCACACTGTGATCTTGGGAGTGGGCTGAAATGTCCAAGTTGATATTTTTGCAGCAATCTCTGTGTCCCTGCAGACTGCACAGATGCTGCCAGAGCAGCATCTGCCTCCCAGTTCTCTCCCAGATCCTCTTCTCAAACCCCATTCCCCTCCCCACTGCAGCGCAGGCATTGTGCAAGGAAAGGCTGCCCCGGCAGGTGAGCCCCCTTTGCTGGCAGCCTGATTCCCTCGGACCATGTGCCACCAGCAGCAGCTGCAGCTTTCCGTGGGAGCTCTGTGAACGTGCCTAGCACTGGTGTGCTTCAGCCATGGGGACCACTCTCCTCCAGGGGACCCTTGCTGGTTTCATGGGGTTCTTTTGTGTTTCCCCAGCAGTGTGCACTGCTGCAGACAGCCTGTTCCCAGCACCCAGCTGACCCCAGTGCTCAGTGCTCTCTGTTTGCAGCCTCCAGTGCCTCTGCAGGCAGGGAGCACTGTCATCCCTATGTCCCTTCCACCGCAGGGGCTGGGGTGGTTGTTGGGTTAGCTGAGCACTTTCCCTACTGTCTGCTCTCCTGGGAGACATGGGGCACCCTGAGTTTTCATGGTCCTGGATGCACCCACTGGCTGCCCCCATGGCTGCTGCAGGAAGGGCAAGCCTGTCTGATGGGACAGTGTGCAGAGGCTGGTGTAGGATCTGAAACACAACAGGCAGCTGTGGATCCCCAGAAATGCCTGAGGAGAAGCCAGAAGCCCTGTAAGCACACTGTTCAGAAGCTAGTTGGACACAGCTGTTTAATGGATGTATCTCAGTACAGATAGGGAGTTGCAACCCACGCACCCACAGCCACCTCCTCACCATGGCTCTGGCCACATCTCAGACCTGGCATCCGAAATATCCCCATTGACGCTCTGGCCACATCTCGGACCTGGCATCCAAAATATCCCCATTGGCCTGGCATGCCAGGGCGGTAGAGGAAGATGTTGTGGCACTGGTGCACCTCCTGGTCTTGCAGTGGGAGAGACCCTGGAGAGGGGAACTGTGCCCTGGCTGGGGAAAGGTGCCTGAGTGGGTTGGTGTCCCCATTGCATCGGGGATGGAAGTGAGGGAGTAACCAGGTTGTTGCAGGTGCACCCCTGGTCTGTGTACACCCCAGGGGCCCCTGGCTGAGCCAGGGCACACCAGGCAGGGAGACACTGAGGGCACCATGGGGGAGGGATCAGAGGGACAGGCAGCAGCTGCTAGGGCTGCCATAAGACCTTGGTATCCTGCCCCCTGGTGTGTTTTGGGCAAGGTTTCCAGAGTCTCTGCTCCTTCACCTGTGGGCTGAGCACATCTATCCACCGTGGGGCTGCCAAGCACCAACCCTGCCTGGTGAGTGTTTCAGCCCTGCAGCTGGCACCTGGGGGGCTCTGGGCTCTTCCTCGTCCTCCTAACCACAAACACTAATGCCCCAAGTGACATGGGGTTGCTGTTCTGGGGAGAGGGCAGGACTGAGCAGGGCTGGGGACCAGAATGCTGGGTGGATGGAGAGCATCCCTTGGAGCCAGGGGTACAGGAGGGGTTGAGGGATACAGGGTAGTGGTGAGGGCAAGGTCAGATGCACAGGAGGGCTTCCCTACATCTGACATTGCCCTCCTGTCCCTCTGACGCTTTTTGTTCCTGGAGCTCCCTCCCACATCACTGCTGTTGGCATTAAATAGTTGGTCCCCAGGAGGGCAGGGTCAAGCTGTGCCAGGGAACACTCTCCTAGACACAGCCGCAAGCCGTGCATGCAAGGATGGACCTACTGAGCTCCAGCCCATGTTGGAGCAGGGCAGGGATGTGAAAGACCCCGGGGGGGTCAGTCACATCCCCCGCCTCGAGGATCCATCACGCCAATGAGCTGGGACACTGCTTGCCACAGACCCGCAGGTGCTGCCAGCGACACACAGAGGCTCAGCTGTGGCTGCCCCACAGCCCTGTGGGATGCTGGGGCCACAGATGCTCTGGGCTCCGCTGTCACCCCACGACTACCCGAAGCAGAGCAGTCCCTGCTGAGAACAGGTCAGCAGAGGCTCCAGGTGCTGATGGGTGAGGGGCTGCTGTGGGAACATGGATTACGGGGGCAGCAGGTGTGCTGCCCACTGTGCCCCACGGTGACACTGGGCACAGGGCACCAGGCACAGGGCACCGGGCACAGGGCAGAGGGCCCGGTCCCCGTGGATCACGGGGGCAGCAGCTGCCCTGCTGGCTGTGTCCCACAGTGACACTGGCCACAGCGCACCAGGCACAGCGCATAGGGCACAGCACACAGGGCATCGGGCACAGCACACCGGGCACNCGTGGCGGGAAGGGCCGTGCTCAGGCCGGGGGCTGCAGGTGCAGCGCGGCGCTGTTGGGGCGCGCAGCCAGCATGTAGGCGACGTTCTCCCGCAGGAACCCGGGCCAGTCGACGCTCCTGCGGGCAGATGTGGGCTCACTGGCTGACCCGGTGCCCCCGCCGAGCTTCCCTGGCGTCTCCCCTCAAAACGGGGGTGCCCCCCCCCACGCCCCCGCGACCACCCTTGCCTCACCTGGCCTCCTCCTGCTTCGTGGCTGGCAGGATCTTCTCTGGGCTCTTGCCATTCGTGCTGCTGGCAGGGCTGCCCTCTGATATGGGCCCCACGTGGCTGATGCTGTGGGAGGGAGGAGGGTGCCCTTTGTCCCTATTCCTTGCACCCCAGGTGGTGGTGGCAGGGAGAAGAGGGTGCCCAGGACTGAGGGGCTACAGAGGGAAGGTGCTGAGAACTGGCGGCACCCATCTGTGTGCCAAGCCTCTTTGGTGGGTGCTGGAGCTGTAGCAGGAGTTCCTGCTGGGGTGTCAACCCTGCACGAGGGTGGGCATGCCCATACCTGACGTTGCAGGACAGCATCTCCTTTTGGTGCTTGCGGAACCAGGTGTGCCGGGCCTGGCGGCACTCGCCCTCCCCGATGAAGCCGTCATTGTCCTGGTCCAGAGCCAGGAAGACTGCCCGTGCCCGCTCCCGCTCTTTGAGTGTCAGCAGCCGCAGCAGGGCATTCTAAGGGGGGCAGAGAGCGGAAGGGAGAGTGCTCACCCCACTGGAAGATCCCATCTCCTATGCCCAAAGCTGTGGGTGTCTCCCACCCTGAGTGCCATAGCTCTGGGTAGTGGCCATGGGAGTCAGCCCCAGGTGCCACAGCCATGGGTGCCAGCCGTAGGAGCCAACTCTGGGTGCTGTGACCATGGTAGTTGGTCTTGGGTACTGTGGCCCTGGGAGCTGGCTCTGGGAACTGGCCCTCAGTGCCATGAATGTGGTGATGGATGGGAGCAAGCCCTGGATACCACAATAATACCTGTGGCCGTAGTTTCTGCAGCAGCTGGATGGACTCGTGGGAGAGGAAGTCCTGCCACTCGATGTGCCCCTTCTTGTCAGGGTCCAGGGCATTGAACTGCAGGGCTGCCTGCTCCTCCTGTGCCTCAGCCATGGGTCGCTCGAACTGCTGCTTGTGCACCAGGTGTTTGTAGTGCAGGAAGTCATCCAGGGTCAGGCAGGTCTCTACAGGGGACAGTCTGGCTGTGCAGTGCTTGGGAAGGAGGGGAGGCCCTCCTCCCCACCAGCCCAGCTGCCTCCCCCAGTCTTTCGGGACCCGCTGTGGGGAGGGTACCCACCTGGAATGATCTTGCAGTTCTTCAGGGTCTCCATCAGGCTGTACATCTCCTCCTCTGTCAGCAGCAGATTGAGGTTGTCCTGGGGTGGAGGGCAGAGAGGAGCCGTGGGGAAAACGCATGGAGTTGGGGGATCACCCTGCTATATGGCCACACTGGGATTCCTTGACACCATGTGAGTGTGGGCACATAGAGAAGGATGGTATGGTCTGTCACCTGGGGGTGCTGCAGTGGGACAGCTCCACACCCCTGGGCTTTGGCCATTCCAGCTCTGCCACAGGATGTCACATGCCCAGCAGCCCGTCCCATGGCCAAGGTAGGCAGCAGGAGGTGGGGAGCAGCAGGCCCCCCATTGCCCTGGACCAGGCTGTGAGGTGGGACTCTGCTCCTGTCTGTGTGGGGCAGGGTTCCCTGGGGAGCACTCACCACCCAGCAGCAGCCCCATGTCCCCTACTCCAGGCACTCACGCAGTAGTAGCAGCTCCAGCCCGTTTCGGTGTGCGCCGTCTCCGTCACCTCCACGGTGCTGTCCTTCTGCAGGTATCCCATGCGGCGCAGGCAGCCGTCGTGGTACACCCGGGGGCAGATGCGGCACGGGAAGAGGCTCTCGGCCGTCCACACCTCGCAGATCTCACACATCTCATCATTCACGATCTGGGGAGGGATGGGCAGATGCTCAGCAGAGCAGTGTGGGCAGGGGCCTGGCTTTTCCAGGTGGGTGGTGCTTTGCAGGTGGGGGTGGACGTTGGAGGGCAGAGAGGATGCGAATGCGTGGGGCTGGTGTAGGGAATAGGTGGCTGTTGAGGTCATAAGGGACATGGATGGTTGAGTTAGAGGATAGTGAGTGGGTTTGTGGGGGTGAATGGTGGGTGGATGGGTCTGGCTGTTGGTTTGGAGGGGCTGTGGGGTTGTTAGGTGCTCTGGGGTGCAGCATGGTAGGTGTGGGTGACTGGACTGTAGGGTTGTAGATTAGCTGGTCTTTAGGTTTGTAAGTGTGGATGAATAAGCTGTAAGGTTGTTCACACATTTTCATTTCCATTTCCAAAGAAATACTGATGGTACCCTGTGTGATTTAGCCTCACAGAGTGGTTTGGCTCTGGTACAGGCTTCCCAGGGAAGTGGTGATAGTACCAAGCCTGACAGATTTCAAGAAGTGTTTGGACAATGCTCTCAGGCACATGGTGTGATACTTGGGGCGTCCTGTGGAGGGGGCAGAAGTTGGACTTGATGATTCTTATAATTTTCTTCCAGCTCAGGATGTTCTGTGTTCTGTGGTTCTGTGTAAGGCTGTAGTGGGCTGGGGTGTAGGCTTGTTGAGTGGGTGGGTGAATGGATTATGATTGTAGGTGTGGATGGGTGGGCTGTAGGTGTGGGGGCGTGGGTAGATAAGCTGTTGGGTTGTGGTTGGGCTGGGCTGTCAGGGCTGCAGGTGTGGATGCATGGCTTGAGTTGCAGGTTGGCTGGCTGTAGGCTGACAAACACATAGATGAAATTGTCCTTCTCTCTGCCCCATAGCTGGAGCTGGACCACTCCTTTATAAGACACCCCAAGTTCCCTCCAGGGCATATCTGAACAGTTGCACCCTCCTCCCCATGTGGCAACTCCAGCTGGCCCAGCCTTGCCCCTGGCACCCTGCCCCACTGAGCCACCTCCACAGGGCTTTGCCATGCCCAGGGAGGGTGTCACTGCCTGGCAGGCACTCTCCAGCCCCTGTCCCCGTGGCTCCCTCTGCTCACCTGCTCCCTCTGCTCCAGGCTGATATCCGGGGGCTCATCATCATGCAGCTCCCGCTTGGGCCGGATGAAGGCAGGTGGTGTGAACCTGTTGGCCCGGTCAAACTCCTCTGGCTCCACACCCCGGCCGTCCCGCAGTCGTTCCCAGGCCGCCTTGCTGGCACTGCTCTCTTCTGGCTGGGAAGGTCCTGCCGACGCCTCCTCCTCTCCCTCCTGCACCTCCTGTTCCAGGGTCCCTCGGCGTGACGTGCCCGCCTCTGCCCGGCGCCGTGTCGATGGCTGCTCCCGCAGCCCGTCCTTGAAGGCTGACACGGCCAAGCTCACCTTCTGCACCCTCTCCACCGTCTGCCGCCTGGACATCAGCACCCCCATGGCTCTGCGCAGGAAGGAAGGTGCTCAGTGCCAGCACCTCGGGATGCAGTGCTGCTTCCCACCCTTGCACCATGTCCCTCACTGCAAAAAGTTGTCCTGGTGACTTTCCCCCAGAAGCAAAAGGAGCAGTTCAGGGCAGGGAGAAACAGGATCTTCTTGGCAAGCAGGCACTGGGGTTGTCCATGGTGGCCGTGGGGAGATGGACCCCTGGTCATGGAGCACCTGAGTGTTGGTGCAGGAGTGGGACAGGAGACAGGGAGCTGGTTTGGGGATGCCTCCCCCATGCTTGCTCTAGTTAGACTCAACAAGGAATACATCCAGGCCTTTCCCACACAAGACCAGTAAATCCCAAAGGGACCAGGAGCAGCTGTAAGGCTGCCCCTTGTGTGCCTCTCCTTTCTGGCTTCAAGAAAGCCTCTGTGGCCACAGCAAGGGTGAAAGCTGTCTTCCCTGCAGCTCTGCCCAGGACTAGGGCATAGGAGAGATGGTGCTGGCCCCTTATCTTCCTTAAATTTGTCTTCACCCCTGTGTCTCTCTTGCACTCACATGCTTGTGTGTGTAAGTGTGTGTGCTGCTGCTGTGATCACTGGGCATCCTGCCTCCTGCAAGGAGCCATGTGGAGAGGCTGAACCTGCTGCGGGAGGGCTTTGAGGGTGCAGGAGAGAAGGGAGGCAGTGCATAGGACTGGCACACGTGGGTCCCAAGAAGGACACTTAGTTTCAGTACCAAGGCAAGATCATCTTAGAGTAAAATGGGGAGGCCAACAGCAGCAGCAATAGCAAGTCAGTCTCTGTTGCACTGGGAGTGGGCTGAAGCTGGGGAAAAGCAGGATTTGGCCTCCAGCATTGTGGGGCACAGCACCACTCCAAGTGGGTTCAAGTGCTGCCCTAGTGCCCTGCTAGGATTGCACTATGGAAGATACTGCCCAGGGCAGTAGTGGAATCATTGTCTCTGGAATTATTCAAAAACTGTGCAGACGTGGCACTTAAGGACACGTTTTAGCGGCGGCCTTGGTAATGCTGTGTTAACAGTTGGACTCGATGATCTTAAAGGTCTTTCCCAGCCTTAATTATTCTATGATTCTATGCTGCAGCAAAGAGGTACTCCCAGCTGGTGCCCAGGGACCAGGAGGCAGAGCAGGGAGATCAGAGAAGCAACCTCCCGCCCCACCAGCCTCAGGAGGGAAGTCCCCAGGTAGCGGGATAATTAGCAGCACGCGCACACACGCCGGGCTCTCAGGGCTGCAGGAGGACTTGGCGCCACGGGCACTGCTGTGGCAGGGAGCCTGGGCAGGGTAATTACAGGTGCCCCACGCTGGCAGGGCCAAGCGGAGCGGAGCGGAGCTTTCTGGCAGGCAGCAGACACCACTGCGTGCACACGCATGTGATTTCCCAGCCTCTCCCCACCACCGCGGGACCATCTGCCTGCGGATTCCCACGCGCTGAGCTGGGTGTGCAACACGTGTGGGCCCCGTCCTGCGCGTGGGGGTCCCAGCAGCGCACACGCACCAGCGGTATTTGCACCCACTGGCTGCAGTGCCTGGCTCAGAGCTGGTGCCCGGCATCCTTCAGATTGTTGGAGGTTGGAGCAAAGGTTGGAGCAGGGCAGTGCCGGAGGCTTGTGTCCAAGCCTCAGTGACAGCATCCCTGCGGCTGTGCCAGTGGGAAGGAAAACACCTGGATGTCTCTACCTCCCCACCATACCATGACTCCCTGCCCAGGTGGCTCAGGATCCTGTCTGCCATGGGCAGAATCAGCTCTGCTGCTGGGCAGCGTTGCAGCTCTGCCTGTGAACCAAGAAGTGGGGGATATCAGAGTGAGATCCCCCCGAAGTCTGCCTTTGCAGGTCCCCAAGTGTTGGCCAGATCCAGGCCTCCTCATGCCCAAGTCTTGGGTAGAAGCAGAGAGGAGAGGGTGCAGAGGGGTTCGGCTCATGGAAAAGAGTGAAAAGAGGGGTGTGGGCCCCAGCACAGCAGTCCTCCCAATTATCCACACTGATGCTCCTGATCCCCAGCGTGTGGGCAGCTTCTCCCCACAGTGCTGCTGGGCTCTGGATGCCCCATCCCCAGCCACCCTGAGGTGCAGTGCAGCAACCTGGGCAGTGTGAATCTGCTGTAATACCCCTCAGATGAGGTTTTCCTGTGTGTTCATGTCATAGTTGCCTACCAGCACTGTGCTCCTGCTGGAAGTTCCCAGTCCACCTCCATGTTTCCTGTCCTCTCCTAAAGCCACCCCTCAGTGCCTCCTGCCACTGCTGTGTGCCTGGGTTCTGGGTGGTGTCACTCGTGTCATGACTTGTGTCTGTTCTCAGCCCTGCTGGCCTCCATGTCCCTGCTAGTGCTGCACAGCTGGACCCTGCCTGCACATCCAGAGCTGAATGGCTTCAGCCTGAACTCAGTCTCCAGACCCCACTGCCTTTCCACAGGCCCCATTTTCCCCCAGATACCCCAAACTTGCCCTGCACTCTCCAGGGCCCCCTTTCAGCTGTGCCCTGCCTGACCCATTGGCTTTGTGAGGCGAGGCATCACCCCCACATAGAATCAGTGCTGACTCGAGGTCCTGCCAGATTTGGAGAGTCCCACCTCCCCTGGCTGTGGGGAGGGAGAACCTCTTGCCTCATAGCAGCCCAGACACCCAAGCAGCCCCTGCATCATCATGTGTCCCTGGGGGAAGGTGTCTCCACTGCTATTTGTGTCCATCCCCTGAGGCACACAGTGCCACCACCTGTCTCACCCTGACTTGAGGTGCAGGGGCCTCGACCTTGCTGCAAGGCTGCACCGCGGGGCTATTTTTAGGTCGCCCCCACAGAGGAGCTAAATCTGGGCACAGGCAGGAGCTGCCTGCAAACACCCGGCTCCACTCAGCCCTGCCAGCACCGAGGGCTGTCACAGCAGGCAGTAGGCACCTTCCCACCCCCTTCCCTTCCCTTGCCCTCAGCCCACTGCACCCCTGTGCTGATCCTTGGGCAACACCTGTACCCCACACTCTTCTGGTTCGGATTTTCTCCTTTGCTGCTTCATCTCTGCAGCGAAACACTGAGCCAGAAGGCACTTCATCCTCTTAGCATCCATGGATGCATATGTCCCAGCCCTGTGCACCTCTCTTTGCGGGGAAACTGAGGCACAGAGGCAAGGCTGGTGCAG
Organism: Sclerurus mexicanus; assembly: GCA_013396755.1. Taxonomy (NCBI): domain Eukaryota; kingdom Metazoa; phylum Chordata; class Aves; order Passeriformes; family Furnariidae; genus Sclerurus; species Sclerurus mexicanus. The sequence continues at coordinate 323,502 of VWZF01000641.1, read as the reverse complement.
CTGGAGTGAGGATAAGCTTATTTTAGGTGGGGATGGGGGCACTGGTCGGACAGAGCTGCTGACCAGCAAGGAGGCACCGTGACAGAAGGAAGCTGGGCAGAGCATCCTGATGCTAACAGAGCCATATGTTTTGCATGGCTGCAAAATCTCCTTTCTCCCATGGCAGAGCACGCGTGGCTAGTTCTGGGGTTACAGGGTGCCAGGTTTGTGGTGGGTGTGGTGCCATGAGTGACACATAGGTGGGTGTATTGTGGCACAGCGGGGGCGTTGTGGTGGCTGGGAGCATGGGATGGATGTGGCAGGGAGCAGCACAGGGTGGATGTGTTTGTTAGGACAGGATGTGTTACGGGGTGTATGATGTGTTAGAGGTGGATGTGCTTTGGGGTGGATGTGCTACGGTGCGGCTGGCAGCACAGGGCGGGTGTTACGGCCCACGATGGGTGTTGCAGTGACTGTGGGCATGGGGTAGGTGGTGGCTTTGGGTGCGGGGATGTTGCAGAAGCTGTGGGTGTGGGATGGTGTCTGTGGCAGCTGGGGGTGCAGATTGGGCGTTTTTCAGGGGGCCATGGGTGCAGGGTGGAGCACTGGGGTGCCCAGTGGTGGCATGGGGAGATGGGCGTGTGGTAACACAGAGTCTGTAGGGCTGACTGTCACCTGCCCCACAGTGTGTCCTCAGTGCAAAGCCTCACCAGCAAATAAAGGGTCAGTGGTTGCTTGGACTGGTGAACACGTGAGCAGGATCCCTGGCACCCACTTTCACGGGGATGCATCATGGGTGCGCCAGGAGCAGAACACCCTGGTGTGCGGCTCCCCAGTTGTGGGGAAGGATGCACCTGGTTCCCACAGGCTTCCTGCAGTCCAGGCCTCCTCCTTGTCTTGAGAGGCTTCCGATGTTTTACCCCAGAGCACCTTCGTGGGAGCAGCATTAAGGACTGTGGGGGCAGAGGGGCAGGGTACCAATAGGAGTACCCCTGGGACATCAGAGCCTATGACTGCCTGGTCTCAGGGCTTGGTTTGAAGGGCATAGAGCAGGGCTGGGAGGAGCTGCCATGGCTCTGGCACAGCCCTGCTCGCCCTGCCTGGCTGGGGCAAGGGGGGCCAGCAGTGAAGGCAGAAGGCTCTGCTTAAGGGACATTGCATGCCACCTCTTGAGCTGGTTAGGGACAACCACAGGGGTCTGGCAGCACACCCCCTTGTCCCCTCTCGCGGGCAGATGGCATATGCTGGGACTGTGGCACTGCTGAGGCTGCTGCTGAGAAGTGATCCAGTTGCCATGGGGCAGGGGGGTTCATGGCTGATGGTACTCTTCCCACCCTCTGCAGGGCTGTGGGAGTCCAGTGGGGATGCCCAGGGGGATGGTCAAACGCCCAAATGTGCCGTGTCCCCGTCCTGGGGACACCATGTCAGTGGCTGCTCTCCGTGCTGGATCAGGTTGCCCGTCCTGCCGCGCCATGGCAGATTTTATAGGTGTGTCATACACTTCCATCTCCCAGAGGGAGATGAAAATGCCGTGACAGCAGAGTCCCTTCCTCTGCAGCAGACACGGCTCCTGCCCAGCTCCCCACTTCTCCTCCTCATCTCCCTCCCCAGCCCATCTCCCTGGTACCCACATGCAAATCCCAATGCCTGGGCAAGACCTTCCCACCCCATCCCACCCCCTCTCAGACACCCCANCCCCTCTCAGACACCCCATCCCAGCAGCTCTGGTCACCCTTCATGGCACCAGGACCACGGGGGCAGTGAGAGAACCCACCCAAGGATGTCATAGTGTGTGGACAGCTCATGCCATGCACCCGGCAAAGCACCCAGTCGTGGCAAAAAACCTCACTTACCAGGGTGAAGGTCCGTCTGGAGAACACGAGCCCTAGACAGCAGTCCACACAGTGTCCATCGCCGCTGCCTCTGCCCACGAGCCCCTCTCCACCCGTGGGTGCTCACTGCATCCCGTGCCCTGCGTGCAAATCCCTGTCGGGGGATGGAGCAGTGAGGGTGGTACCCGAGGAGCCAGAGCCCTGCACTTGCTGCCTGAGGATGCAGGAGACAGTGAGATGCTGGGAGCGGATGCCTGTGTCTAGCGCGCACACACACACACACACACACACATACACACACACGCACACTCAGACGAAGCAGGGAGCTTGTGACTGGGGCTGAGCAGATGCAGCCTGGTTTGCTGTCCCTGTACCAATTGCTGCCTGAGCTGTGTTAAACAGCTGTCTAAGACACAGAGCATTTTTTTAAACCAGATTGATGTTGATTGGGAGATACCAATAAAAGCTTTCCCTGCATCTCTGCTGGCCCCCAGGGCCGAACCGCCTTTCTTAGAGAAAATCTCAAGGACTATGGAGATGGGGCTGCATCTGCGGAGGAGTGAAGGTCTCACCTGCCCACCCACAGGATATTCCCCAGACCACTGCCCGAGCCACAGGCTACCTGCACCTACTTTAACCCGATGCCTGCTGGTCAGTGTTGCAGGCAGGCTGTCCTTCCTACACCGCGGTGCAGCGCAGGCATGGTGACTGCTGGCTACGTGTGTGCAATATGCACGGTGTGCTCGGTGCAATGCAGCACCAGGGTTTTGTTTCTCCTAGTCCCCAGAACTGAATATATCACCTGGCTGCATACCACAGGACTGCAGTGGGGCTGGGGGCTCACAGAAGGTGCAAGTGAGGTGTTGGGGCAGAAGGGAGGATGCTGGTGGGGAGAGGAGAGCATAACCCTAATGCAGCACCTGTGAAGGTGGGATATCTGGTCCATGTGCATCCCCAGCTGCCCCACATCAGCCTGGTGGAGTTGGCTACTCAGTCCCCTGATATGTTCCTGACAGAAGCTTCCTGCCATCTGGAAGATGGGCAGCACCATCTCTGGTGGTCTTCTACACCTCTGAAAAAACTCTGGTGGACCCAGAATCTGACAGCCCTGTAGTGCCCTGCCTTCCCAGGAGCAAGTGGCTGGGACAGGGCAGGTCTGAGGGTGCTTCCAGCACTCTGTGTGGGGCACATATGCTCCAGTTTGTGCCACATGCTGGTGCTAGGCTGGTTCCTGACCCCTGACTGCTGCTTGTCACCCTGTGTCAGCCCTCTGTAGACCAATGGGCACCAACACTAATCTCACAATACTCATACCTTCATTACAGACCCTTCCCAGTCCCACATGTCCGAACTGGGAGTGAGCTGAGACCATCTGCAACTCATGTCACCTGCAAGCAGATCCAGAGGTTGAGAAAGGCAGCATCTGGGTGCCCTACTGGGATCTGAGCCAGTGGCTCCTGTCCCCATGGTTGGGGTTGCACAAAGCCGGGCTGCAGACAGGATTTATCTGCTTTCTGCTTGTGGCTGTCAGGTCCTGTCTTGCTTCACTCCATCAGCTTTAACAGAGCCTCTGGTTGCCCTGCCTTGGCCCAGGATGCCTCTCTATACTTCATCCTTCCCCAGGGATGCTTCCTTTTAGGGTGAATCACATTTTGCATTATTTAGCCTTGAGAGCATGGTGAAAAATTATTGGGGTGGCTGTGGAATGGAGAAAGGGAAGGCAGATGTGAGGCCAGCACAAAACATCTCCACAGATGAACCTTGGCCCCAGAGGACTGGGGATGTTTATGGCGGCAGGCTGTGAAAGCTTTTAGTGCTTCTGTGGGGAGAGCCCTGCCCTGGCAGTCCTGTGGCAGAGTGCAGCGATTCCTGGAAAAGCAAAGGCGAGGAGGAGCCCCAGCTCTGCTCCTGCTCTGGCTGCCAAGGGGCTTGGGGATTCTGCTGCAGGCAGGCACCGTGTCCCACCACAAGGGAGCTACAGCCCAGACCCGCTTCTGCAGGGAGCATTCAGCAGCCTCCACCCTGTGCAAGATGCAGGATGCTCTTGCACCCTTTGGGGGGAGAAGGAAGACACGGTCCCCTTGTCCTCTTCCAAAAGCCACAGTGTGCCTGGCTGCTCACCGGAGTGGCTGGAACCGCAACAGGCTGGGGAAGCTCTTGAGGGAGCCGGCAGAGCCGGTCTCCTGGAGGAGGGCTGCAGGGGCGGAGGTGAGAGCTGAGCTGCAGCGGGAATGTGCATTTTCGTCAGCTCCTCTCCCCGCTCCAAAATCTCGCATGACGCCCGCGTGTAGGTCACTGGCTGCTGCGGCGACGCGGCGTGTGGGCTCACCATCTGCGGCTGCTTCTGGAGCCCGCCTGGGAACGCCGCCGTGCGCTGCCCTGGCTCAGCCCGCATCCTGCCCAGCCCCCGGAGCTGCCAGAACCCTGGGGCGACAGGAGGGCGAAGGGTTTGCTCTTTGGTTGCGGGAGGAGGGATGATGGGCTCCCTGAACTTTTGGCTCCTGCCAAGAAGCAGGAGCAGCAGCACCGGCGCGCCTGCGCCAGCCAGCGTTCCTGACAGTCAGCAGGGGGTGATGGAAAAGAGAACTTGTCAAAATAGCGAGATATCTTTTTTTCAGGAGATTACAAGTTTGGCTGATGGAGATAATAGTGTTGATGCACTGCAGGGAGGGTTCGCAGAGGCATCGGCTCACCTCACGGCAGCTGTTTCAGGAGGGAAGGATGATACCAAAATCAGCATGAAATGGGATAAAAACTGGCTGCCTGATGGGCTGCTGTGTCAGACTGCAGGTAGGGAATGGCAGAGCATTGCCTATCATCTGGAATAAGTGGTGCAGGAGCAGGCCTGTGAGTGAGGAGACTATGCCTGGCTCCGTCCAGCTGTCTCAGCCCAAGACCCCCGCCTGTGTGGGCTCCACACAGGGAAGGAATTCAGGACCCTCTGCACCCGTGGACCTGCAGACACAATTGCACTTCCCACCAACTGCCAAGTGGGACAATTCTGGTGCTGGCTGCAGACAGCACCTCTCAAGGCCACCTGTCGATGGTCGTCCTTCATATCCACTGCCAGTTGTCTGTCCTTGGCCCTGGACGTTCACACCAGCTCACTGGTGGCTGTCCATCACACCCCTGGTTATCAGCCAGTTGCTGTGCATGATACTGATGGCTGTCCATCATGTTCCCACATTAAGGCCAGATCCTTGACACTGCCTTTCACTCCCTACATGGATGCAGCTGTCCTCTGGTGACCCCACACCCCAACAGCTCAGCCACTGGTCCCCACAGCCTCCAGCTCCCTGCAGATGCACCCTGATGGTGGAGTGGGGCTGTAGCACCCTGGGCTGCTCTGATATCTTCCCTCTCCCACTCCTGTCCCTACCAGTGTTCCCTCCCAGGTGCATGTTTGAGGCTGCAGTGCCTGTGGCTCCTGCTCCCTGCATTCACTTTGCCATGATCTTTCGGAACAAGGATGAGGATGGCAGGTCCTGGTTTTCTCCCTGCCCTCAGTAGCCAGAGTGCCCTGAGGAGGTGCTGCCAGATGGTGCCCAACACGGATGCAGCCCCTCCTTTGGCCCCCATGAGCAGCCGCACAGTACCCAAAGTAGGTTAAGACGCTGTGGATGCTGGCTGTGTGCCTCATGGCTGTGGCACTGGCCTTTTGTGCTCTGAGTTTTATCCTCCCATCCCAGAGTTGGAGTGCAGAGCTCTTGCAGGACATAATTACTGAACAGCTCTGTGTGCACTGTCAGAGTGCAGGGGCTGTTTTTGTTCCTTCGTTTTGTGGTGCTCAGAATATCATCCCAAACAAAAGCCTGGAGTAGAATTTGTCTAAGAAATATGTCTTCAGCCCTGCAGCACCACAGGACTGGGGAGTTTGCAATCAAGGTTGGTCTGGATTGACATGGTATCTGAAGTTCCAGCAGTGGCGTTGCCAGACACCTTTGTGTGGAGAGGAGGCACCTCACGTTTGCCCAGCTGCAAATTTGGCCTGAGGTCCCACTCCTGTCTGATCAAACATTCCCTCCTGGAGCATGAGCATATTTTGTTGCCTAGGGTGGTTTTAGCTCCATCCAGGACCCTGGTCTAGTACAGAACTGAGAGCTGCTTCCTCCTCATGCTCATCTATGTCAGATGCATCCCTGCCTCACAGACACATCCCCACATCTGCTGGACTGAGCCATATCAGCCCCAGATCTGCTGAACATGCATGCCTGAGAGGACAGTGCATCCCACCAGCTTCTCCAGCTGTTGGAAAAGAGGAGATCCAGCCTACATCCAGCCTGTCCATCCTTTCACTTGTCCATCCCCAGAGCTGTGTGCTGCTCTCTGCTCCGTGCTTTAGTCCTGCAATCCCAGCTTGGCTGTTGCCTTATCGCCATACATGACCAGACTCTGGGTAGTCTTGCAGAGAGTGTGCTCAGTACTCTGTTACCTTGTGCAGTCATTTACCCTCACTGCTCCTCCATGAGCTGCCTTCATCCCATGATAAGTGGGAAAAACTGGTGGGGACCAGCATTTGGACACTGGGAGAGGGTATAGAGAAAGGATGTTGTCTGAGAGGGTAGATGAGTGCCAAAATGCCCCACGGGGAGCTGGAGGGAAGGTTCAGGGGTGAGAGAAGCAGTAGAGATGATGCAGCTGGGAGGAAGCAAACAACCCATCTTGCCCAGGGGTCATACCCCAGGACTGGGATCTGCAGAAAGGCAGAAGTCCCCCAAGGGTGACTCCCTGTGCTTATCCTGGGATGTCCTTCCTGCTAGTGGCAGGTCCCTACAGACCAGCTGGGGCAGGAAGTCGTGGGCCTTTCGATCCTGTTGCTGCAGCTGGCGGCTTGCCAAGCTTGGCCCTGATGAGAGGAGGATGCTCCCTTTGGACAGATAATAGCTCAGCAATTTAGAGCCCTCTAATCTAGGAGCACTCTTGCAGGCATCAGCTAAATGACCCTCTTCACAGGATCACTCCAGCCACTCGCAGAGAGTGGGTATCCTCTCCAGCTTGTCCTCTCCATTCCACCTGCAAGTCCCCAGAAAATTTTAATGCCAGATCCCACGACTTTCCAAGGACTTCTGCGTCCTTCTTCTGAGCAGGGTTATGGGTGTACCCAAATCATGGAGGCTCATGCAAAGTCTTGTGCCCCAGGGCACTGCAGGGCTCTGAAGAACAGGATGAGCCCTGGGAATGGGGAGAAGGATCAAGGCTGGGTTTAGAGGGGGAGTGCCAGGGTTGGACCATGGATGGGTGCAGGGTATGGGTTTGTAACCCTGCAGCACCTTGCAGGAGATGTACTCAGTAGGGATGCCAGCCCTCCCTGCTGCCCGCTCTGCAGTGTCACCCATCCCCAAGTCCTCCCTCTCTGCCGCAGGCTGGTGGAGCATCCTCACAGAGGAGCTTTTCAAGTGGAACGGAAATGCCTAATGAAGGCCGACTTCATTAACTGGGGCTGTCACCGGGATGATTGCTGCCTTCCTGAGCCACTTTATGAACAGTGAAGCTGTTCGAGAGGAGCGGGAGAGGGAAAGGGAGAGAAGAGGGTGAGGGAGAGGAAGAAGGAGAGGAAGAAGGAGAGGAAGAAGGAGAGGAGA